>VDFB02168118.1:22986090-23110175 GCA_007258455.2 Sequoia sempervirens
ATACGTGTCAAAATGCCGAAAAACACAAAAATAAAAATCCACAGTCTTTGAGCTAACCTGGTGGGGTACAGCGCAATGGGTGAAAAATATCCGTCTCTCATCCGCCCGGTGGATGACGTCACTGTCGTACTCCGGCATGATGTCCGCTCTAGCTCGCCTTCTCGTCTCTCTCTCCTCTTTCTCCACTTGCCAGCTGTCACAATGGGCCCAAGGTAAGTCCCCAATTACCTTTTATCCCCTTTTCTTTTTTTTCACCACATGGTCTTTTTTTCTTCTTTTCACCAAAAATCACCTCAATTAATTCATCCAAGCTCTTTCTTCTCGGGGCCGCCATTTGCACACTGTATATCCGATTGACTCCGTTCAAGCGCCGTTCTTCTCGTTTTTCCGTGCTCTTTCCAACAACACGTACCACTCTATACTTTCGAGAAGTTGACCGGGGCTCCCTTTTCCTCCCCCGTCCCCCTTCTCGAGGGGGCATACCATACCATTTCCTCCTAATCCATCGCTCTAACACTACCTTTTCTTGACCGGGGCATCCTCTCTGCTTTCCCTTCGTCCAGGGCGGCTCGCGCGCATTCCCCCATGCTGGGGCATCTCTTTTCTGGTCTCTCCCTCTACGGAGTCATCTGCATTCTGTTTTTCTTCGAAACCCTATTATTCTAATAGTCTTTCGAAGAGGGGCAAAATGTAGACGTCCAATTTTGATCACTTCCATATGATCAAATGTGTCTCCTTGATTCATCTAGTTGCTCATCCCCTCTGACAATATTAATTAAGCCAGTTGTTTAATTAATACCCTGCATCTCGCACAAAGGTCCTAAAGTATTTAATTTGATACTTTACCCCTTTTCCTCCTCTAAATTAAATAAATATCCCCTTTTATTTAATTTAGTCATATTCCCCTTTTGAATTAAAATGCATTTTTAATTCATCTTTTCTCTCTCATGGTCACATCCTCCAACTTTTGCAAGTTGGTCCCTAATCCATTTTAATTACTTCATCCTCTTCTAATTAACTAGGGTTAGCATGTGCACACCCTTAATCATCATTAAGGTCACATCCTCCATAATTTCCCACTTGCCTCTAATCAGTCATTAGCCTATCTAACTGGGTACTTGCACAACCTTAATCATTTGATTAGCCTAACCAACCTCATCCTATTTATGGCACATGTCCTTGAGTCAACCTTATTAAAGGCTTTCTCCTTTTGGACAAGGCATCCCCCTTCCCCATGTGAATTTTTAATTCACCTTTTAATCCCCCAAGGCACCTAAAAGGAATTTTTAATTCCTTCACTTCTCCCCACATGTCCTCTATTCATTCTTTATTCTTTCTTCATCCCCATAAGATATTTGAGAATTTTTAATTCCCCACTTGTCCTCTCACCCACATGGGGACAAGGACCTCCTTTATGAGGAGATCTTGTCCAATCCCAAGGTACTTTGTACCCCCTCCATGTCATGTCCTTTTCCTTCCACCTCATGTCCACTTCACCTTTTAGGGCTTTCTCACATGCCACATGTCAAGATGTGAGGGCTTGTGAGTTCTCAACTCACCTTAGCCCTACATCTTGATATTTGGTGGATCAATCTCAACCGTCCATTTCCCCTAGGATTTCCCAAAAATCCTATAAATACCCCCTCTTTTCTCTCATTTTGGAGGAGATCATTTTGTGTAGCCAAACTCTTGCAGTTTTACTTCTCAATCCAGACTTAGCTATTTTCATGTTTCCAAGCATCATTTGCATCTCACATCACACATCTTGTGCCATCTAAGGAGCATACACATCCAAGATCGAAGGGCCAACCAAAGGATCGACTCAACGCAAGGTATAAAGTTCCATTTCGTGGCTTTGTCTTGTTTTGTTTCTAACTTAGGCTAATCTCGAAGTGTAGGTTGTTTTAGTTGTTTATTTGTGCTCTTTAACTTGTTGCTTGTTTTCTAACACCTATTTCGACCTATCACAATAACAAAATATAATCACTTACCACATACATATAGTCATCATGCACATTTACAAAATTACCACATCCACGATCTAGAGTGAAAACCACCTGTAGCAACCATCAAGATAGAAATTAAACTACATAAAAGTATCATGAAATTTTTCTATAATAGACCATAAAAGAGAAAATATAATGTAAAATCGACTAATCTGTTGCACACCTCTCTCAAAGGATCAGACTTGGCTATTGTTGCAGCAACTCCATGGTACATCATGCCACCAACATCACTAGGGTTGTCTAATGTCAACAACTGCAAATGAAATAATATATCTACCAGTCATATAAAGAAGTTTAGGTAGTCCCTTTATAACTATCATAAATGAAAGAGTAAATGGTTGGGCTCAATTGATACTACAATAAGTGCTTATAGATCACAAAATGGTGAAAGTACTAAGTCCACTAGGATAGTCCAAACTCTTAAAAATGCCAAATTTCAATGATCATTGAGATCCAAATTGCATATGTTGATGAGTTGATGTTAATGAGGGCATGTTGTCAACATAGTGATAATGCCACAATGGCGTTCACATGAATGAAGTGAGGATTACTATGTTACTAGTAGCTTTCAAAAGGGTAATGGAACATACAATGAATTAGGACGTGTCTAGGGTTTTACTATAGCACATGAAGTTGGTTTTTGAGGTGTGCAGCAGTAATGGAGAAGACAACTTTGGTCAATAATGAGTGCAAGGAAAGATTTCTTCTAACAGTGTATAGGATAAAATTTGGATGGAGGTGTTACAACATATAAGGGATAAAGAGACAAGACCAAGAGGGGATAATGGAACATATGGTGAAATAATAGAGGGTACAATGGAATGGGATTCAAATGCAATAATGGAGCATGGGATGGACTAGAATAGATTAATGGGATGGGCTAGGATGGGATAACAAAATATAGCGTGAACTATTATAGGTTAATGGGATGGGACAAGGAGCAAATAAAGGAGCATAGGGTGAATTAGGGAAAGATAGTGGGACAAGACCAAGAGGGGATAATGGAACATAAAGTGAAATAAGAGAGGGTAATGGGATGGGAATAGAAGGGGTTAATGGAACATGGGATGGACTAGTATAGATTGATGGGATGGGCTAGGATGGGATAAAAAAATATAGGGTGGACAATTAGAGGTTAATGGGATGTGATTAGTAGGGAATAATGGAACACAAGGTGAATTAGGAGGTGTATAAGGTTTGAATATAGTACATGAAGTGGGAACTTGACCTATGTGTAGTAATAATAGAGTTATCTAGGATGAAATGTGGATAAAGATGGTATAACATAGAATGGATAAAGGAACATAGGGTGGGACATAGGGGATCATGGAACATCTAGAGTAAAATAATAATGGGTACAATAAGATGGGATTAGAAGGGAATAATGACACATGGGATGGACTAGAAGATATTAGTGGGATGGGTTAGGAGGGTGTTAGCTCTCAAAAACACAGGTGGAATGCTTCAAGAGGCTGCCAAACTCTTGATAGATTTTAGGGTAAGAAACAAGGTCAGATGCTTTAGACCTTCTACTCTTTAGGTGTTGCTAGACCAAGGCAGGTGTACCTATATGACTGAAGCAAACTTGATTTGTGCTTATCTCCTTGAAGTGTTTTGCCCACAATGGTAGACAGGAGTGGACAAATAAAACTAAATTTGGTATAAATTATATAGCAATATTTAGAACTAAATCCTAATATGTTTAGTTAACAGACGTAAAGAAAATGAATGAATCTAAATGGTGAAAATGCAGAGACTAGTGCCTTTACTGGGTATGCAGAATCAAATGAAATAGAAATGGGAAACTTATTTTTGGAGAACACTCAAATTGTTTGGCATATGTTTTGTTTATAACTTGTATAAACATGCAAGACTATGATTACTAAGCTCTTCTTAATGATCCAGATGAATTTCCCTGATTACTATGATCAACCAAAAGGATTTAATCTTTTCTTGAAAGAACCAATCAATTAACCACATAGATACAACAAATGTGCACTGATAAACTAAATATAAACTTGTTATATCAATTTAAACAACTAGAAAGCATCAATCTTGGAGACAACTTAGTAATACTTTCAATAAACTCAACAGACAATTGACACTAGAAATGAGCCACCACATCAACTGATTTTCATTAAAATCTCCATTTTGAAATCATGCATCATAGTCTATGTTCTGAAAATTTTATTCTACTGAATCCTTTTTAATCTATCTACTATATCTAATATTTAATATCTAATATCTAATGTCTTCATTTACAATCGGAAATGAACATTTATACATTCACATTTGAAAAGACACATCGCTTTGCATATCCAAATGTCGGCCAACAGTTTGCAATCGGGCTCTGCCATTATTCGCTAAGCACTCGCCAAGACATCCTATAATCATACCAAAGTCCAAAGTCTCACTGATAGTCATCCCTTTCATCTTGTGCTTCGATGTGACAATATCAATCGACGAAACATCATTTCAGCGTGACATATTGAGTCGGCAAGACTATATAACTTCATTCTGATACTCTTTATTAGAATCTCTATGTGCTTTATTGGCAAGACCCAGCGCATTCAGTAAGAGTTCATTTTGATGATGTTGAGTCTAGCCAATATTTCTCCTCGCGCTAGTCAATAAGACATAAGACGTTTGGCAAGACCACATACCGAAGACATTTGGTTTGGCCAAAGTGCTTCCACGTGCGTTAGTCGGAGAGACATAATGTATTCGGTGAGACCCTACTCCAATGACATGACTCTTACCAATGCATATCTATATCGACGAGACACAAGGGTTAGCAAGACAGCATGACCTCATTCCGATAGACTTTGATAGAGGTCCCATTTGCTTCGTTGGTGAGACCTGATGTACTCGCTAAGAGTTTACTCTTATATCATTCAGTCTGGTCGATGCATTGTTTTGTGTGCTAGTCGGTGAGACATAATGAGTTCACCATGACCTCATTTCGACGATGACTCTCACGCCGATGGGAATCCCTTTGTCACCAAAACAATGAAAAATGTCCTATCGATAGGCACCTATAGGTGAAATCCAATCGATGTGACATTAAAGAAGTCTTGCCGATAGACCTACAACAGATATATATTAGAAAAAATATATTATGGGTGGGGAGACCCTCATCAACTCATGTCGATAGGAAAATAAATGTGAAATACTCAAGACTTGATGGATTTTTGGGATCACACGGAAAAATATGAGCAAAATGTTGTGAAGAAAGGCCTTATTTGGAAACTTATGAGTATGAACAACATGTAAAATAATCATAATTTTACAGTTCCAACAGTGGCTCCCTCTGGGGATGAATGATTGTGAGATCATTGCAAGGATCCAAATCTTTGGGTGAGCAGACCAGACATAAGATGATGAATTATAGGAGCAAGATGGAATGAAAATGTATGCGAAATGGAGATGAACAAAACCCTAAACTACTGTGCATGGAAAATAATTTTAAGAGGATTATAAAGAGTTGTCCATGCACTGGCAACCCTTAATCCTATGTGTTTCAACTCCATCAGTTTTTAACTGTTACGGTCTAAAATTCAACCATAAATGATGGTTCAAGGCCATCCAAAAGAAAGGCCCATACTTTCCTCTATCAAACACTTGGTTTTTCCTTGAGTTCATCAAATTCTTCTTGAAGATATTCATGCAACCCTCCCTGTCACTGTTATTGAATTTTTTTAGAGAATCATCATGCTCAACTTGGCCCAAATTCCCTTCACCATTCTGCAATTCAAATTCTCCATCATCATGGGACAAATCTCTGTTATCTTCAACATACATAGTACATGCATATTCAATGCAAAAAATTTCATTATCTTTCTCATTGTTATGAATTATAAAACATTCTCCCAGCTGTACTAAAAATTCACCATCAGAGTTCTTCTTTTGAGAATCAAAAAATTCTGTCATATCAACGTTGTTTGAGACAAACAAAACTGAAACCTTTTGCACCTCTTCGATATCACCATTTGGAGACAACACTGGATTGTGACTCATATCTTCAATATGCATATATGAACCAATCAATGCTGGACTTCTATCATCCTTGGCATGCAAATAAATGTCTTCTCCATGAGTTAGAAATTTCAAAATTACATACCTTATCTTGAATGGACATAGGTTTTTGATCAACTTCAAAGGTTTCTCCATCATTTCGAGAAATGTACTAGGAGTCACATGAATCATTGCACAAAGAAATTTTACTATCAAAACAAATGTAAGCTAGACATAGGATTTCAGAATCACCTTCATGTGCACATATTTGGTATTCAAGAGTTAGCATATCTGAAATTTGCTCATTACTAAGTAGACATATCTCATCATCCATATCTTCTATTATTTCTCCCTCTTCTTGATCTTCACAAGAGCTGGAAATATCTCCTTGTAAATCAAGATTCTCATGATTGTCCTCAAGCTCTTCCTCATTGTGGCATGATACACAATCCCCTTCTACTTCATTTTCCAATTCATCAACATGGAAATTTTTGAGATTATTATGGTTATTCTCTTCACATGTTGATGTACTCTCCTCTTCATCATCAAATGTATCATGGTTCTCATCTATAGTAGGAAGTGTTATATAGTCACTATCAAATGAATCAACATTTCCCATTGCTTCTTCATCCTGATCTTCATAAGAGGTGGAAGAATCCCTTGATTGCAGATCAAAATCCTCAAGTTCATCATCAAAATCTAAATATTCATTGGATCCCTCATAACATACACTACTCTCCCTATTACAATTTGTTATGTAAGACAAATCTCTTGTATCTTCATCTTCCTCATGTAGGCAATCATATGAACCATATTGACTTGCACGTGTCTCATCTTCTATTGGTTGCAGTGTATGATCGATCTCTTGATGCTCATATGTGATATCACCATTGTCTTCATACCTTTTCCCCTGCATGGTATCAATAAATTTATTCACTATATCAAAGGTACACTATTTTGATGATTCTGGCAAATAAACTGATTCAGGATCCCATGCTCCACCAAAGTACATCTTCCATACACCACTGCAGTCTTGTACAACATGCTTTTCAATTGGATCAAAATTGATTAATTTTGGTTGGGTTGGTTCTATCTTGAAATTCCCAAGATCCACATCACATAAACAATTGATTCGATCCTAAGGTACATAGTCAACAACTTGGTTCATCCTTGGCTCCCTATACAACTTGACTTCCTGACCATTCACTGGAATAGTTGCATAAGACAAATCAAACTAGACATTTCCCCCAACTACTACTGTCCACTATCTTGATAAAAGCATCCCAAACTAAGGAGGGGTATCAATTACTGTTATATCTATATTATAAGCCACCTGTGGATAAGCAGTCAGTTTGACTTCAACATCTCTCATAATACCTACCATAGGAACAGGTCTGTTATCCATTGCATAACACCTTCCCCCATTAGTATCAACCCACATGCCAAGCTTCTTCATAACTCCTACTTGTATAATATTTATGGCAGCGCCAAAGTTTATCATGCAATTCCTCAACAATTTGTTATTTATGAGCAATGTAGTGAAAAAAGGATCAATTTGCAAGGGAGTTGTTAATACAACACTCAAACAGACTTCTGGGATATTTACTCTCTCTTTCCTACTAACTACTTTAGTAGCCACTTTATTTTCAGAATTCATATGTTTTTCATTTCCATTTGTTATTAATTGAACAACATTGTCTCTATATTCCTTAATTTTCATCATCTCAAGTAATGGAACAGACATTTTTACCTGGGATAATGCCTGAGTGAAATCAAAAGAGGAGCCTTCTGCCTCAATCATTTTCTTCTGCGCCAATGTTTCTCCTTCCTTTTGATCAGTCTTTTGCACTTCCTTGTTTATCTCTTTAACTTCCTCCCCTTGAGAAAATTTTTGTTTGCTTTTATCATGTTGTTTGTTTTCTGCTTTCTTCACAATTCCCTGTGTCGCCTTTTGCTCCTTCATGAAGATTCCCCTGGGGACACCTTCCTTCTCATTCACCATCATATTCTTCAACCAGTACTTACTCTTTGCTTCCTCTACTGCAACAATGGTTAATCTCTCTATCTCCTCTTTGGTGAGTTTCCTCATGCTGCATTGAGTAGGCACCTCAACAGAATGTGGCTCTGTATAATCTTCTCCAGAGTCAGAAAGGACTTGTTGTTCAGCCATATGGACATTATACCTCTGATTTGAAACATCATACTCATAACCTTCATCCTCTGAAGATGAGTAGCTCTCCTGAACATGGTGAAAAGTACTTGAAGTCAGATACACTATGTGATCTTCTCCATTGTTTCCCATCAACATTCCCTCTTCTTGCATTCTTTGGGCTACAGCACAGTAATCTGGGGAATGTGGCTTATCACAAAATTCACATAAATAATTGTTATTTACCATATAGGTTCCCTTCTTCCTCAATGGATCAGGATATTCCCTGTTTCTAGGCCTATCTGTTACAAGTTTTCCATCCTTCCAATTTGTATTATAGGGCATGTCATGTAGCCTAGGCCTCTCATTTTTGTATATGTTCTCCTATTTGTGCTGATAATTATTGTTTTTCTGAGGAACCCTAGGATTGTCTCTCTTACTGATTATCCCAACAGCCCTCCTATTGTTTTTAATTGTTAATGTTATGTTCTATGCTTCAACCAAATCTCTTGGGAACTTATTTGTCAATTCATACCTTGTTTTTGGATCAAACGCATTCAAATAAACACTCAATGATACAGAATCTGGCAACTTTGATCTAGGAGGTATTTTAGTCTGCAATTTGTTGAATCTCTGATTAAAATCATAAATTATGTCATTTTGATCTTTTTGAATCCACATTAATTCATGAAGAGCAGCATCTAGTGCACTTCGATTCCCATATTGCTCAAGGAATCGGTCCTGAAATCCTTGGAGAGAATCGATAGAGAATGCTGGTAAGCTGTTGAACCAATCCCTAGCTTCTTCAATAAGTGACATCATGAATAGTGTCATATGTAAATCTTCATATGGCACATCCAAATCTTGGATGAAAGCATTGAAACTCCTTAAATGTTCTTCAACAGTAATTGCATTACTCCATGTAAACTTTGGAACAAGACCTCTCCAACTGCCATCCATTGGATAAGGGTATAATTGAAACCCTGCCAGGTGGAATTGTCTGATGATGGTTGTGTATTGAGGGGGAGGGTTAGGTGGGTATTGATACTGATACATCAGATTATTGTGTTGTGTATGATGATGTGGCACATAATGTTGACCATGAGGTGGTTGAATATTTGTATATTATGAGGGAATATGCGGTGGATGATTTAGTTGTCTGTATTGATTCCCTATCTAATTGTGAGGAGCCTTTGATGGATTAGAAGGCCATGCACCATTATTACCTTGCTTATGAGGCGGTACATACTTTGGGCAACCAGCTATCTGAGTAGTATTTTGAGCTTTCTGCAATTTGAAGTCTCGCATTGCTTGTATCATCTAGGCTTTCTCCTGTTCTTCTCTTTCCTTTCTCTGAGATTCAATTTGTGCTTTTATTTCTTCATAAGTTAAAGATTCATAATCATCTTGAGGAGTTACATGATCAATAAACTCACTTCAGCCACCCTCCATTCTTTGTTCACATTCCAATTGATACCTAAGTCCCTCAGCTTCGAGTTTAGCATCAAACTCTGGTTGTTTTTTAAGATCACAAAAAGGATTTCTTTGCTCTTCAGGGGTACAAAGTTTTGCACTTGAATTATCTCTCCATGTATCATAACGATCATATGTCTCACAATGTGGTCTTAATGCTTTATCTTTGTTCGTCATGCACATGTCCTCATTTATCCTTTTTCCCTTATCAACCTTGTCATCCTTGTATGTCCACTTACTATTGCCAGCGGGACCTCCAGTATGACCTCCCCTGTATTGAGATCTTCTTCCATTCATGTTTGAATAGATGCAATGTTTATGTCAGAGTCGCCACTCACTTTCTTAAAAGTGAGAAAGTACTTGATATTTCTTATTCCCAGCGGATTCTGTACAAAGTTTCTAACTCTATGATTAAGGCCCTGATTTTGAGTTTACTCCCCAGCAAAGTCACCAATTTGTTAGCTCTCAAAAACATAGGTGGAATGCCTCAAGAGGCTGCCAAACTCTTGATATGTTTTAGGGTAACAAAAAAGGTCAGATGCTTTAGACCTTCTACTTTTTAGGTGTTACTAGACCGAGGCGGGTGTACCTATATGACTGAAGCAGACTTGATTTGTGCTTATCTCCTTGAAGTGTTTTTCCCACAATGGCAGATGGGAGTGGACAAATAAAACTAAATTTGGTATAAATTGTATAGCAATATTCAGAACTAAATCCTAATATGTTCAGTTAATAGACGTAAAGAAAATGAATGAATCTAAATGGTGAAAATGAAGAGACTAGTGCCTTATTGGATATGCAGAGTCAAATGAAATAGAAATGGGCAACTTATTTCTAGACAAAACTCAAATTGTTTGGCATATGTTTTGTTTATAACTTGTATAAACATGCAAGATTGTGATTACTAATCTATTCTTAATGATCCAAATGAATTTCCTTGATTACTGTGATCAACCAAAAGGATTTAATCTTTTCTTGAAAGAACCAATCAATTAACCACATAGATACAACAAATGTGCACTGATAAACTAAATATAAACTTGTTATATCAATTTAAACAACCAGAAAGCATCAATCTTGGAGACAACTTAGTAATACTTTCAATAAATTCAACAGATAATTGACACTAGAAATGAGCCACCACATCAACTGATTTTCATTAAAACCTCCATTTTGAAATCATGTATCATAGTCTCTGTTCTAAAAATTTTATTCTACTGAATCCTTTTTAATCTATCTACTGTATCTAATATTTGATATCTAATATCTAATGTCTTCATTTACAATTGGAAATGAACATTTATACATTCGAATTTGAAAAGACACATCGCTTTGCATATCCAAATGTCGGCCAATAGTTTGCAATCGGGCTTTGCCATTATTCGCTAAGCACTCGCTAAGACATCCCGCAATCATACCGAAGTCCAAAGTCTCACTGATAGTCATCCCTTTCATCTTGTGCATCATTGTGACAATATCAATCTCTCACCGATGAAACATCATTTCGGCGTGACATATTGAGTCGGCAAGACTATATAACTTCATTCTGATACTCTTTATTAGAATCTTTGTGTGCTTTATCGGCAAGACCCGGCTCGTTCGGTAAGAGTTCATTCCGATGATGTTGAGTCTGGCCGATATTTCTCCTCGCGTTGGTCGGTAAGACATAAGATGTTCGACAAGACCACATACCGAAGACATTTGGTTTGGTCGAAGCGCTTCCACATGCGCCGATCAGAGAGACACAATGTATTCGGTGAGACCCTACTCCGATGACATGACTCTTGTCGATGCATATCTATATCGACTAGACACAAGGGTTGGCAAGACAGCATGACCTCATTCCGATAGACTTTGATAGAGGTCCCATTCACTTCGTCGGCGAGACCCGATGTACTCGCTAAGACTTTACTCCGATATCATTCAGTCTGGTCGATGCATCATTTTGTGCTCTAGACAATGAGACATAATGAGTTTTCCATGACCTCATTCTGATGATGACTCTCATGCCAATGGGAATCCCTCTATCGCCAAAACAATGAACAATGTCCTACCGATAGGTGCCTACAGATGAAATCCAATTGATGTGACATTAAAGAAGTCTTGTCGATAGACCTACAACAGATATATATTAGCAAAAATACATTATGGGTTAGGGAGACCCTCATCAACTCATGCTGATAGGAAAATAAATGTGAAATACTCAAGACTTGATGGATTTTTGGGATCACACGGAAAAATATGAGCAAAATTTTGTGAAGAAAGGCCTTATTTGGAAACTTATGAGTATGAACAACATGTAAAATCATTAGAATTTTACAGTTCCAACAGCGGGGATCATGGAAAATAGCGTGAACTATTAAATATTAATGGGATGGGATTGGGAACAAATAAAGGAACAAAAAGTGAATTAGGAGAAGATAACAGGACATGCTCAAGAAGGGATGATGGAACATAGAATGGACTAGTAGAGATTAATTGGATGAGCTAGGATGGGATAATAAAACATTTTTAAGGTGAACTATACTAGAGGTTAATGGGAAGTAATTAGGATGGAATATTAGACCATAAAGTGAATTCTAGGCAGTGTCTAAGGTTTGAATATAGGACATGAAGTGGGAATTTGAGGTGTGTAGTAATAATGTATTAGAGATTTCATCAATAATGAGTAGAATGAAAGGTTTCTTGTAACGATAAGTGTATAAGATGAAATATGGAGGAAGGTGGTATAATATATAAGGTGTTAAATATTGGGATATGTGATATAAAATGGCTAAAATATGTGTGCTAAAAGGAATGGAAGAATGAGATGGACGTTGAATGGTAAATATAATTAGGATCTCACAATACCAACCAATGTTTGTGTTTCTCATCAATTTTTTAGATTTGTATACACAAAATTATGAAAACTACCTAACATTGTTTTACAACACCATTAATGAATAAAGATTACCTGAGTGAAAGTTGTTTGAGGACATGAATTGTGAGGTGTGGAGGTTGAAGGTCCACCAAGAAACTATTTGACATCCAAAGCATGTTATGAGACAAACATTCAAATAAAACATTCAACTATTCAAATGCAATAATAATATCTTTAATACTAGTTGCATACGTGTGGACTCAACGTCGATAATGAATAAGGGTCTACAAGAATGGAGCACATCTCATGAACACTTCGACCCTAAAATTTCATCATATCGATATTCTACTAATTTAGTTATTCTTAAATTTCAAAATATAATTTAATAAACAAATTAAATGAACTTGCTAAATTTTACCTGAGTATCAATGTTGAATGCATTATTTAGCAATTCATCTGTGAAACCCATCGCCTCTACAACTAATATAGCTTGTGTAGCTATATCCCGAGCACTCTAATAATCGTACATGCAAAACACCACAAGCACCACAATGGTAAGGTGGAGCTCGAGGCCTACACATCTCCTCCACATCAGGCTCTACTAGAGGCCTTGCATACTATATAATGGTCTGGGTGAGTGAGCTAATCGACTCCAATGTGTCCACCTCTACAATGTCCTTAATAATGGAAGGAACAATGAAATGCTCCACCATGGGTTTGCCAAGGGTCTCAATGCCAACTATGTATTATGTCATGCATTAGGTCTATCATGTGTGGAGCCCCCACCTCTACCTTGAAATTCTAAGATGTCAAAATAATTTGGCATCTTATTGAGGACAAATTCACAATAGAGTTTCCTCAAAAAGTATTGTGGTACCTCATGGTTATTGCATGGAGGTTGGTCAAATACCATCCACCACTACTCCCAAAATTTATTTTTGATTAATTCATGGTGGCACCAATGGATGGGGAACCTCCTGCATGCATGAGACAAAGGTGTGTTGGTTCTCGGGTCTATAAATAGGGCACACAAGTCAACTTTGCTAACTTTTTGTTTTTTCACATCTGCATATGACAAACCACTAGCATAAAATTGTCTCATCTCATGCCTCTTATTTGACCAAAAAAATATTTTCTCACTTATTTCTCCTACATGAGATACAATTGAATTCAACAATTCAACAATCCCTCTCCTATAAGGGTGGGTTTCGACATGCTCGGTTAATCTTCCAATTAATTGTTTGAAATGTCTCTTTTATTGTTTTAAATTTGATTTAGGATATTTTCTTGTGTTCCTTGACAATTCCTATGAACTAATGGAGGGGTTTCAGGTTGTTCTTGTATAGGAGGCCCTTTGGGAGGGGGTGATTGTGAATTCTCAATGTTTGGAGGTGGGGATTCATTCACTGAGAATTTGGAGGTGGAGATTCATTCACTGAGAATTAGAACAAAGTTTTATTATAAAAACCTATTTCAATCTACATTCTAAATCAAATTCAAAATAAATAGAATAAAAATACATACCTCTTCACAATCTTCAACCTTTCTGATGTGTTGGTAGCATCCTTGTGAATAATTGCAAGCTAAGAGTGCAAAAAAAGGAAGAGATTTGGCGAGCACAAGTAACAAAGAAGAAAAATCCAAGCCAAGTCACGGGTTCAACAAAAAATGTAGGTTGAAATGCATTTTTTTGCTTTTAAATCACTTTTCACATTTGGCACACGCCAAATTTAGCGTGTGCCAAATTACTTTCTCATTTGGCATGTGCCAAATTTGGCATGCGCCAAATGCTCTTTTTTCCATTTTTTGCATTTTTTTTAATTTGGCATCAAAATTGTGTCACAAATCCATGCACTTACCCATACCTACAATACAAGGAACAATAGGAAACAACAAATGACTCTTGTCTCATTACCTTTTCCAAACCCTATCTTGCCTAGTGCTCCTCATTTACCTGTGAATAGTGGAAAGGAATATAATCTTGTTAAACATCTTAAGAATACTCCTACTAAGATATCCCTATGGGATCTTATTATAACCTCACCTAATTACCATAGTATGTTGCAAATGGCCTTGCAACAAGTTATGATTCCTCCTAATACTAGTTCAAATGATGTGGCAGCGTTAGTTCAAGGAATGAATGAGATAAACTTAGATATTGTTTTTCACCAAAGAGAGATACCTTCCTTGGAAGTTCAAAAGAAACACGAGGCTTTCAAGATAATAGTCCATGTTAATCAAATCACGATAAAATAAACCCTTATTGACAATGGTTCAACCCTTAATGTGTGTAGTGTGACCCTTTTGGAAAAGATTGACATGAATAGAAGCGACATTAAACTTGACTCTTTATCTATCCATGGATTTGATAATATAGGAAAACAACCACTTGGAGTCATCACATTACCTATTAAAGTTGGGAAAGTAACATTACAAACCCTGGTCCACATTATGATAACAAATGCACTTCACAAAATTTGCAAATTTATATATGTAATTTCAAAAACAACACTAAATGCAACTTGAAATGAACAATAATTTTAATTGAAAACTCAAAATGTTGGAAAATGCCAATTCTCTTCAAATTGATCATTCTTTGTTAAACTTACCAATTGTAGTTGCTCTTATAAACTACTTGTTGTTCATAAAATATTTTTTGATATAGTCCCTTACATACACACAAAGCAAATAGGATACAAAAATGTCCCTTTGCATTAGAAGTTACCACAAAACTTTTTTTGTAACATATATCTACAAAATTAGAAGTAAGAATTCATTCCTATTTCATTTTCTATATTGTATGAATATATTATCGATATTACTTGGCTTCTTGTGTCATATTCTTATTCTTGCAATATATTTCAATCCAAGGAAAATCAAATAGAGGCTAGGATGGGTTCTTGCTATTGATTTTCTAAATCCATGTGACAAAAGGCTTATGTAGTATAGTCTTCCATCCAAAAATACATTTTTACACCCCATTTGTTTGTTATGCATGTTGATCAATTACTTGATAAATTACAAATGCCTCCAAATGTGTTTCTTGAATGGGTTTTGAAAACTGCTTCATGCTCCTTATTTTATACAGAATCTGAAAAAAATCGACAAGAGTAGTTACTTTTGAGAATGCAAGCAGAACTCCATCCATAAAACTAAATATGTTACGCCTCTTTTAATAAGTTTATTTTGTTGGTATCAGTTCCTATTGGTATAATGCATCTGCAATGGGAACACTAGAGTTTCTACTACACCAATATTATCCACTATACGAATCAATATGCAAATTAAAAACAAAGTAAAAAATGTCTATGTTTGCAATTAACAAAATTGATGATCAAACACTAACTAATCAACACGGAAAAACAAAATTATCCTGAGCTCTTGAAACAAAAATAACCAATGTAAAATACTATTAACAAATAAAATCTTATATAACTTACAACATCTTTTCCTAAGCTTGCAATTAACAAAATTAATGATCAGACACTAACTAATCAACACAATAAAACAAAATTCTCCTCTCTTGAAACAAAAATAACTAATGTAAATTACTATTAACAAATATTATAGGTATTTTTGCATGTGTTTACACCTTGAAGGCGATGGTTGGGTGGGAGAGAGGTTTTGAATTTCCTAGGCGGCAATGGGTGGTTGGTTCAAAAGATGCTAGATCTAAACCAAGGGATAGCCCCTCTGGGGACGTGGCAGGCCAGAATGCAGATGAGGAAAAGGAGGGAGCAGTGTTCGAGGACTGGGGCCCAGAAAAAGGCGAGGATCCAAGTGGAAAGGTCGCATCTAAAGGTAAGTGTACCCCTAACTCTTCTTTGAAGGTTGGGGCTTGTGGGTCTAAGTGCCTAGGAAATCAGGCTGAGGAAATTTCTCTTAGGGATCACTCACGGGAGGATCCTAGGAAGAAGTGGGTTTCACTTTTTGGAACTAAGTCGGTTGGAAAATCCATTTTTCCCCTGGTTAGTAATATCTCTTCCCCGAAAAGCAGGAAGTTTTCCATTCTGATTTTGGATATTGTAATAGACCATAACGTATCTCTAATGGAATCATCACTGGTTGGCAAGTTTATGGGACCATGACCAAATATTGAGGTGGTCAGGGACTTTGTGAAGAAGAGATGGAGAGTCAAAGGACAAGTAGAGGTTGCAGCTCTAACTAAAGGTTTTTTTTTCTTTCGCTTTTTCTTGTGAAGAAGATAAAGTTGTTGTTCTGTCTATAGGCCCTTGGGTTATTGGCAAGTCATCTCTAGCCATTAGGAAGTGGTCTCCAAAAATGAATTTCTCGGATGTTTCCTTTGAGGAAGTACCAGTCTGGGTGCACTTACCTGGGTTACCGCTGGAGTTTTGGAATGAGGATGTGTTTAGAGGGATTGCCAGTGCTTTTGGGGAACTTTTATCCATTAATGCTATGACTTCTTCTAGAAAGAGGCTAGTTTTTGCTATAATATGTGTGGGGATTACCTAGTCCTCATATCTCCCCTTGTTGATTGAGATAGTTTCTAAACTTGGAAAATGGACTCGGAATGTAGAGTTTGAGACTCTACCCTTTTTGTGTTTTACTTGCAAAAAAGTTGGGCATTGGGCAAAGAAATGCCCGAATAATAAACCCAAACCCAATGAGAATGTAGCTCCTAAGGAGAATAAGATGTGGAAGGTTAAATCAGTGGAGAAGACTCAGGAGGAAGAGAAAAGTGTTGATTTATCTAAGGGGGGATAGAAAGTTAGTGGAGAATGTAATCTCAACTCAGAAAAAGGGAAAGATGAGGACTCATGCAAAGGATCTGATAATCTTGCAAACCCTAAAAGTGGGATCAAATGCCCTAAAAGAGCAAAGGTCGATTTGAGAACCAAGACCTCCCAAGAGGAGAAAAAAAGAGCAAAAGGAGGGATGGATGAAAAGCATAATGAGATCCTGGACGTTATCCCAGATTCTATAATTGATAGTCTGGAGGATACTTCCCGCTCACACCAAAGCTTGGAAAGGAGGGCAGAGGACTATGAGAAGTCAGGGGAGTCTAACTCTCCTAATCATGTTGAGCCACAAAACTCTCTGGAGATAGTGAAATCTACATTTGGGAATTCGGTTAATTCCCCCAAGGGGGAATGAGGGCATCAATCCCCTTTTATATAGAGCTACTACAACAGATGACTTTATGGATGGGAAAGAGTTTATGGGTTTAGAGGATCTAGAGTTAGAAGAAGAAAACCTATACACTAAGGTTGAGAAGAAGAGTAAAAAGGGGAATAATTCAGTGGGGGTGTCTACAAGAAATAGGGCCAAAGCAGATGTGGGAATGTTGAAAGGTTCAGAAGAAAATCAACTAAATGGAATAGAGAGCAGGAGTGTATTCAAAACATTGCGGATGGAACCCAAAAAACCATCCTAGATTTATGTAGAACTCTAGCTAAAAAATGAAAGTTATGCCATGGAATATTCGGGGACTAAACAGTACCCATAAACAAGAAATTTTGCACAATTTTGCTGGAGACTACAAGTCGGATATTCTTATCATTCAGGAGACTAAAATGTCCAAAGATCATGTGGAGATGATTAAGATTTTTAAGAATAGGGGTGTTCAGGGTTGTAGTTTGGATGGTACCTCTGGGGGTTTGGTGACCTTTTGTAATTAGGACCGTGTTCAAGGTATTCCAATTTTAGGAGATGCTAATCATGTGGCTACCATATTTAAGCATATCAGAGATGACTTCAACTGGATTTTTTCTAATATCTATGTGCCCAATAGCAAAACTGCTAAAATAATTTTTTGGAAAAAACTTGAGTCCTTTAGGTTATGCTTTCTGAATGAGAACTGGATCATTATGGGGGACTTTAATACACCTTTGTTGGAGTCTGAAAAATTTGGTGATTCTCAAATTCAATTGATAGCAAGTTGGATCTGATGAGCTTTATCAATTCTCAATTTCTAGATGATGCGGACCTCAAGGGGGCCACTTACACCTGGACTAATAGGAGAGCTGGGAATGGACTCATTCAAGTTGGGCTTGACAAGGCTTTAATTTTGGATAACTGGCTGAAGGAATATTGTTGTTCGTTACATGCTCTCTCTAGAATTGGATTAGATCATTTCCCTTTAAATTTCATGGCTGAGTTTGTGTTTGGTAAGAGGAATTTTCCTTTTTGTTTTGAGAAAATGTGACTATCTCATCCTAAAACTTTTAATTGCATTCATGAGTGGTGGAACATAAATGTTAATGGTACTGCAATGTTTAGAGTTGCTAAGAAACTTGGCAAAGTTAAATCAAAGATCATGACTTGGAACAAGGAAGTTTTTGGGGATATTTTTGAGTCAAAAGTTTCCATTCAATAGGACCTAAGGGATATTCAGGACTATATCCAGAGAGATGGTTATGTGGGATATATCCTTCAAAATGAAAATGAAATACTTTCTAAATATCATAATATCATCTCGAAGGAAGAGGAATACTAGAAACAGAGATCTAGATGTGCTTGGCTTGCTACTGGGGACAAGAACACCAAGTTTTTCCACTTGACTACTATGAAACATAGGGCATCTAATCGTAATTCCTATATAATGAAAGATGGGGTCAAAGTTGAGAAAGAGGATGAGATTAGAGGTGAAGCTATTCGGTTCTTTTCTGATCTTCTTTCTGATGGAGAAGAGTTGAATGTGGATGCTTAGAATACTCTTATTGAGGCCATTCCTAATATCTTGGAAGATCATCAAAATAAGTTCTTAACAACGATCCCATCTTTGGACAAGGTTAGGAAGGCTATTTTTTCTTTTGAAGGTAATAAGTCCCTTGGCCCTAATGGTTTCCGCATGTTCTTCTTCCAAGTGTTCTGGGAAATTGTTGCTGATGATATTACTAATGTTGTTAAAGAGTTTTTTGGGGCCAAGAAAGTGTTGAAAGAGTTGAATTCCACTTTCATTGTCCTCATATCTAAATTCCCTAGTGCTAACTCTTTTGATTCCTTCCATCATTTTAGCTTATGCAACTCTTTTTACAAGATTATTTCTAAAGTGATCACTTCTAGATTGCTTGAGGTTCTTCCTATGTTGATCTCTCCTCAGTAGAGTGGCTTTGTTCCAGGCAGATAGATTTTGGACTCAATAATCACAATTCATGAGAATATCCACTCTCTTGAAGTTTCAAAAAACCAAGGCTTCCTACTTAAACTGGATATGGCTAAGGCCTATGATAAGGTAGACTGGAAATTTTTGATTAAAGTTTTACAAGATTTTGGGTTTTTTGAAAGATTTATTCAATTGATATGGGAACTTATTTCTACCACCAGCACCTCGGTGATTATAAATGGATCTCCTTCCCATTTCTTTAAAGTGTCAAGATGTGTCAGACAAGGGGATTATGTCTCCCTGATTCTTTTCACCCTCATGGTTGAAAGTCTTGGGAGGTTAATTCATAAGAAAGTGATAGAAGGTAGCTTGAAAGGTTTAAAACCCTCCTCAATAATTCTGGTCTGTTCTCACCAGCCATTTGTGGATGATACAATGCTCATGGGAAGTGCTACTGTTGGTGAAGCCTGGGCTTTAAAGAGTTATCTTATTCTTTATGAGGAAGGTTCGGGGCAAAAGATTAATAGGACCAAAAGTTCCCTCTATTTTTTCAATACCCCTGAGCACAGGCAGAGGAAGATTGCAATGATCCTGGGCTGTGGTGTTAATTCCCTTCCTTCTACTTATTTGGGCCTTCCTTTAGGGTCCAAACCTCCAGACTCCTTTTGGATTTCTTTGGTCGATAGGTTCAACATGAAATTAGTTGGTTGGAAAGGTGCCCTTTTGAGTCAAGTTGGTAAAGTTTTGTTATTTAAAGCCTCTCATTAGAATTTGCCCTTTATGCTCTCAGTTTGTTCAAGATCCCGACTAAGTTTGTTGATATTATTGAAAAGATCCAGAAACGGTTCCTCTGGTCGGGGGTTGAGGAGAAGAAGAGGATTTCGTTGGTGGCTTGGGAGAGAGTGTGTAGACCCAAGAAGTTTGGAGGCCTTAGTCTGAGAAATATCAAAGTGTTTAATAAAGCACTCCTGGCTAAGCAGGTGTGGAGAACTTTTGCGGATATTCGATTGGAATTCTATATGGCATAGTAAATACTTGAGGGAAGTTGACTCCCTTCAAGATTTTCTCAACTCTTAGAACCTTCCCTCTGGTTCTTTTCTTTGGAATAATACTATTAAAGCTAGAGACTTGGTTGGAAAAGAAGCTTTCTGGAAGGTGGGTGATGGGCAAAAAATTAAATTATGGGAAGACAAGTGGATTGGCAAGGAATGTCTGTGCAATAATCCAATCTATAGTATTCATATGGAGGACTGCAAGTCCAAGTTTAGTTGGTTGGTTAGGGATTATTGGAGGAATGATCAGTGTGTTGAGATCTCTTCCATTAGTTTGGATCTTCAACCTCTACAGGTTCTTCTTAATTCAATTAAGATCAGTTCTCAAGGGAGGGAGGACACTTTGATTTGGAAGTTATCATCCTTTGGCACCTACTTTGTCTCTTCTGTTGTGGCCTCTTATTACTCTGGTATTGATGTCTATGCTTGGGATAAGGTGTGGGTGAACAACCTTATTTTGAAAGTTAATTTGTTTGTGTGGATTTAAGCAGCTGACTAATTATAATCTTTATAAGAGGGGGTTCTCTTTTCCTAATAGGTGCTACTTGTGTTGTGTTGAGGCTGAGACCTCCTCACACCTGTTTCTCCTTTGTTCATTTACATATGCCATATGGAGTAGGATCCTGCACATGTGGGATCTTAGCTGGGTTTTTCCTAGAACTATTGTGGATTTTTATAACCAATGGAAGGCCCCCTCAAAGAATTGGACCCTTAATCTACTCCGGAACTATATCTTTCCTCACGTTTCCTGGGGTATCTGGAAAGAACACAATAACAAAATCTTCAAGGATGTTGCTCTCTCGAAGGAAGTGGTTTTTGGTAAGATCACTAGAGCTATGGTTGAAAATTTTAATCTTCTTAACAATTAAGTTAAAAGGTAAAGGTAAGGTTAGTATGCAAGATTATGATTGTAGAATTGTGGGAGCCTAGAAGATTAATGTGGACATGTTCAATGCATCTAAAAGCATTAAGGATCCTAGAGATGGAATATTCTGGAGTCTTCCTCCCCCTAGCTAGGTCAAAATCAACTTTGATGGTGTGGCCAAGGGAAATCCTAGACCTGTCGGGAGTGGAGGGGTGATAAGGGATGAGAATGGCTCTTTCATTATAGTTGTTGTGGTTCCTTTAGGAATTCAGACCTACCATGTGGTTGAAGCCTCTAGTGTTTTCCAAACCTTGAAGTTGGCTAGCCAATTAAAGTTTAAATATGTGTGGATTAAAGGGGACTCAAACAACATTATCCAATGTCTAAAGGGCTACCATAAACCTTCATGGTCAATACAAAATTGGATAGATCTCTCTAAGGAAATTATTAATTCCTTTGAGAAAAGTTATATTACACATTCCTATAGGGAAATAAACATGGTGGTAGACTTTTTCGCGGGCTCAAGGCTCCGAAAAAGGTGATGTGGTAGGGGCAGGATGAGTTGGAGATTGACATCAAAGCCCTGTTGATGTATGATCGTGCTCACGGGAAGGAACAATTTCCCATTCCTTAGAATGATGGTTGAGTGTCCTTGCCTGTAGTCTTGGGACTATGTTTTAATGATGATTTTGAGTTAGTTGATGGGTAATTACCCCATCCCTTGGTTATATGTGTTTACAATCACATGCTTTTTGGGCAGTTTAGGAATTTGTTTCTATAGGGTTCTAGACTATTCTATTCCTGCTAGCGAAACGATGGGTGGCGAAAGTCGCAAAGTGGAGTGGATAAGTTGTGATTAACTGAAGAATAATCCAAAGCTATAGAAGAAGTTGGAGAATGGTGGCATTACTATTTTTATTGAAAAGCTCCATGGCTGGGATTTAGAGGTAACTAGGGTTTTTGAGAAGGATTGGAAAAATGGTGAGATAAACTTGTTTGGTAGACATGTTTTTATCAACGAACAATTGATTGTTGAGGTTACTGGCCTCTCGATGGAGGGCATAAAATTCTATAGGGACAAGAAGCAATCTGATGAAGCGGTCAACAAGTTCCCCAAGTCAAAAGATGAGAAGGAGGAGTTACGTAGGACCTCCAGAAGCTACTATGACACATACACAATTGTATCGCATTGGAGGAGGGTTTTGAACGTGCTAATGGAGCATGTCACTTTGGATGGCCACTATACCAGATTTTTTGGGTATCACTTCATCCTGCTGAATCATTTCACGCACTAGGTCAAGATTTCCTTTCCTTTTTATCTGGCTTCTTCTCTTAATACCAGTCTAAAAAACCATAGACAAAACCCCATTAGGTATTCTATCCTTCATGAAAGACTACTTGTCCTTATTTGTGATCATTTCAAAGCCATGTCAGCTCTGCCCCCGTCGCCTAAGGTTAGGGTTGATGAAAAGGACAAGGGTAAACCTAGGGATTCTACTATGAAAAGGGCAAGAGAAATTTGTCGGAGGATCCCTCCTATGATGTGAATGAAGAGGAGTCGTAGTTGGAATTGTTGTCTGAATACTCCAGCCACCCTGAGACTGACAAAGAAGAGAGACCTCACTTCCCTATGGACCTTAAGGCTGGGGATCATTATTTTAAGGAGGAATGGGGATTTCCCATTGATATGCTTACTATTTCCCATAATGGGGCGGTGGATAATTTTAGACTTATGAGATGGGTGTTCTTTGAAATTAAGGAAATAAAGTTAAATCAAAGAGCCATGAACAAAAAATTGGAGAAAGCCATGGATGACAATAACAGAGGTAGTGGTAGTGGTCGGGCTACTGATTTATGGGTGGAAGAGGAGAAGAAGTATATGGTTGAATGCCTCAAGAAAATAGTGGAGTTACAGGATTTCAAAGGAAATCATGATGGAAAGCAAGCAGAATGGAGGAGCAGTTGAGGAATATTAAAAGCTCTCTCCACAAAGTGTTGATTATGAACCACTGAATTTTAAAATCCACTACATAGACCATGAATACCATGGTGGAAAACCTAGAAAAAGCCCATCAAGTAAAAGTTGTGTTTCTGAACTTGGATAATGAGGATGGGTAGCCGAATAGTGGGGGTTGAGCAACAAGACTAGAGCAAACTTGAAAAGGAAGGCAAACCAAGCGCTTGTTAGCATCCAGGAGATCAAGAAGTTTGTGCTCAACATGAACAGTCTGGAGCAGGAAGTGACAAAGATCCTTCGGAACCTAGCCTAGAGGCTGGTTGTCTTGTGGCTTTTTGTCAGTTTTTTGTTTGTTTTTCCTTCGTGTTACTGTGTGTTCTTCTTTGTGGGTAGCGTCTTGTTTTTTGTCTAAGCTCTGTTAATGTTTTATCTCATGCTTTGATACTGATATGGGTTTCAGGATCCCTCTAAAACTTGTTTGTTCCTTAATCAAAAATAAATATTATAGGTTGTTGTTGTGGGGTTGCAGTTTGGTTTGTTGATTATTTGTCTTGCAACATCTTTTCCTTGTAATGGGTTTTGGGTCCCATCAAAACCTGCTTTTCCTTATCAAAAAGAAATAAAATCTTATATAACTTACCTTTTTTTAGCATAATTTTAACATAAGACCTTGAGAATACAAAAGAGACCCTAGCATATTTTGCTATGTGATCAACCAAACACTCGAGAAGAAACCCTTTCTCTTTTGAAAATGCACTAAACACAATATGTGAACCCATATAATATTTAAAAGTTAGAATGCTACCGAATTTGGCATACAAGTTGTAAATGAGTTAATGAGAAGAGATGAATAATTAAAGTATAGAAAAAGATAACACACAATAAATGTGATAGATTACATGTATACAATTTAACCGATCTGTCACTTATATAATATGATATGGCTCATAATATATTTGTCGGTATGATTCACCTATTGAAGCAACACAAAATTATAATCTATTATGTAATAGAATTAATCACACTAACATGACATGTAATTGATTAGGGAAAAAAAGAATTAAGTTGAATTTATAGTAATAATGAATATGAAAACAAAATATGACTCACATTTTAAATCAATTTATTGTCCAATACAATATATAACTAAATTTTTTTTGTTATTAATTGAAATTTAAAGGACAAACACTAAAAAATTACAATAAAACAAAAGCAAAGGCAATACAAAGCATATTTTCTAGTCTCTAATCATGAGCCTAGAATACAATAAAACACTAAGTAGCTCCACAATTTGAATATCACTATCTTTGATACTGATTTGAAAGAATATTTTTGTAGGTAGTATAACAAAACATTACATATAACTTCATAAAATGAAATGATAATGAATGTACTTCACAAACTTTTTAAATTTGCACATAAGTAATTTCAAAACTTAGAATGTATTAAATACAATTTGAAATGAACAAAAAATTCAACTGAAAACTCAAAATGTTGGAAAAGATTAATTAGATCTTCATGTTGTTCATAGAACATTTATCTAAGATTGATTTTTTTTTGACATCTAACTCATCAATAAGTAGACAGACTGAACTTGGCATACAAAATTGAAAGCCTCTTTCTTAGACATCAAGGAGATATGGATAGTAACAATTTAGTTTCTAGAAATAACCCTTATAGTTCTAGGAAATAATTTTACAAGTCCAAGATCTAGAAGAAAATCAAACTCATCCAAGCCATTGATACATATAAACTCTAACTATTTTCAACTAAGTATCATTTCTCAAAATGAAACCAATAACATGATATAACCTTCAAAGTATCCTTCAACAACACCAATATTCAATATCACTTTATCCAACTTTCCAAGTGGTGGGCTCAACTCTATCAATTCCCTTGTTTGCTTTGAAAAAATAGTCAAAAATAACAAACAAACCTTGATATTTACAATTTGACCATTTCATTTTAATAAAAAACTACATAGCAAAATAAAAAACATACTAACCTTTGTAAAACATGCCATGAGAAATTCAATGCATAACTTTTCCATTTCAACAAAATTTTGTAGAAGCTTGATGTCATGAATATGCTCTAAATCAAAGCTATAACATATTATTTTTCTTAATGATTTCACTAGTGCAAACCATTTGCAACAAACCACAAAAAATTGAACTTCTTTCAAAGTAAGTCTTGTCAAAATATGAGAGCCAATAAGCTCCTTTGGAAATTCCATAAAATCTTAATTATAATCTTAAAATATGCAAAGTTGAAATAAGTTTATGTGATTAACTACATAAACCAACAAATCCTTGAACAATCTTGCATAACAATTTAAATGGATTAGTTTAAATTAAAAAAAATAGCAACCATTTGCTTTTTGTATACTACCAGTTTACTTGTACTATTGAAAATAAACTTCACATGCTTCACATTTAACAATTGTGCATTTACATTTTTCCTTCTAGGCAAGTATTTGTAATAGCTAAATCTTTCATCTTAAACAAGTATTTATAGCAATGCTAACAACAATCATCAAATAGTAATCACAAGTGTCTAAAAAATATTTGATGTCTCTTTGTTGTGTGACAATCATCTATTAGCTTGCCTCTTGAAATAGTAAAGACATGATTTACTAGAAAGAAATAACTACATTTCATGTATTGTAATGAATTAGCCATATACCAGTACCTTCTATAATGATTCTTGGCATAGTGTATTTAATACAAATTAAATTAACATAATCATTGTATATATCCAAAATCTGTGCCACTACAACTTTTTTATCAATTATGGTATGTTGTGTTTAATATCCCTTCATCCATTTATTGGGAAGCTTTTATGATAATCACTACTTTATTCTACTTAGCATGCATAGGTGGCAACTTTATTGCATATCTAAATGTTAATTGATTGCAACTTCATATATCAAAGTATATTTCCACTTGTCATCTTGTGACAAAATGCCACATGTCAATGTCTTTGTCTCAATGGCTTTTGTTGCTCACAATATAAAATAGCGACTTTGTGAGATTATGACATGTGTGTCTTATCTTATCAAGATCAACTTCCCATGATTCTATACTTTTTGACTTAAATACGTGGCTTCTCTTTGAATTACGGGTTCATTTCAAAGAAAGGACTTGAACTTGCCAATTTGTGAGATCCTAACACCTATTCTTCATCTAACAACTCACATTTGTATCACATTCTTCTTTCATTATGAAACATGTAGTAGCACACCTTAGTTATAAAGCATTAGAATGAGATATTTCTCCAATTTTCCTCCCCAGACTACCATCAATAGAGAGTTTTCCTTTAAAAACTCACATGTTCACATTTGAAATGAAACATATTTCATTTAACCATGAAAAATTCTAACTTCTAATTCACTAGAAGGTACATGTATCAATTTTAATCTTAAGAAAATTCTATTAAAGCCTCATTACTATTTTTTTAAAAGATTAAAGTATTATTTTAGGGGTAAACGCTTTTGACCTAGAGCTATGAATTGGTGAGGTCACAAACATGGGACCTCATCCCCAATATAAATATTCAACAATCACACCCCAATAGGATTTGAACCTTAATGGAAAGAACAACACCACAACAACTTAACTATCACACCATGTCACTATTGGAAATGCCTCATTACTATTACATGTCCTTAAATACATTATTAAATGTACCAAATAACCCTCTACTAATATTGTAAGATTTGACTGAAAAATCTACCCAAGATGCAAATGAATGAAGGAAAGAAAATATAGAAATAAAAAATGTGCAAGAATAAATTGTATTCTACTCAAGAGAATGCAAAGCTTGCAATTAGCTTGAGAATTTAGATTATAGAGGGGATGCCTTGGTTATATAGGCCAAGGTGTGACTCAAGATGTAATAAGATTATGATAACTATTGTCATCTTGTCAGATGTGACAATTTGTGACAACTCGAGGTCATTAAAGCCCAACAACCTTAAATCCCTATTTAAACTTGATCTAGTGTAGAGAGGACCTAAGTGGATAACTAGCTAGGAAATGAACTAGTTAGATAAATCATCCCTTTCACACCAACAACCCCCTTAAACTTGTGCAACTTATGGAGAAGTATACAAGGTAAATATGTAAATATGGGTACTAAATTCTAGACTTGATGAGGCACCCATACTTAACAACCTCTCAACTAGAAAAGAAGGAGAAAACCTAGTGGGAAAAAACTCCCTCCCATGAGAGGTTGAATGAAGAAGGTTTAAGTGACCCCCTAGAAAAGATTTCTTGTACTTCCAAGAGAGACCAAAGATGAACATACTTTATCTCGATGAAGTGTTTGGTGAATATATCTACAACCTGATCTATTGTAGGACAATAGCGTAAATTAATGACCTGCTCCTAAATCATCTCTTGAATAAAATGCATATGGATCTCAATTTGTTTGGTTTATTGATGGTGGATTAAGTTCTTCAATATTTAAATGGTGCTCTGGTTATAACAATATATTATTGATGACTTATAAAAAGTGATGCCAAGTTTAGTGAGGATATTATGAAGCCAAATAGCCTTGGTGGTGGCATTGATAGCCCTCCAATACTCAACCTCAGTTGAAGAAAGAGTAATGGCATGTTGCTTCTTGCTTTACCAACAAATGGGACTGAAACCATAGTGAAAATTGTAGCTTGATGTGGACTTGCGATCATCAAGATCACCAACCCAATCAAAATCCATGTATCCAAGTAAGTCTCTCAACTTGTGCCTACTCAATAATAAATCTTGCACCTATGAGTGCCTTGGATATAGCGCAATATGTGTTTGGTAGCTTTCTAATGAAGCTCATGGGGCTCTATCATGAAGTGTGAAACAATGGCAACTGCAAAATAAATGTCAAGATGAGTATGAGTCAAGTATATGAGGATACCAACGAGTTGAATATATAAAGTGACATCAACTAGTGGTGTGGAGAATTTCACCTCAAGCTTGACCCTAGACAAAAAAGGAGTTGATGCACCTACTTATAATCAACCATATGAAAATGAGATAATAGATCAAGAGCATACTTGGGATATGCAAGAGATAACTTGGAAGAGGTTTGAGTGATATCGATCCCAAGAAAGTAGTGCAAGAGACCTAAGTCAATTATGGAAAATCTATCATGTAAAGCAGTCTTGACATTCACAATGATGGATGAAGTGCTCTTAGTGACAATCAATTCATCAACATAGAGATCTAAGAAGAGAAGAGAATCCTCTTATCGCAAGATGTAGACATTCAGATCTAAGTGGCATATAGATATCCCAATGGAGAGAAGAAAGGAGTCCATATTGAAATACCAAGATCATGGAGCTTGTTTGAGGCTATAGAGAGACTTCCTTAGTTTGCAGCCCGATGAATAATACTGAATGAATCCTTGTCGTTGCTCCATGTAAATCTCTTTATGTAGATATTTGTGAAGAAATGCACTCTTCACATCCATCTGATGTACAACCAACAATGAACTATAGAAATAGAAAGTAGCAAGGGAATGGAGTTTACTTTGGTGACAAGGGAAAAGGTCTCAGTGTAGTTAATACTTAGTACTTAAGAGAAGACTTTGGCCACAAGTTGTGCTTTATATTTTTCAACTAGTCTATTCATTGCAAATTTGGTTTGATAGATCCACTTACATTGAACCAACTTTCTTTCATTAGGAAGTCGAACAAGATCCCATGTTTTGTTTCACATTAAAGAGTTGTAATTTTACTATATTATGGAATCCCACTCAACAATACCAGATGCTTCACAAAATGATTTTGGATTTGAAGATGTGGCTATGTAGGAATGTGGAATGTTTTGATGTTGTGATCAAGTCCTCTGAGTATTTGAAAGATCTCCAATAAGAGCACCTTCAAACTCAAGTGTTTTCCAAGCCCAATGAGGCATGGTAGGGGATGGAGGAGGAGATTATGAACTCTACAAAGAGGAAGATGCAATCTCATGATCTACTCGATGAGTAGAGGAAGCTTAAGGAAAATCCTCTAGGCCATGGTCATCTAAATCCACTGTTGAGGAAGGAAGAGTGAAGGATGAGCTAGGAGAGATTTACTCAAAATTCACATTGTGCTCGATGAAGAGCTCATGTGTTTCAAGATCCATTAGCCAATATCATTTGAGTCCACCATCAGGGTAACCAAAAAAGATACAAGGTTGACTCTAAAGTTCTAAGGCCTAATGCTTCTTTGAAGGATGTGTGCTTATGTCAAGGAGCCAAAAACTCTAAAGTATTGCACAACAAGTTTCCTACCACACCAAGCTTCAAAGGGAGTGATGCCCTTTAATTCCTTATGTGAAACTCTATTTTGGATATGAGCAACATAGTTGATATCTTCTTCCCAATATGAAGGTGTAAGGGAGTGTGTGTGGATCATGCAACTAGCCATCTCTTTTAGGGACCTATTTTTCTTTTCAGCTACACCATTTTGTTATGGTGTGTAGGAAACAATATGTTGAAGATCAATCTCTTCAAGAGTGCAAAAAATTTCTAAGTGATGGTTCACATATCTCTGACATTATCTCTATAGAGAATTTTGACAAACTTTCTAGATTATTTCTCAGCATGATCCTTAAACTCTTGAAATATGTCAAAGGCTTTTCCTTCATGTCAAAGAAATGTAAGGAACTAAATTTCAAATGAGCTTCAATTTATTCATATTAACAATAAGTACTTACATTTGCATCAATTCAAGAGAAATACATCCAACCAAAATACATGCCATATCATCTAACAATATTTTATTCATACAAGATTCACAATTACATAAGATAACGTGGTACAATAAGTGACTTAGGCAGTCCATTTCCTTAAAGTTGAAATAATACAATTAGAAACACAAATAAGGTGCATAAATGTTGGATTCTTCACTAGTCCAATCATATATATCATCCTGTAACTCAAGGAAAAGAACATGATCCAGGCACTTTTTCTACCCAACTATGAAGCTTACACTTCCCTAGAGAGTTCTCCCTGACATGAAGAACCATTGACCTTGCATGAAATGCCTAGCAAAAAGAAATTGAAAGCATGATGGAATCTAGTGTGTGCCTAACATATCTACATGCATTTCTATCAAACTAGAACATGTTATAATCAATGCTAAGATATGGCAAAGAACAATATAAATAAATAATCCATCTATCTCAATGGTCTAAAGAAGCTTGGCCAAACATAATGTTGTATACAACAATATAAAAGTAGATCTAGAAAAGCAGAATCTATGCTCCCTAATTACCCACATTTGACACCCGTCCGAGAAGGTAACTTTCCACAAACACAGAGAAAATAATCTTTTCCTAGCTAAAACATTTAAATATATTTTGCATGTCAATAACATTAAAACATTTAAGATTTGAAAGACTAAAAAAATCATTAAAAATTAGATTTCACATTAATGATTACACTCGCATTGGTGATACATTGGGAACAACCACTTACAGACTATTACATGATATATTATGATAAAATTATATGAATCACATCTAAGACAATCACATTGTTTAATCTGACTATTACATTTTTACATTACTTTTATAATCTCTCATAAAATAGTTTGTATGATGGTATTTATATTCAATTTGAGGGGGCATACAATCCTTACCAAAATCTCAACTTTACAAGGTAGTCATGCACACGTGTTGTGTGGGACACATTAATTTCAACTCTACAATCACTATATGACACAATTCTTTCTACACCACCTACATGTGCATACTTCGTAGGAGCCATAATAGTTCCAACTCTACTTGCTATACACTTTAGAATACTTCACTCTAGTTTTTACACTTCACAATATTTTATCTTGACAATTGTTGCATACAATAATTGAAGATTATGGATTTTTGTGGAATAACACATTTTGTAAGTACACTTAATGATTTTGTGTACAAGTGCAAAAGGATGGTGTGTTTTTGTAAGTATATGAAGACATCAAATCATCATTTAAAGATCCAATATCAAGTCCTTTCATGTCTACCTATTTATTTTATTGCACATGCACATGCCTTTTCAATGTTCACATAGCCATCAGAGTGGGAGAAATATTTAAGGATAGAAATGGACATTGTACACTTTTACACCTTGTTTTTACATCATTTTTATCACATATTGCAAATATATTGTCATTGTAATAAATTCAACTTTTTTTAGCACACAACTGACACCTCCTCTTGAACCCACTAGCGAAACTTCCTTACACATTGTCTCATTCAAGGTTGCTCCATGCTTATAGGTCCCTTGCCATCTTAGACTAGGCTATATAGAGCAACATTATTTATAGACATACTTGCATATTAATAGAGAAATATTTTTGGAGAAATTCACATTAATAAATGAGTAGTTTATAATAGAAGTTGACTAATTATTTGTCCCACAACTAGTGTATAATCTGAATAATCAAATTTATTTGTTTTATTGAGAAACAGAACATACTAGGTATATGAATTCTTTTGGTGAAATTTTTTTTACTGATTTTGCTCTTAGGTTCTTCTCAAAATAATGTTGAATCCAATTGAAGAGATTTATTTACTTAGTACAACTTCCCCAACTTTATATCTTTCACATGAAATTGCAAATAGGGACAGACAATATTCAGCTATAGTAAATACTCAAAAGGCATGGAAGTTTTAAATTTCTGATTAACACTTGTTCCCTAGATTTCATAGCTCCAAACATTTAACTTTTATGCAAAATCATAAAGCTTATTCTTGCTTCTAATCTCTCATCAAAATGGATGATATTTAAACAAAAGACCCCTTTAATCCTATATCTAAGGATTTTCTTCAATCCAAGCATTCAGTTTAATGTTTTTTCAGAGAAACAAGTCTGATTCACTTCTATTCTGGATAATGTGTGTGAACTATGAATGTTGTACAAAGGTTACCAAACCCTGTAATCATTTCATTTGGCAGCAAATAAATTAAAAAGTGTCATGCATTTTAAATCTACATTATGGGATCAAAGAAATTTGGACTGAGCATGAAATATCAACCAGAAACTATTTAAAATATCAACCACAAACCCATTCTATTAAATTCATTCATAAACTTGTGCCAGTTTTTGTGAAGGTTTTTGACAGAAATTAAAATTTCAATTGCTTAATTTCTTCACACGTAATTACTTCACAAGTGATTTTTTTTTAGTCTTCTACCAAATCCACGCAGCTTAAAAATTAGAGTTTTAAAAAATAAAAACTCTTCCTTAAACATGCATAATCACGCGAATCTGCATGAATTTAAAATATATTTATTTTCTTAATTTCTTTAAGTAAAGTGGCATTTAATTTCTTTTTTTTAAATTTCAAACTAATTCATATTTTATTATTTCATTTGTTTAATTAAATTTATAAATTTACACGTTTAATTTTATTAAACATGCACATTTTTAAATTCTGACAATAAATAGGTTAATAATAGTAACATTTTATTATATTAACTGAAATGCTAAATTATATTTAATCATTCAATTATATTTTGACTTACTACCCATTCTAATGCATAACAATTATTTTCCCTTCATTTTCAGACAAACATGAAGCAAACATTCAAGGAATCACACTTGGCCAACTACATACAAAATGCAAAACTTGTAAAACTATGTGGTGTGTGCAAAATCCCATCATACTCATCGATGTCAATTGGCTAAGTGTTGGCAAATGGTCAGTACTCCCCTTGAGATTCGTGACATGGACTAACCGCCTCTCATGGATCCGTTAACTCTAGTAGTTTTATCAGGCATTAACACTTGTCGACCTTTTGGTGCAATGACAATCATGAGGCCAAAAATTGGTAGTAGAGCCAAAGGTGTCAGGTTTGAATCCTCTTGGCTTGCGTTGAGGGGGAGATTGTTGGCAAATGGTTAGTGCTCTCCTCGGGATTCACGACATGGACTAATCACCTCTCGTGGATCCGTTAACTTTGGCGGTTGTATCAAACATTAACAGGTCAACCTTTTGGTGCAACGACAACCATGGGGCCAACACTAAGTACCTAGGATACCTTGATCTTGTTCTCATCTTTGATATATACCTGCACACACTTGCACTTAAATTTTCATCAACAATGTTAGCCCATAAACTAAAATCAAATTGAAACATGTACATTACATCATCATAAATTTTATCATATACATAAAATTTTAAAGCACATGTAGCTAACATCAATAAACATCACTCAAGAAGTAACATGTGTCAAAGATTCGAGATCTAATTTCAATTTTCCAAATAACATAATGCCAAACTATGGAAGCTAAGAATCAATATGCACCACAAGAAAGTAGATCTATGTATATTTAGAATAGTCATCAATGAAGGTGAGCAAATAACGAGCCTCACAAAAAGACAAGGATGGAAAAGGACCTGCCAAGTCACTATGAACCAACTCAAATAATTCTGAAGCCCTCCAAGCCCTTCCTTTATCAAACTTGTCCTCAAGATGTTTTCCCAAGGCACAATCCAAAAAAACAACATAAGAAAAATTTATTAGGAGGAACACCCATGACCATATCTTATTTGTTGATTTGCTAAATATAGCAGTAGTTGAGATGGGTAAATCATTCATATCATAGTTTGCTCACATAATTTGAATGGGCACAAATAATGCAATGGAATTTGTATCAAGTATAAAGTGAGAGAAATCATACAAGTGAGACTCATGATTAGCCTTACCAACTATAAGGAGTGCATTATCTTCAAGATTTTTGATACTGATAGAATCTAGAGTGAATTTGATTTTTCTACTATTCGAGTGATTTGGTAGATGAGACAAGTTTTTTCGATAGATCAAACACACAAAGAACATCATCAAATGTAACATTTCTAGCATCAACTTAACTCTTCCTAATTACATCCATTGGAGAATCATCCTTGATGAGAATGTGGGGTACAAAACAAAAAAAAAAACTTTAATAAAACTCATGTGATGTGATGCACGCGAGTCAATAATCCACTACTATGAATCTAATCATCAATAGCAATTAGCACATTTACTTTCCATTTACCTAATTTGGAAGGAGTAGAGGATCATTAAACAACATAAGAAGGCAAGTTAATGTTGTTCTTTTAAGAAAATGTTTTAGCTCATCAATCTGCTTCTTGTGACAAGAATGTTCCTCATGAACAATTTTCTTACAGTAGCTACAAGTTGGTCTTTCCTTATTTTGATAATTCCCCTTTGAAGAGGAGTTGAAGTCTATTTTTGTTGTAGAATATGATTATGCGTCGTCTTTTTGTGTCTTCTTCTTGAACTACTTTTGTTTTTGTTAGGTTTCCCTGATTCTTTTTGACCCTTGGTTGACCAACCAACAAAGCCTATGATTGTGAAGGCTTAAGAAGACCCATGGAAAAAATCTTTCCTTGTTCTTGCATCAACATTTCAAAAAAGGAATCATAAGAAGGTGTAGTGAATGTCAATCTCATAATTGACCTATGATTGTAAAAGCTAGAAATAAAAGTTTCATATTCATATCCAAGTTTGTTGAGAGTACTATAGACAAGTTGAATATCTTTCTTCTCTAAGCCATAAGATTTACATCATGCTTTAAGTTCACTGACCTTTGTGATATAGTCCTGAATGTTGTCAAAATACTTTGGATTAAGACTCATTAGTTTATTGTCAATTTGATAATCATGAACTTCATCAGTTGTATCATACATAGTTTTTAATTTTTCCCATGCATTATGAGAATCTACACATCCCTCTATTTGAAACGTAATATCAAGGGAAACTAAACTCCTTAGACAACAAAGAAATTTTGTATGCTCAAGCATCTAGAGTAACTTTTCCTTATCATTTGTGAGTTTAGTTACCTTATTTTCAACATAAGGTGTATATCTTAGTTACATTAAGGTATTCCATGCATTTTGATGCCATGTATTGTAGTTGTATGGTGTTAGCAATGGAAGCTTAAATTTACCAATTTGTGAAGGAAAAATAAAGCACAAAGTAGAATAGATGTACAAGCAAAATACAACAAGAGACCCCTCCCCCCCTTTCAGTCACTCAATCAAAGAGCCCCCTAAGAAAAATAATTGGGAACTTTATATTCAGTTTAGTTACATGTTTCTACAAGAGAAAAACAAAGTGTACTGGAATTTAATGCTTTTACATATCCTCAAAGAAGGAACATATGTTGAAAGTATAATTTTGGTACACTACCACATGAGATAAACATCACTATGAAATGCACAAAAAATACACACTTAAAAAAAAAAGAATCACCTCGATCTGAGGTCATATGCAAAATTTATACAGCTTTGAAGTTCTCAAAACAAGAATTGTGTTGTGTCCTCTTTGAGAATCTACTATTTCTAAAAAACCTGTGCATTGAAATTTGAAACTATCTTCACCAATGCATATAGCAAAAAATTTAAAGCCCAAATAAATAAAAAATCCCTAAAATTGAATTTCAGGTGTCCAAATTATGAACTATCAAAGTTAGTAGGTTCACGGGAGGTGTATGACTCTATGAACATTTTTTTGTGTGTCCAAAATCGATAAATTTATAGTCAATTTTATGATTTTCGAGTCTCTTGAGCATGTTGGCAACATCAATTTTGATCTAGAATGCTCTGAAATAGTAGTTCCTTGTTGGATCTGACAACAAATGTCTTGCTTTAGATTATTGTAGATTTGGTTTGTGGTGTTTGATTCAAATGAAATAAAAGATAGATCTAACTTTCTCAATTGTTATGGACTTAATGGTGAGCTTAAAATTTCTCCAAGAAGCTTAAAAAAATATGCAACTAATAAGTAAATGTTTGAACCCCCTATAAATTAGTATTTTCTCCACATTATTATGATTCTCCAGATCATCCAAGGATGCAAGAGAAGAGCAAACTCGTGCTTTAAAAAATAATAGCATTACAATCCCATATTTCTCAAAATATTGCTGGCCCACAACTCATAATAATTCTAATACCATGTAAGATTCGGCTAAAAAGCCTACCCAAGATGCAAATGAATGAAGGAAAGCAAATATAGAAATCACAAATGAGCAAGAATAAATTGTATTGTACTCAAGAGAATGTAAAACTTACAATGAGCTTGAGAATTGAGATTACAAAGGGAATGTCTTGGTTATATAGGCCAAGGTGTGACTCAAAATGTAATAAAATTATGACAAGTGTTGTTATCCTGTCATATGTGACAACATGTGACAACTCAGGGTCATTAAAACCCAACAACCTTATCCCTATGTAAACTTAATCCAGTGTAAAGAGGACCTAAGTGGATAACTAGCTAGGAAACAAACTAGTTAGATAAAATATCCCTTCACACCAACAAGTACATTTTTTTTAAAACATTCAATATCTTATTATTTGAAAAACACTCGCTAGTATTTAATATATTTAAACCACTAACATTTTATTATTTCAAAAGTACTTGTCTTTCTCAAATGATGTGATGACCCAAAAAATGTCTCAAACCTCCTCAACCAATTGGATTGCAAATAATTAATTTTTAAAATATTGTTTATTAAAAAATTTACATGTTAACAGTTGATAAGGTTTGAAAACACAAATATTTGTCTCACAGTAAAAGAATTCTCACATTTCATTCATTAACAGGTACTAACAATGAGAGATTTGCATATTTATTGCTAAAGTAAACATGTAATCTTAACCACATGTATTCATATAAGAAATACAAGGAAGAACATTTTCATTTCATCTTCTAGATGATTATAGAGCAAGTTGTGGTCACGTAGCACTAATAAACCAAAGCCCTCTATTTTGCTCTCCTTACAAACACATTTGATAATACCATGAAATCGTATTAAGAAAATAAAACCCAAAAAAATCTTTCAATTTACTTATAAAATTTATTTTAAATTTTAATTTACCATGTCCCTCTTCCCATCTACCATGTCCCTCTTCCCATCTAGTGTCATGATGACAAAATCATTAATGGGTCAAATAAACATGACTCCAATCTTTTCTAAGGTAGTCACATTTACAAACCCCTTTATTAAATATATGAAATAAAAGCAACCATTAAAATTATAAGTAAATAAAAAAAAATAGTAATATGTGGGTATATGTGTCATATTCTATTAGTCATGATGATTTAAGAGTCTATAACATATAAGTAGAAACTCCCACTCTATATAGATTGAAGCCTTGAATTAAGAAAAAACAATATATAATGTCAATAAAGATAGATTTAAGACTACTAAAGATTTTACATCATTAATGTTATATATAAATTATATTTAGAATAACAACATTATATTTTAACTAACTTTTTTTGTAATATTTTATTTTAATGATAAAAATCTTGATCAAACCTTACAATTTTATACTAATAACTTCTATTATCAATCTAAATTTTAGTTGTAAATAGATATAGAACTTCATGCCATCCTCCAAATTCAAAATGGAGACGTCTCAACTGAGTGACCCTTTCCCTAGACCACGTGACCTACGAAACTTTTGGGATAAACTGTAAACACGGCTAAAAAACGTTGTTTTACTTACACAAGGCACGCCTGTCAAGTATGAACGCAATCAAATCCCCAAAATTGCTATAAAACCCACTACAGCCTTCTTTATTTCTTCTCTTTGGTTCTTCCTTGAGATGAAGACATAGTCAGGGTTCAGGGTTCTTCTATAATCAACCCTGGGAACTAACGCAGGCGTATATAATTGAAGGATTTTGTTGAACTGAGATTAAGAAATCATGGCAGCACCCGAAGGACCTGTTTGTTATCAAGGAGTTGCCAGAGAATCTGCAGCTTTTCGACTAATGAAACAAATGGTAAGTCATTTCCTCCCCTTTACATAGTACATGAAATACGTAGAAAAAGCGAGATATAATAAGGAATTTAGAGATTCCAGAAATAAATTATTTTCACTCCATGTTAAATTTTAGGGTTTTAGTGCTAAAACCCTAATCTTGAAGGGCGTACAGTAGCATTCGAAAACGACAGCTTTACAATAAATGAAAAGAATTTTGAGAGGACATTTTACCTATGTTTTGTCCAGCGACTGGATGAATTACATATAGGAAGATCAATTTACAGTTTTGGAACTATGACTGCATAATGTTATAACTACATTCGTATATGAAATCATTAGTCAAGACAATCATAGAAATGATCTTCCAAACAGTTAAAACACATTTTTATTTGTTTGTCAGATGTGGTTTGAAGGACGTTAAAAGTAATCTTACCTTACCATATGGCATAGGATTAGATTTTTCACCATGTAATGCCTATCGGATACGAGCTTGCAATATGTACATTAAATTTATGCAATCATTACCTATTGTCGAAGAAAAGCTTTTTGTAAAGTAAATATCCAGAAAGTCTATATTTTGGGTCAGTCTTGTTCATCCATCATCAGGGTCAAGCATTTGATCCGGCGTGTTGATTTTCAAAATCTCTATACATGGCTTTTTCCAGAATTTTTGGCTTCAACTATTGCGTAAAATGTCTATAAATTGGCAATGCTTTCTACTATGTGTTCTGTTATAGCCCCCTCATTTAAACAGTGGATATTTTCCAGTCCGTTGGGCTTTTTATAATTTGAAATTTTCACACGAAGTCCGCTATAATGCATGGGAGAATGCACGATCGTTCTTAGATCACCATGGGTGTACAATTGGTTTCTATTAAGCCAATTTTTTTGTGTATTATAGCCTGTATTATGGTGGCTGCATTAATGGCTTAAGGGGCTTAAATTTTGGTCATCATTATGGCAATTTCTTCAACTCACATATAGCAGAGAGTTACTTAAAATCTTAAATTCATAGACTGCAAAAAAAAACCCAGAAACATGAATAATATACTTTGAGCTCTCATTCAAAATTACCTCAAACAATAGAAATTATGTCCATAAGATTCACTTATAGAAATTTGAGATAGGATTCAGCCAGATCTGCTTCAGTTAATGCTGAAGTTAAACACCTGTTTTGTGTGGGTAATTTACATTTCTCTCTCTTAAATAGAAGAATCTATTTGCATTGTCTAATTAGTTTCTAAAAGCAGATGCTACCTTTATCATCTCCCTCACCTCCCTAGTTCTACTTGATAATGAACTTTATTACACTTCAGTCCCTTCATTAGCAACATGTGTGTATGTGATAGAAATTACTCCTGCTAATGTCTATCTTTTCTTAATATTACTAACTATAACTTTTGACGGTTTCCAAGGGCATTGATGGTAGCAATATTTTACATCTTTTACTACTTGATCATTGGTTGTTTGGATTTTGTTAGAGTGCATGTCATGCCTCCGCCATGATCAAATTGCAACACTTAAGTATAAAAAAAAACCGTGTTGAAATGCAATAAATAACAATATAAATATTAACAATTTAAATATTATTATAATTATAATCATTATAATGGAATACAATAATGAATAAATATTAAAAATTATATAAAATTAATATAAAAATAAATGTATTAACAATAAATTCAATTTATAAATATAGTAGTAAAATAAGAAACATATAATATATTAATATAAAATATGTAAACATAAAATAATAGATATATTGAAGGGAAATACAATTATAAAAATGGTGTGATTAAGAGCAGTGATAGGGAATGGGCAAGGCAGCGATTCATTTAGTAAACAGCAGCAATTATGAAAAGCAACGACTAAAAGAAGACATTAAAAATAGTAATTAAGGGTCTTCAAAAGGCAGCGATCAGATTGGGAAAGCTGCGATTCGTTTTAAAAGAAGCAATCTTCCTTAACAAAGAGACATATCCATTTAAAAGGACATCTCTTTTCAAAGAGATGTGCCCCATCATTGAGATATGAGGATATATAGGAAGGTGGGGATATTTTTGGGAAATCCTCGAAGCAATCAGAGATAAAAATCTGTATGCAGAACAGCAGCAGGTATTGATACAAACAGTGATTGGTATGCATTTGATATATATATAATATTTGAAGGCATATAAATATATGTATAGTTACTTTCACAATGAGTAATATGCATTAAAGGAGATATGTTATGTCTAATTTGGTAAATAAGGGAAACAGTGAATCTATTCATATTATTATAATTTACATTTTTCTCTTTAAGCAATCATGTGTATGATTGGGAAGGACCCTAGAGGAATTGTCTTGGTTGGATGTTCCTTGTTCTGGCACCCTATTGTGCGTTTCTCTCCCATCCCTACCATGATTGGTTATGGGAAAAGAGTCTATAGCTTAGATTCAGATTTAAGTTGTTGTTCATTATTTTATAAATGTTAATAGTTCATTTTTTCTTAAGTTCAATATCTATTATATGATTTGCTATGGAATATTATTTTATGTTGTGTAATGGTCACTAAAGGCAAATTCAGGCATACGCCAAGTAGAGGACATTACAGTGCATAATACTTTTGCATATTTATTTAATTATCCTATGTTTATTATGCATAGGATAAGCTTGTTTAGGTGTTGATTTGAATGTGTGTCACATTGTAAGAGGCATCTTCTCTCACCCACATGTCAGATTCATAGGAAGCATCCTCTATTATTATTAGCAAGTTATGTTTTACTTGGTCTCCTTCATGGTGACTAATTTGGTGACTCACCTAGTTGTCATATGTTAGGACTGTTCTTGAGTATTTCTTATAAATACTCTCATTCTCATAGTTAGATGGGTTGAAGGAGTGAGCTTGCATCATTGTAATCTTGCCCTTGTAGAATATAATAATATATTATTTTTCATATTTGTGTTTTTTAATTGGAATAAGGTCTTGTGCGATGTCGTCTCGATTATAAGCAAATTTTACATGGTATTAGAGCCATAAGGTGCGAAGGAGCTTGTGTTGGCAAAAGTTATCTTTGAGACATCCTAGTGTGAATTTGACACTCTATTGTGTCTATAGCGTCCAAAAATCCCAAGGGGCATGTTTTGTTTGCAATTTTTTTTTATAGAAAAGTCTATTTTAGAATTTAAAAAACTTTGCAGGTACAGGCCTGCAGACCGATAGTGTATTGTACTTTTTTCCCCAAAATTTTAGTAGCTTTTCAATTTTTTTTTTTTTTTTCAAACAATATTCAAAACAAAATAAATCATTTGTTTTGGGGTGAGGTATGCAACATCTCTCCCCATTCCTTTACTAATTTTTTGAATAAAAAATTTTGAAATTTTGTGAGCAGGTACAAATTGCACAAGAGTACATGCAGCTATGAACATGTGTAATCATACACCTAGCACCTTTTTTGGCAGTTTTGTCAAATTTAGTCTTTTTGGCATTATGATAGTCTTGGGAGAGTTCTTTACATTTGGTGGCAACTCTAGATCTAGCAGTTCCTCTATTTATGATGGAGGTTTTATTTTTCATTGTCTTTTTGGCTTGGAGGGATTGGCTTCATAGATGGGCTATTTGCACTTTGCATCTTCACTTTAATTGGCAATATCTTGGTCAAATGGAGGTGGTTTTCAGTGCATTTTTTTACGCCTCACTTTTTTTTTTGCTAGCTGCACATTGTTGAAGATGATTTTTGTAGATCAAACTCATATTTTTCAGAAAATGAGTTTTCTCGTAGATTTTGCTGCACACTCTTTGTTTTGTGAACTTGTAAGCCTCATAACTTTCACAAATGAACCTAGATTTGAGTGCTGTTTTTTTGAAAGTTGAGGATTTTCTGAGCACTACAGCTATTTGTCCTTAATCAAACATTGTATTGCACTTTCATCATTGTGGTCCATATTGGATGTTGTAAAACTCTGAAAATTCAGTTTTGATCTTTGTAATTGCACTACCTATAAAGTGCCAAACATTATAATTTGCTTAAGGTGTTTTTCTTAAGCAATTCGGGGAGGGGTATTATTAGAACATCTGTTTAATATTATAATAAAGTATGTTTACACTTGTAGGTAGTTAGGCTTTTATGAGGTCATTGTAACCATCGTCTATTTTTAATATGTAATTACTTCTTATTTTTAGTATATGATCAATCATATAATGCTATGCTCTCATCCTAAGAAAGTGTGCTGTTTTCTTTTAATCTCATTCTTTGCTTTTTACCAATATTGTTATTAGAGTTAGATCATGTTGGTAGCATGAATTTCAAAGAAGGTCCAAAAGAGAGAGGTTGTAACACATAGTTGGTAAAATCCAAATATGTATAAAATTGTAGAGCAAAAATTGTAGGAAAAATTGTAGGAAAAATTGTTGGAAATGTTGTCATTGATGTCAAAGCGAAAGAATGAGTTTGTCATTGATGTCAAAGGTGAGAAGAGCACGTAGTCAATAGAAGAAATCGTATGATGGACAAAGGCCAAAAGCCACTAATTGATGTTTGAAGACCAAGTAAAATCAGATTGAGAAGAGTGGATAAAAGATGAAGTGTGTGAGTAGAGCAACAAAAGATATATCAATAATGGATTGAATCAAATATCAATAAGGGAATGAATAGAAGATATGTTATGAAGCGCTTCTTACATGATAAAGAAATTAATTAATTAAATAAAGATTAGTTTTAACCAAAAGTCACAAGGGTATGGTGAAGGGTTGTGTCTCATGATGAGACAAGATATATAAGAGAAGTCATTCCATGAGATGTTATATGTGGGAAAGTTTTATCATTCAAGTGTGAGTGAGTGTAAAGGAGGGGGACCAACCACACCAAGGCTCCAGGTCATGGAGAGCCGAGAGTGGAGGGCTTCCCTAACTTACCTCACTCTAATGGATGTTTTGGGATGAGGATCAAGAATGAAGAACACTCTCAAGTGCTTTTGTTACTCTACAGATTCGAGAATTTGGTTGGGGCTAGACGAGCTGGTTTTTGGAGTCTGTATTGCACCTCAGATAGCTCTCTGTTTGAGGACGACAGCATGGGTCTAGGACGACATCACGGTGTTTTGGCGTCTCTCTGGCCCGCTAGTGTTCGTACGATCAAAAAACGTAAAGTACAGTAAATGCCAAATACCTACTTAACAACCTAGCTAATTGATTTTAATGAAGAGAACAAAATAATAAAGTACGAAAAGTAAAGGCGGAAATGATAAAGTAAGTATAGATAAAAACTAGGGTGACGAATATTAACTCACAAAAGCGCCAGTTTGCTAGGAAGCTCCACGCACACGTTCACCTACACACGAGCAAGAGGGGAAAATTGTTGGAGTTGTATAGGGGTTTGCCTTAGTCAAACCCCCGTTTTGGTTTTTCCACCTCCACAGACAACCAAGAAAGCAACAGAGTAGGAAGTACGATAAAGGAAAGAAATGAGAACACTGAACACTACAAAAGATAAAAGCTACTCTATCAAATCACAATGTGAAAGTAAAGTGATGCAATATCACCTCCACCCAAAGGCACTCAAGGCCAATGAAGGGAGAATGCAAGGTAACGAACTTGGCAAAGTCACCACAGCCGCAACGATGACAAAGGGAGGTCTCACAAGACTCCAAGCTTGCAGCTTCTATGGTAGGGCAACACGTGCAAGGATGAAGTTGATGGAGTATCAAATTGTTGCAATGGTCAATGGAGTTGTGAAAATGGAGTGCTAGAAGTGTGAGAGATTGAGTGAGAATTGCTTGAGAGATCAAATGAGTGTGTAAGAGATGAAGTGATAGTGAATAGAATGGATTTGAAGGCCAAAAGGAGCCGTTTCGGGTCGGTTGGTCGCACAAAGGCATTACAATTTGACCCCAATGAGGTGTGTAACATCCCTGCGGACTCTAAAGGTAGGAATTTGTCAGGGACGACAACACGCCGCGTGGATGTCCGCGCGCCGTGCTCGTGTCCCTAACGAAAATTCCCTCACAACGCACAAAACACGCACCAAGTGGATGGAAGGCAGATGGTTGATGTGGAATTTTGCCTTCGGATTAGATTTTCTAAGGTGAGAGTATGCGAAAGGGGAATTTACACAAGGGGTGCAAATTTGCTCCTATATAGTGAGGAATTAGAAAAGGAGGAAGGTTTTATCATTCAAAGAAGAAGTATATGGAATTAGAATATCTAGCATGAAGTAAATAAGAGTGTTAGAATTGTGAATAAACATGAGACGTAGGATCAAACAATGAACAAAAACACCTTCCACGCAAGAGAGATGCAAACAATAATCTGCTATATCATCAACAAGAAAAACTTACAAAAAGAACTTCAAGAATCTTCAAGGAGATCTAGAGATTTTACAATGAGGGTGAGTGCTTTATAGTAGCAACCCTAAATGATAAAGGGATTAGATCATGGCAAGTGTCAACATCCTATGTGATGAGACAAAATGATTTAATAAAAGCTCACTCTAGTTAACAAAAAAAAAAAACACTCCTAAGTTTAGCTTAAGTGCATGAAATAAATTAGACTAATAATCAATTAATTATTATTTTTTTGATCAGTAAATAGTTGTAGGGGGCAACACCCATTATATTAATTATAAAAAAAAAGGGTTACATCGGATTTTTTCATTTCTGTTCCCAACCCATTACATTGATAACTTCTTTTGTGCACTAGATCCCGATCACCAAACCCCTAGACAATTGTGATACAAGCATTTACATTTTCCGTCCTTGGTGCGACTATGACCTGACCATTAGACATCACCATAGTCGAGCACCACATAGAAAAAAATTCGGTGCAAGTATGAGGACATACACACAACATTTTCATAGGCACATATACAAAAAAAGCCAAAATTTGATGCCAGCAACCCACGACAACACAAACACAACCACGCAACTGTCTCATCGTCAATGCACAATTTGGAGTTTAGTTGCCATCATCTCCAACCTCTCGCATCCTCCTGGCATCGAGTGCATCAACAACCACCAAGTAGTTAGCACCACACGCATGGTGAGGTGGGTGGTTGGCTTTCTCATCCAAGTTGCGGAAGTCATTTTCAATCTAGTCTTCCTCGAGCCCCAACTCCCAATCCTCGTCGTCATCAACACACACCTTCCTCTCCAGTCCTTAAGCCACCACATACTCCTGAACCCATCCCGCCTCCATATTCATGGCAATTCTAGCCGCATGCATGAGGAAAGAAATGCTTCTATCAATTTCTCCCCAACGCTTCTCCAGTTTGTTCGGCTTTAGGGTCCTCATTACTGGAAACTTCTGCATTTCCTCCCCATTCCCCAGAGTCATGTAGTAATTTTGTAGCAACGGAATGAGCAAATTACCATCCACATTAGCGAGGGCTTCATCTATCTCACCAAGCATCTAGTGTTGAAAGACCATTTGGCAAAGTTGCTTGCTCTTGGCTTTGGATACCCTCATGTAAAAAAACATAGCCAAGAACATCGCCGTGATGTCGACATTGACCCTGAAATGTTGGTGCGCCAGTAGAAATTCCCTCCCTAGAATTCACTTGGTTGCCAAGAGAACCAAAGGGTGAGTTGAGACCATAATTCCCTTCAGACGTTTATCTGTAATCTCCCCATGGAACGCCTACTGCTGCTTGGTGGTGTTCAAGAAAATCGGTGTGTCCACTACACTCAACTAAGAAATGTAGAGAGCCAAAGCAAATTTTGATTCCGCCCCGACCACCCACACCTATTTCAAGAGGCTTGCTGTATAAAGTCATGATGATTTCATCAAGTATCGTAATGTTCAGATTGCCCTTGCAAATCCGCAAAATACCAAGAATGATTTTGGCCACAGCTGCCACCACACATCCGTAAACACCCACGCTAGCTTATAATCACCAAATTCAGTAATTTTTTCCCAATGTCAGAAATCCGACATTCGTACCCGGGGCATAACTTCTCATATGTCATCGTGCCCGCCATTTGCCTTCAATTTAATACTCTTGTCCCATCAATCGCGTGCTATGCCAGTCTGGCAGCCACCTTTATCTCAAGCCCTTTCAACTGCCGCCTTGGCCAATCCATCTGCCACATCATTGCCCTCTCGGTATACGTGGGTGATTCTGTATGATTCAAACTTGGCCAACAACTCTCTTATATGTTGCAGCCAATGACTAAGCTTCCAATTTGGTGTACAATTGAGCCGGATGGCATTTATTGTTATGAGTGAGTCTCCTTCGAGGTGAATGCATTGAGAACCTATCTCCAAACCCATTTGTAAACCAATCATAGCTGCTCTAAACTCCGCTTTGTTATTGGTGCACTCCCCAAGATAGATGGATTTGTTAGCAAGTGTTTTACCTTGTTTATCATGTGCAACACACCTAGCTCCACTCGACCCAGGATTGCCTTTAAAGGCCCCATCAAAGTTGATTTTAATCCACCCATCTTCCGGAGCCATCCACTTCACTTCTGACTTTTTTTTTCTGCTTTTGATCACAACCACCAAACCCACATAAAGGGGGGACTTTCAAACCTGTAAATATGTTTATTATCTTGTCATCCCAGTTCATGAATATTCTATGTTTACTTGATTTGTTCCGGGTGGCTTCATTGACTAATCTGAAATCACTCCCTGAATCTTCACACAAAGTCTTTCATGCTCCATTTCCTTGCTTTGAAAAATCCTCTTGTTCCTTTCTTTCCATATTTCCCCTATGATGGAGGAAGGAGTAACCAACCAAGTACTGTCGAATACAACATTCTTGTAAGGGGGTGGCCACATGTTGAACCAGTCCACTAAATCCGAAGGAATCAGGCTTTGTAGATTTAGTTTGCTCATGAAGAATTTCCAACATTTATCTACGTATGGGCAAGTCAAAAGAATCTGATCTGTAGTTTCATTGTTGCATTTACATAGCACACACCTCCCAGGCCCCTGGATCCCAAAGGTAGCAAGTCTATCCTTAGTAAGAATTTTCTTTTGGATTGCCAACCATGAGAAAACTCTCGCTTTTGGGAGGCAACTTTTGCCCCAAATGAGCTTGCTTTGCTAGTTTTGTCTAGCAACAGCTAGTTCCTTAATTTTGTACCTGAATTTGACTTTGTATATCCCATTGCTAGATCCACACCATCTAAGGAGGTCATCATCATTGGAGGGAGCAGATGTCCCGTTCCTTAGTATAGCAGCGAGTGCCACCTGAGCCTGTGGTGCATCAATGTCTTGTAATGAGTTCCATTCCCATTGCCATACCCCATCTCAGCATGAAGTTTTGCCATAATTACTAACTTTGGTGCCCCAAACATGAATGGTTTTTGCTTTTAATTCTTCAAAGTTTGGCAGACTGTCAATTGGTGCTAAACCACCCGAAGAGTCACTCCAAAAAGAGGCACTATGCCCATTTCTGATTTCCTAAGTAACATGCTTGGAAATGATGGCTCTGCACTCCAAAATATAGTTTCATATTGTGGATCCCTTAGGTGGATCCATAGTGGTTAGGATTTGTGTGTGCTTGTCAGAGTCTAAATACTTCCTTCTGAGGATCTTAACCCATTTCTGCTCCCCCTTTGTGTACAGATCCCAAACCAGCTTGGCCCCCATGGCAAGGTTCATTATTGGCAGTTGCTTGATGCCTGTTCCACCCACCTCCTTTGGGGAGCATACTTTGTCCCACACCACCAATGGGAATTTCTGTTGTTCATCGAGCCCACTCCAAAAAAGCTTCCTGAAAATTTGGTTGAGATCCTCTTCAACTAATTTTGGGATTCTTAGGCAGGCCATAGAGTATACTATGATGGCAGAGAGAACTGCCTTTACCAGCAATAGTCTTCCAACCGAAGAAAGCCACTTCCCTTTCTAGGTGCCTAGCTTGTTCTTGCAACTGTTAACTAGATTCTCCCAATAGCTTTCTTGTTGATCCCCCCAAATAAAGGTGTCCCCAAAAACCTACCTAGGAAGTTGGCCACCCTCAGGTTTAGAATCCTTGCCAACTCTCATTGTAGGCTTGGTTGGGTATTGAGGAAGAAGATCTCAGACTTTGTCCAGTTAATGCTTTGACCAAATGCCAAACAATAATCATCGAGGAAGGTTTTGATTGTCCTAGCTTCTTTTTTGCTAGCTGCACCAAACAACATGGTATCATCAACAAATTGCTGATGGGTGATTGTATCCAATCCATTAGCCACCAAGACTCCCAGCCACTTTCCCTCTTTCCTTAGTGAGTTGATTCCCCTGCCCAAGATTTCAGCCATGACGATGAAAAGGATTGGGGAGAGAGGATCACCTTGCCTTAATCCCCTTGTTGATGTGAAAAAGCCATGTGTCGCTCCATTGACCAAGATTGAAAATTTGGCCGTCGATATGCAACTACTTACCCAACTAACCCAGTTTGCTCCAAACCCAAATTTCATTAGTACTTCCATCAAGAATTGCCTATCCACTAGATCATAAGCCTTTAAAATGTCTAGCTTGAGGATCATGCTGGCTTCCCTTGCTTTTCTTGCCGGATGGATTGTCTCATGTGCAATGATGATGCCCCCAACAATTGACCTTTTAGGGGCAAACCCACTTTGCTCTTCTAAGATGACCCCATTCAGTACAATCTTAAGTTTGTTAGCAATGATCTTGGTTACCATTTTGTAGACTGTGTTGATAGTGCAATTGGTCTAAAATCACTCATGGTCTGTGGATCCTTCTTCTTGGGGATCAAGGCAAGGAATGTGTGATTGAGTGCCCCAAACATTGTCATCTTCCTTCTCGACTCTTCAATAGCCAAAGTCGTATCTTCCTCGACTATATCCCAAAAGTTTTGAAAGAAGCCTGTCGGGAATCCATTCGGTCTAGCTTTTTGTCTAGGTTTAGCTAGAATGTAGCCAATCTCACTTCCTCCATATTGATTTTTTGATAAAGGGCCTCATTCTGTTCCACATTGATTATGCCGAGGATGTAGCTGAGAAGCTTGTCCCTAACAACCCTATGCTTTGGAGCTTCTCTATTTAGAATTGTTTCAAAGAATCTTACTGCTTCGTTATTTACTTCTTCTAGTGACTACGCCATTGACCCATCCTACCTTTTGATCTCTGTGATTCTGTTTCTGCTTTTGTTTGCAATAGCCATTTTGTGAAAGTACTTGGTGTTCTTGTCTCCCTCCTTTAACCATGTCTCCCTGGACTTTTGCCTCCAAAAGCATTCCTCTCTCTTTAGGACTTCAGCAAGTTCATCTTTCAAAGCTCTTTCATTTTCATAATCCTCATTTCCCATTCCTTTCTCAATGATGTGTTCATTTAGTGCTAACAGATCCTGCTCTATCCTCTCTCTTTCCTAGAATATATTCTTGAAATGCACCCTGTTCCATTCTTTTAGCTTGTTTTTCACATAGTTTAGTTTCTTACTGGTCTTCTATAGATAGGAGTGGTTCCCTACCCTAATCTCATCCCACGTTGCAATCAAATCTGGTAATCTGTCATCTCTTAGCCACATATTCTCAAACTTGAACGGGTTTCCTTTCGGTGGCACATTAGGCTGAAGAGACAAGTGAACTAGAAAGTGTTGATGTTATAGCAGCTTCGGGCTCATCCTTCCAGCCACGAGTGAAGACATAAATTCATATAGCCTAATGGCTATTCATTTATTTGTGATAATTAATGTGAAGGGGCACTTCACATGGCAACAATGTAATTTCCATCTTGGCCGACCTTCCTTGTAATTAGCAATTATTATTTGTAATTATATTTTCTTATGATGGCCGACCTTCCTCTTGAAGAGGTGTGACCTCTCTATCAAAATGTATATATACAAGGTCTTTCCCACTTCATTTGATATCAAGCAAGTTCGATTATCAAGAGTTCTCTCAAGTGCGAATTTCTTCAAGAAGCTGATTGCGAATTCTTCAAGTGCAGATCTGAGTTTAAGGAAGGGAGATTGCTATCTGTTATTGTCGCCATTGTTGGTGCTGAATATAGGCCTTGAGATTGGCCTCATTGTAAAGAGTATTGTTGCCATTGTTTACTTATATATAAGAGATATTTGTTGCTGGGTTTTTCTCCCTCAAGTGGAGGGTTTTCCCAGGGTATATGCCATGTTATTGTGTCTGATTTGAATTAAATTTCTGTGCTTTACATCTGATCATAAAACTAACATGGTAACAGAGCTAGGTTTTAGAAAAGATCTGATCAGATATGGCAGAAAACTATGTTAAAAGAAACGATGCAATGAGGTATCGATACTTGGAGAAGCAAATTAAGTATCTGTGCATTTACATTATCGCTATGCATTGATTAATCTCTTTGCAAGTGTTGGTACTTTGCAACGTTGGAGAGACTCTCAGGATTGGTGTGCATCCTTCCAGCATCGCATCTCATGGGAACTTCGTATCTGGGCGCCGTATTATAATTGTGGGTGCTAGGGATGATTGGGCGCTACTACTATTATTGGCGGTGGACTCTATAGTTGACGTCGGTGGTTTTTTTAAAAGACATCCCAATAACGGGAATTCTTTTTACTAGTGGTGATATGAGAGATATGTGAGTTGGCTATTCATAAGTCCCAGTCACAGGCTGATTGTATCTATTATTGGCACTGACAATCATGTTCTAGTAATACGTCTTGTATGCGAGAGATATCTTTGGGAGCACAAACCGCTTAAGACAAATCGCATCAATCTTTTAAAGTCTTTGAGGCACGAGAATCATATTATGGCTATATTGCATTGTCAGGTGTTCTGTTTTGAGATATCGAAATATTGCTTTTGGCGGAAGCATGCAACTGTTGTTCATAATTCATTTTGGAAATATTGCTGCTTGTATTGAGTAGAGTTGACAACATATTTATCTCCGTTGGCGGCATTTCTTATTTTTTGGGTGGTCGAGTTGCTAGTTGGCTAAATATCCACAATACATATTCAATATGTGGGTTCTACATCTGGACTCTGTATTCATGTTGATCGGGCTTGGACGGCTTATGAAGACATTATTAGAATCAGCATCCTCAGTAAAGGCTTGGGCTAAATCCCGATGACGGGCATGTGTTTACCTATGCACATATACGGGAGAAGCATATCCCTCGATACCTTTCTAGACTCACGGTACGTACTCATCTCGAGAAATCTTTTCATCTTACTAGCGGATTCAACGCGTACTTTATACTGGTAGAGTAACTGGAGATGACAGGATCGACACCAACATGGCACAAGGTCGGGTCTGCCTTGGATAAGTTTGCTTCAGCTGTGCAAAAGTTGCTTAATGGTGGAAAGGCTATGAGAAATCAACTTTGGAGAGTACATCTACTTACTATTGATTTCACCATATAATTTGAGACCTGGGAAACTTTGGTGCCTTGGTCATTATCTGTGTTTGGAGATGATCTATGGGTCACTGCAAACCCCGAAATGTGGCTCCTATGATAGGTGTAAATTCAAGGATGGCATCACTAAAGGTGGCTAAGATGAGTCACAACCATAGATCCAGCTCTATGGTGTACCATCATAATATTTAAAGAGATAAGTATTCTTTTGTTTATACTTTTGAAATCTAGGGTAAAAATTTCAGTTTGCTAAGTTGTGCAAATCTGACATTGGTTATTTGAATCATGTGTGTTTAGTCAAAATCGTGGTTTCTCTTGAATAGTGATCTTTGGGATGAGATCCTTTGGAGAGACCCTCTTTTTTTTATATTTATTCATTGTGAGATGTTCATGCTTGTCATGAAAAATTTCTGAGTGTGACTCAGAGATGAAAAGAGAACTGCAATTTCGATGGTGATAACACATCGATATCATTCTCTAATGCATGAAACTGTGATAGAATCTTGACTCTTGGAAAGGGCTGGTTCTACATGCTAACTGCATAATGCATTCAAGAAATCTGTAGTTGTGCAGATTGTCTTTTGTTGTGCTGAGTTTAGCACTCTCGAGAGGAATAAAAGATGGAAGAAAAGAGTTATATCTAAAGATAAGTTCTTTATCCCTTCATTATGATTTTTTGGTATTTGCTACATATTTCACTTATAGGTTGATTTCTTTATTCATGTTTTTTAAATTCTTATGTGTTCATGCTATAACTTGAGATAGTAAACCTTGTATGATTCTAGCCTTGATATCTCTTTGGATAGTTATAAACTGTTCCAGGATGGATCAAAGAGCAAGAGGGTAATGAGAGATTGGCATCTTGTGAGGAAGTCATGCCAACCAAAGAAATGATCAAGCGTGGAGTCACAACTTGCAGCCATGGGACTGAGTTGGTGGCTAGAGGGAGTTCACTTCCAGAAGTCTTCTTTGCAATCTCTGAAGCAGGGATCAAGAGGGAGTTTTGTAACTCATTGAGAAGAAGTGAAGATTACTGTATTGCAAGGCTAGGTGCTAAATCCTTAGAGGATCCCTTCAACTGCTAAGATCAGAATTGCTCACGACAATCATCTGGATTTGACATTGGTAGCTCCGCAAACCTATTCAAAATAGAGTGATCTGGGATGAGGTCGAGGAGGACAATCTTGAACTCTCTATAGTATCAGAGGTGTGCACAGGAAAACATTTCTCTAAGGTAAGCGTTGCAAACAATCTTGGATGAAGAGGTCAGAAGGTTGATGCAAGTACTTGAAGATTTAGAGGGAGCCTACTAAACCTAAAGAAGATGGTAATCTAGTTGATCTTGGTTCTTTATGTTGATTTATTTCTTATTGGAGAAGATCACCTCATTATCAAATGCAAGAAGGAGTTAGCTTCTGAATTTGAAATGAAGGATCTTGGTTACATGCACTACTTTCTTGGTTTAGAAGTATGGCAAAAGCCGAATGAGATCATTTTGAGTCAAGGGAAGTATACTATTGACATCTTGAAGAGATTTGGTATGATGGATTGCAAATCCTTGTCAACGTTTATGGAGACCAACTTGCAGAAGCTAAAAGATGTTGCAGCTAGTTCAGATCTAGTGGATCCTACTATGTACAGGCAGTTAATTGGATCATTGATGTATCTAGTCAATACTAGACCAGATATTTGCTATGCAGTGAGTGCACTTAGTCAGCTCATGTGTGAACCAAGGAAAATACATCTAGTTGTAGCGAAGCATATCCTGAGATACTTGCGTGGCACAATTGGATATGGCTTGAGGTATTCTTCTGATGTGGACTTGGAGCTGCATGGATATACTGATTCCAATTGGGCAGGGTGTATCACTGATTGGAAGAGCACCTTTGGATGTTGTTTCAGTTTGGGGTCTGCGGTGATCTCTTAGTGTAGTAGGGAGCAGTCTTTAGTGGCACTACAAAGGCCGAGTATATTGCAGCTTGTGTGGCAGTTTGAGAAGCAGTGTGGCTTTGGAGGCTCCTTGCAGGATTGTTTGGACAATCATTGGAGCTGGTTGTCATTCATTGTGATAATCAAAGCTGTGTGAAGCTTTCTGTCAATCCATTGTTTCATGACATAACTAAACATGTTGAGATCAAATACCACTATATCAGAGATATGGTATTGAGGAAAGCAGTCCAGTTGAGGTACATCAACACTGATGAGCAGACGACAGACATTCTCACCAAGCCTCTCTCCAGGATAAAGATTGTGTACTTTCGAGACAAGCTTGGTATTGTAGAGAATGAAGCCCTAGCTGAGAAGGAGTTTCAGCATCAGTGATCTTCCTTAATGCATTTCTCTTTGAGAGAGATTTGAGGTGAAAGCCCTTGGTTCCACCCTCTAGGAGTAGCCATGGTGGATGCCATGTGTGTGACTCCACGACAGCATCACGTGAGAGAGTCCGTGATGGTTTTCTTGTACTTGTGCTTTTTCACCCTCTGGGAGTAGCCATGGTGAATGTCACGATGAGGTGACGATATCACGTTGAGTGATGAGCAGTTGTGCACTTTTACCATCCATGGGAGTAGCCATGATGGTTGATATCACAATGAGGTGATATCTCTTCTTTCCACATATGGAGGTAGCCATTGTGGTTGATATCACGATGAGGTGATATGTCTTATGCAGCTGGAAGTATTTCTCCCTAGCTGAGAGGGAGTGTTGATGTTATAGTAGCTTCGGGCTTATCCTTCCAACCACAAGTGAAGACATAAATTCATATAGCCTAACGGCTATTCATTTATTTGTGATAATTAATGTGAAGGAGCGCTTCACATGGCAACGATGTAATTTCCATCTTGGCCGACCTTCCTTGTAATTAGCAATTATTATTTGTAATTATATTTTCTTATGATGGCTGACCTTCCTTTTGAAGAGGTGTGACCTCTCTATCAAAATGTATATATACAAGGTCTTCCCCACTTCATTTGATATCAAGCAAGTTCGATTATCAAGAGTTCTCTCAAGTGCGAATTTCTTCAAGAAGCTGATTGCGAATTCTTCAAGTGCAGATTGCTATCTGTTATTGTCTCTATTGTTGGTGCTGAATGTAGGCCTTGAGATTGGCCTCATTGTAAAGAGTATTGTTGCCATTGTTTACTTATATATAAGAGATATTTGTTGCTGGGTTTTTCTCCCTCAAGTGGAGTGTTTTGCTAGGGTATATGTTGTGTTATTGTGTCTGATTTGAATTAAATTTCTGTGCTTTACATCTAATCATAAAACTAACAGAAAGTGGTCCGACCTTGTGTAAGGCAATATCATCACTTCCCACATATCATTTTGCCTCTTCCATTCCCCAAAAAGTAAAAACCGATCCAGCTTCTCAACAATGTTGGTGAACCCTTTTCTTCTATTTGACCATGTATACACCCCATTCTTGGCATGTAGGTCTCTTGGAAGTCTCACTGAACATTGGTGAGCCGCTTGTTGCCCCACACTTCTCTTCATTGGACAAAGTAGCATTGAAGTCACTTGCTATAATACTTCTTTCCCCATTCAAATGTGCAAGTCCGTTGGATATCTGCAGCCACAAAGATCTCTTACCTATTGTTGATATAAGCCCATACACATTCACAATAAAAAACTATTCATTTCTTTGTAATGATTCACTCCTTAGCACCAGTCAATTCCCATGCTCACTAATTACCTCCCCAACAATTGCTAATGGATTCCAAATGATACCTAAACCTCCCAAAGCTCCTTCTGCACTAACAAAATGTCCTTTCCATTGCCTCCAACATCCTAACCTCTTATCACCCTCTTCCTTGCTCAATTTAGTGTCTTGCAGCAAAAAGATATCTGCCCTAGATTAGTCAATTTGGTGCTTGACCAAATGCCACTTGTCAGGGGCATTAATGTCCTTGACATTCCAAGTAATAGCCCTCATTGCACCTAGGGTAGGATGACTTCCTTCCCCTACCTTAGTTTCATTTGCCCTTCAACATTGGCTGCAATCTCCAATTTTGCCTTATTTGTTTTAGGTCCTTTTTTGCCATTTTTCTTGATGTTTGTTTTTTTTTAATCTTTGAATGTGATTGCTCCAACATCGTTTCTTCAAACATCTCTCCTTCCTTCACCTCCCCTTCTTCCTCAGAGTCTAGTTCCAACTCACTTTCTTCCATTTCATCTTGCAGGGCCATCGGCTCATAATCCCTATGTTCATTCACAGTTTCCTTTACCTCGTCTTTTGCCTCTTCCTCCCCATTGACTAACTTCAAGTCTTCCCCCTTTTCATCATCTGTACTTCTAGCAGGGGCTATCCCTGCATCTTGTGCTTCAACCAGAGACTTTTCTACCTCCTTGGGTAGGGAAAGTTGTTCCTCCCGCATACATAACAACTTTTTTCCACATAGTTCTTTTGCTGTTGGGTTGGTGATCACAACATCTCGAGCCTCATTACTATTATCCTGCCTCTCCTTCCCAATTGAAGCATCCATTGGGTCCTTTTATCCCCCACTTTCCGATGAGCAAGTAGGGCTTATTGTCGAGTCCATTCTTGCCGGACTACCATGGTCATGCCCCCAGACATATTCATTGGTTTTGTTGACATTCAACCTTCTATTGCACTCTAGTGTACCATGATCTTTGGACTTACATACTGGACACAATTTCATTTGGTCCTCCCTTTCCACCTTTTGGTTCCATACTCCGCCATTCAGACAAGTTCTACTTCTTGGGGGAGGTTTTGATGGGGAACTAACCTTAAGCATATTCTGGTGTAGGTGCCCAGGCATCTCTCTTCTACATCTTTTTCCACCGATATGAGAGCCTAAACTTTCTCCAATCTCAACTAGTGTGTCATCATCCCAAAATTTAGTCGGAAGGTTGTACAGGCGTACCACACCCGACCTTCCAGGATCTTATGATTCCATGGGTTGAATTTGGGGTACTAGTCAATCAAATGCACCCCTGCACTACCCAGATAGTGTGGACCGTTGCAGGGCATTCCATATCCCTTCTTTGGATGGACCATTTGGTAGTGCCCTAATCTAAGGGCCCATTTCCCTATTGTACACCAACCCCCCCGCACCCATTTGAGAAAAATCCCCTATCCCTTTTTACCTACATCTTAACTACTTTAGTAGAATGCTTCAATAGACTAGGGTTGGGCGACTTACCAATCAAATTCGCGCACTGATGCGAGGGGCCTTCATCCGCAATCAGCTTCTCTTTCCCCTTCCACGGCTTGCTCATGCGTTCTTTGCTTCCAATCGTCTTATCTTGCCAATTGGCAGAGGTATTCGCCCTTGGTCTCCATTTTTCCCAGAACCACCCACGCCGATTCCTCGTTGAGCCATTCCTACTCACATTACCCCGATTGTTGGCATTTGGATTTCGGCCGACTTTCTATCGTTCTGCCATCCTCGCTTCATATCCAGATTGCCAACCTTGCAAACGCATCCATGGAAGTGGTATGTCTTCTCTTCCATCCCCTTTGTCTACGATTTGGCTCCCGATCATGGCGATTCTTGCTGCAGTATTTATTAATTCTGTACTTAGGATGGCGCTTGTCCACCCATTGTGGCCTGTAAGCTCCTTCATCTGCCTTCCTTTCTTCTGCAAAATCTCCTTTCAAATGCCTATCCTCAACATCGCCCCACGCTTACTCGTCCAAGTTGCCTACTTTTTTTCGGTCTTCCTCGCCCATTTTCGCAATTGGTAGTTGTTATCTTTTAAAGATTAATTAATTATTAGCTAATGCATGAATACTCTAACCCCCCCTTACGATGAACTTAGGGAGGAGCTAAAAACTTGAAAAAGCCAATGCAAAAAAAAAAAAACAAAGAATGAATGATGGGTCCCAACAAACAAGCCCTGATGAGGTACCCATTGTCATGACCCTTGATTGCAGCCTACATAGAGATAATAAGTAATCGCCGCCAAAAAGAAATTACAATGATTCCTTAAGGCAACATAGTTATGACTTTAAATACAACTGTCATTAAAAGAATCACAACTTTATAAAAATGGAGGATTGCAGCTATACAACCTCTTATTAATAATCGATTAGGGTAAAGGAAGGATATTAAGCCTCAAAAGGTATGAATTAAAATAAAATGTAGAGTCTAAAAGGAGGTACTCCATCTGGGAAAGGAGACAATAAAATAAATAACAAAATAATAATAATTAATCCAGAAAGGCAACGCTCCATGGAGGAAAGACACGACTCTTTGCAAGGGAAATAATTTATGAAAGGATGTGAATTTTCCTCTCAAGGGGAAGATATTAAAGAGAAGACATTTCATTGGAGGAAGGCATCAAGAAGGAGATCTGAAATAAATAATCACTTGCATTCATGAAGGAAGCAACCATTAAATATAATAAGTATTTGGTATGCATTTGGTTGTATATGCATTTAATGTATAATATTTGAAGGCATATAAATATATGTATAGTTACTTTCATAATGAGTAATATGCATTACGGGAGATATGTTATGTCTAAATGGGTAAATAAGGAAAAATAGTGAAATTGTTTATATCATTATAATTTACATCTTTTCCTTTAAGCAACCATGTGTAGGGATGGCAAGGAGACATATTAAAGGGCGATATGGGAATTGTTTTGGTTGGATGTTCCCAAAGGGATTGTCTTGGTTGGATGCCCCTAAGATGAAAGGGATTGTCTTGGTTGGATGTTCCTCTTTTGGTGCCCTATCATGTATTTCTCCCATCCCTACCATGATTGGTTATTGGAAATGAGTCTATAGATTAGACTCAAATTTAAGTTGTTATTCCTTATTTCATAAATGTTAATAGTTCCTTTATTCTTACATTCAATATCTATTATATAATTTACTATGGAATAATATCTATAAACAATTTTATGTTGTGTAATTTTCCCTTAAGGAAAATTTAGGCATATTCCAAGTAGGGGACATTACACCCATGTACAAACAATCTAATCTCTCACAACTGGAGAAAAAAGGAGAAAACCTCATGGAAGAAACCCTTCTCCAAAAGAGAGAAAGGCGAATTAAGGACTGAAAAGCCTCCAAAACAATGTCCCAAAAAGAAATAGGAACATGAACATTTCTTAAGCACGAAGAAGTTGTAGACTATTGTCAAATGATGACTACTATGGTACTAAAATGAAGAACCTCCTCTGAAATAGATGATAGGGATCAAGAAGACAAGAATCTACATGAGTGGCCCCAATGACAGTACTCAAATTAGATGGAAAACAAAGGCAAACATCTATGGGACTCAAAGATACAAATGGCATAAGTACCAATAGTTTGAAGAACACTGATCAAGTGAAAATAGAAGGTCGCTTCCAGAAATAGGAATACAAAAATGTCCATATGGTAAATGCTCTATCTCACCGAAATGCATGGATAACCAACCGCTGCATCCACCTAGTACATAGGAACAAGAACTAGATACATAGATCACTTCAAAACCAAAACCAAGGAAGCATTAGCACCAACAGTAGAAACCCCCCCATAATGCGGAAAGGGAGTGCCATGACAGGTCCACTGAAACTGTGTGTCACCAAGAAGTGCATGAAAGAGAACAAAGAATATTTGAACGTGCACATGAAAGTACCTACAAATAAAAAGGGTGTGCAAACCAAGGCACACAGGCATGATGCATGAGGCAAGAATCATTGTGATTTGATGCTGTCATGGAATAAACACTCACTTGACAAAGGTGTGATGGCAAAAACAGGGCCTACACAACCCCCCATGACACTTTGTAACATAGTGCGAGCACAATAAGGCACAACAGGATGTTCGAAATCCCCAAAAAGTATACACCAGAATGACACTTTATCTTAGTGCGTCTACAAAAGAGAAAATGCATGCAAAAGATGCTCAAAATGCCCAAATAGGACAAAATGCTGAAAATACATGTAGAACAACCTAAAACAAATCATCCAACACAAATAGAAAGTTTCTGAGAGCTAAAATGTCCAAGTAATTCACTAGAATGTGAAAACACAAAAAATTGAATAAAATGCACCTAGAGAAAAATCTGGAAAAATTGTATGGCTGGTTGTGAAGAGCTTGGAAAGACCTTTCCAATGTAGTTGGAATCACGAAAAATAGAGAAACGGGTCAAAAGTTGTGAGCTCGGGAGTGAGAACAATGCATTTGACTTTGACAGGCAATAAAATGTACCAGCAACAAAACTTGAGAAAAAAATCAACAACATTGGATAGTGCTCTGATCCAGCTTTCTGACGATATCTTGTTTGGCCAATTTCCATAATTGAGCGAAAAGTTATCGCAATTTTCTCAATCTTGCTCAAAGTGCAAAAAACAATATATTTTTAGCTCCCTAGGGGCTGGACATTGGTCGCCCATGCGACCTTGGGGCGACAAGGGTTTTTATATATATATACATTTTTTTGAAAAAAAATGTCTTACAGTATGTGCACCAAAAATTCACCCAACTCCAAATATTGCAAAAAAAACAATGAAGATTCCAAATTTGCTCCTATAACCCTAATTGAGAAAAAAAACTAAAAAATGGAGAAGGGGTTCATTGAATCCATGCTCTAATACCATGTTAGAATTGTGAATAACACAAGACGTAGGATCAAACAACGAACAAAAACACCTTCCATGCAAAAGAGATGCAAACAATAATCTGCTATATCATCAATAAAAAAAAATTATTGAATGAACCTCAAGAATCTTCGATGAGATCTAGAGATAATACAATGAGGGTGAGTGCTTTATAAATGATAAAGAGATTAGATCATGACAGGCGTCAACATCCTATGTGATGAGACAATGATTTAATAAAAGCTCACTCTAGTTAACATAAAAGAACACCCCTAAGTTTAGCTTAAGTGCATGAAATAAATTAGACTAATAATCAATTGAAGATTACTTAATTATTAGCTAATGCATGAATACTCTAACAAAGAGGAATATAGAAGAATGAAGTGAATGAATAAAATTAATTGAAGATCTGGTTAAGAATAGTCAAGAGACATGTTGAAGAGCTATGCCCATTGAAGAATAAGAAAATAATAAAAGATCATTCAAAGGTAATCATTAAGGAGAAATAAAAAGTATTAAAAGGCAGCATTCAAAGGCAGCAATTAGTAACAAAAAGACATCCTTTTAAAGAGTTATCTCTTTTCAAAGAGATGCAACTCTTCATTCAGAAGTAAAGATATAAATAGAGTTTATGAAACATTGAAAAGGAAGAGAGAGATGTGTGTGGAATAGAAAGGGAGATCTATTAGTCAAGAGAGAACTGTGTGGAGGATAAAAGTATATATTATTGTGGATATGTGTGAAAAAACAACAATTATTATTTAAGAGGAGTCATGACTACTTAAAGGGTCATTATCTTTGAAAGGATGTATCTCTTCATAGAAATATGAAGGTATAAAAGGGAATAAGAAATGCGTGAGAGTGGAATAAATGTAATATTATAGAAGCAGATTTGTGAAGAAGAGAAGTGTGTGAGGCACAATATATATCATTCGAGAACACAAAGATTTAAGAAGAAGAATATATGCAGATTTATATATGAAGATTTAAGAAAGAGAATATATGCAGATTTGTGTATGAATATTTAAGAAAGAGAATATATGCATATTTGTGTGAAGATTTTGACAAGGAGAGTTTAAAAGGAGATCATTTGAGGCTATTTGTAAAGAATATTTATTCTCAAGAAGACAAGATTCTATTGAAGTGGTTGGTGCCTTATATTGGAGAGGTTGGTGCCTCATATCAAAGAGATTGGTGTCTCTTGTTGAGTTGGTGCTCAGTTGTGGGGATTGGTGTCTCCAGTGGGTTGGTGCCTACAAATTGTACAAGTGGGGATTGGTGTCTCTAGTGGGTTGGTGCTCACAAATTGTATAAGAGGGGATTGGTGTCTCTTGTAGGTTGGTGCCGACAAAGATTGTAAAAAGAGATCTATATAAAAGCAATATTTTTCAATGGTTTTCTTTCGTAAGGGTTTTCATATAAATCGTGTGTTCTTTTTGTGTTGCATAATTGTTAGATTTTAAGTGAATGATATTGTGCAATTGATATTATTGTGGTTGTTAGTTTAAAAGTATGAGATTGTATTATGCCAATTCACCTCCCCGCTCAGTATAATTGTGTGCTCATCAAAAATCATATATTGAAAATTGTAATTTGCAATCAAAAGTATGAGGTCTACAATTGGATTTCATGCTAAAATGGAGGGCATTCATGGCCAATGAAAAACTTAGATAATCATGTCTTTTTCTAGCTGTAAATTCTCAGTTCTTTTTGTCAGAAATCTTCATTTTTTCTATAGAAAATCGTGGGTCTAAAAAGTGTCTTTTTGTGGGCATTTTTCCTCTCATAATTAGTAAATTTGTGGGACATTTTTTTAGAAATTTTTGGTAAAAATTCAAGTCATGGGAATTTAAGAATTGTTTCCTTTTTGTTGTTTGCAAGTGAAAGTTGCAATCTTTTCTAGTTGTGGTGTGGGCATTTGAGGGTGTAAAGGCTAGGGCACATGACTATAGTTGCAATTTGAAGAATCCTTTGCTCATTTTTTCTTTTTCGATGATAACAAATCTTAATTTTTTATTTTTTGTCGAAAATTACCAATTGCTAAAAGCAGTTTTTGGTTCTTTGACTCAAAGGCATCTAGACACATCACTTGTTGAAAGGATTGATATGTTAGGTTCATTGTAGATGATAAACATAGGGATTTAGTTTTGCTTGGTGATGACAAGTCACACACAATAAAAGGGATAGGTGATTTAAGAATTCCATGCAATGATGGCATAAATGTTAGGTATTTTCTAGAATTAAACAAAAAGTTGCTTTCTATAAGCTAGATTACAAAAAATCCTAACATTCCAGTACAATTTTGTGGAGAAGTGTGCATTGTTTATAATGTAAGTCTGGATAAAGCAATTGCTTAAGGAATTAGGCCAAGTGGTTTGTACAAAGGCTGGTACAATCTTATTGATCCTATTTTGCATCCTATATCGGAGGATCTATGGTTTGGTTTTAAATCCAAGGAGTTCAAGGCAAAACCTTGTATTGTGGCACCATTGCTAGATATATCTTCCAGTTCATGAGATGTCACTATGTGTTAGCCTTTGGGTGGTTCTCCACTTGCGTAGTAGCAGTGAAAAACTGAAGGTGTCTCCATTTTTGCTAAGGTTCAGCCCATCTAGAGTTCATATTTGCAACATTTGCTAGTTATGCCTCAGAGCCCCTAGTGGTACTTTGAAGGTGAGCCCAATGATGAGTTCACCAAATCAGATTTGGAATAGAGGAAAACTAGTTGTTAATTCCGTAGTAGAGCATGTACATTATGTTCTCTTTGCATATCTTTCTCCAATTGCCGGTTTTGGTATGAGATTAGGTACGGGTACAGAATACGGGTACGCCAATACGACAATTTATTTTCTTGGGTACAGTACGTTTGGGTACCAATATATATATGGAAAAAATAAAAAATATACAGAACTGTAAATGCATTAGGTCTATCTTGTGAAGATTTGATATAGAGGGGCAACTTGTTTTCAATTTATTGGAAGCATCCTTGGGAAGAGTAGATGAACTTTTATTGGGCAAGGCAAACAAATATTGTTCATTGAACAGCTATTGCGTCCGACCTCCTAGGGAATCAAATTAGGTCTCAATAAAGATAAGAGAGAAATGAAGAGAGCTTGGATGGAATCAAGTGGGTGAAAGAAAAAGGAAAGAGTCAACAATGAATGACTTAAAGCTGGCTGTATAATCTGATAATCATCCATGAATGCCACAGATTGGTCCCTCCCTCCACTGTATTTGAGGATTCAAAAGAAAAATGGCAGAAAACCCATCTTTTCCTGTTGGGGAGGGAAACTTTGCCCCCACCACTACCACTTTGATTGGACAATGCATTGAACTAACCATATAATACTACCACTTCCACTTCAGTTTGATTATTCTTTACCTTTACTATATCCCCAAAAATATATTCCAAAACATTTAATTCATCTCCCAGACTCCCATCTTTCCCCTTTCACATTCCAACAATGTGACTTCCACTTTGATACACACAAAATGGATCAAGGCGCTTCTTACATTTGACAGGCTGATGGATTTCTTTGCTCAAGATGCCTTACACATTGATATCAGTGATGGCCGATCAGAGTGGGACACAGTGATCAGAAATGATTATGTTTTTAACTTCATTTTTGGTGCCCCCTAGGTGTTGGCGCCCATGGGGAGTGCCTAGGAGCACTCGAGAGCGCCCCGGATGCCCCAGGTCCCCCTATGGGTACGCGTCCTGCATACCCACAGGGAACCCGAGGTGTCTGGGGCGCTCCCAGCGGGCTCCCAAACCGGAACACTCCCAGAGCGGGCACGGGAGCCCAAACCAAAGAACCTGGTAACATAGGTTGTAGCCTAAAACTTAGAAAAATTCTGGACAAGATTGCTGGTACAACTTACTTGAATTTGAGTTGTCACTAGGATATCAAGAACAATGAATAACATGGTGTAGCCAATAAAAGGTGTGGGTCAAATGGAACAAGGCATCTCATTAAAACTATCAGCAACAGGTTTAGCAAGGTGAGTGACATCATGCTTGAGGAATGTAACCTGGGGCCAATTTCCTTGCCAGTGATCAACTTATGAATATTATTATTCTTCCTTGTGATACTAAAGAAGAAACTGTGATAGGAGTAGTAGATACAAAAGAAATATGTATAGCAGACCTATCTGGGATATCATAACTAGCAGAGGTCTCTGATGTCCAAGTATGAAGATCAAGATCAGATTTAGAGGAATTTTTAAGGAAGAACCTCCAAGTGTCTGTAGGCATTCTTGTAGTCGAATCATGCATGATTTGTTTTTTTTGGCATTCAATCTTACTCCTTTGGGAGGGATGTCTTAAATATTGAAATTCTTACGAGCAAAGACAGATCTTTGATTACTTTGTAAAAATATTGTAAAAATAAGGAAAAAGTTTAAAACAGACAAATTTACACGAATAGAGAATAAAAATTGATTTCATAATTGCTTGAAAGGAAGTTGGTCATTTAAATCTTAGTTGCTTGGCATTCAACTTGTATTGATTTTTTTGATTTTTCCATAGATATGAACTTATTTGTTTTTAGTATCCTTTAACTCAGGTTGAACTTCCCAGACATAGAAGTTCTAAGGTGTTAGTCCATGAGTCATCTATGCATGGTGTGTGGAAATGGTTTTTTGACAGCCTTTTAGTTATTATAAATAAAGCACATTTTAGTAGACATGACCTTTGTTTTGGAGAGAATAATTTCGGCTGCAAAAAGACTTGCTTTCATTAATGTTCATCTCAAATAACATTCAAAAACTCTTCTAGATATCAAATTTATAGTTGTGTGGATGTCGGCATGGAATGTTAACTCTGAGTGCAAGAACAGCTTTTTGGAATAATTTTATAACATGTTCATGGCCTGATGTGGGTTGCAATCCGAGGGTTAAGTTACCAAAAACACAAGAACACTCAGAAAAAATATTGATTCAACTACTAAAAAATTCAGAAATTACTTGATATTTGCTCTTGACCTTCAGCATAATGTACTAAGAATCTGTGCTATCCCCATTTTTTCTTATTGATTTTTTTTATCTGTTGGCTTATGACTATTTAGATAAATTTGCTTCCTATTAATAAAGAATCTGATACACAAAGGTTTAAGATCCCTTTTGTAGTCATGCATGTGTTACAACTATTGGTTCATACAACTTTTGGATTGCATTTTAATCAATCTAAGCACACACTCTGTCTATCATTGGCTCAATATTAGGCTGTGTGATTTTCCTTTTGCAATGGGAAGCTTGATCTTTATAATGCTCTGATCTCATAACTACAATTCCATATGGATAAGTATCAAATTATCTTGAGTGTGAGTGTTAGTGTATCAAATTATCTTGAGTGTGAGTGTCTTGAGTATCAATTATCTTGAGTGTGAGCACTTCTTGCCTTCTAGTATCAATTATCCCAGTGAGTCTTAACATATGTTTCAATTCAAGAGCTTGGGGTTGTGCAGTTTCGGTAATAGCTGAAAGTGATGTAGGTTTGCAGTGTCTGCAGTTTTTCAAAATTCTTGTATTTCCCCCTTTTCTTGTTGAATTCTTCATTGCATACTTGCTTACATTTCTGTGTGTGTGGTCTCATGAGACCAAGCCTAAGGCTAATGGAATGTGGTATTGTTGTAAGTACCAGTAAGCTGTAGGTGTAGGGTACAGGTATGGAGATGTCATTTCAAGTTAGGGTATAGGAGTAAATGAATGAGGGTATGGTTATTTGACATTTAAATATTCTCACAAAAAGATGTGGGTATGGGGACAGGGCCCTCATTCCTTATACTGGAGTTTCCTGATGTCTGTGAAACTTGAAACATGCAATATTGTCAAATCTTAATCTTTTAACATAGATAACCATTATACAGGTACAATAGCATATGTGTGAAAATGATAAACAAATTAAAAGAGGTTAAATTTAATGATGATAATTTCTTTGGTGCAGTCTGCTTTAAGTTCTCTCTGTATGTGTTGCCTATCTAATGGACTGCTATTATTTTTCTCCACATTACTTTTGTAATTTTTCTTCTTTGTATTGTGTTATTGAGAAGGCTTTTCCAATTGTGTTCCAATTGAGTTTGTTTTCATGGCACACAAATTCAAGAGGGATTAGAGAAGTGCAATATGCTGAATAAATGTGATCACGACAAAATGCAATGCAACTGAATTTAAAGGCAAGCTTAATAAATTTTATCAGACTCCTTTATGCTTATTAGTTCTTGTGTTAAATCATAAAAAAGGCTAAGGCCTTTAACAGATAGCATATGTCATGTGAAGAACTGTTCAATATCTAATCCTGTGAAGAACAGATCAGTTGTTTTTTCAGGACTTTGAAGATAATATTGTAGTAGTAGTTTTCTCAGTAATGAACCTATACAATATATCACGTATCAAAATTCAGCAGCAGTGAAGTTCGAGCAACCTTTTAAAAAAAGGTTTATCAAGTTTGTGTTGTATTGACTAACTTTAATAATGGATTCACTTCAAAAAAGTATTGGATGTCGTTTTTTATTTGAGCTTTAGTTTATGTTGTGGGTTCAAAAGCATCATGAATTTAACAATAGAAGGTAAATACACCTAGTTGTTTTTTTTGTCTTGTCTAAGTTTTTTTTCCCCTCTACTTGTTCTTTGCAAGGGTTGGGAAGAAGGTGAAGGCTTAGGAAAAGATGGTCAGGGGATCAGAGAGCATGTTAAGGTTAAGAAGAAGCAAGACACTACAGGTCAGTTTTCACCATCTTAATATATTTGAATTATTATATGTGCTGTTCATTCTTTCTAACAAGTATTTGGAATCTCTCTTTAATGCTCTTGCTTTCATTTATCTCCAGGTATTGGTGTAAATAAGGCAGCCAATAACTGGACATTCAATACTACTGAATTTGACAATATATTACAAAAATTAAAAGTGGTATGTTGATAAATATTCTGCTTTCTTGTCATAACATATACAGAGTCAACTTTTTTTTGTCATTGACTTTTTCCTAACATACAAAGTATGGAAGCTTGCTTTACCGATATCCATTGCTCCTTAGGTTGTGGTTTAGTTAAATGTGCTTCCATGTGTGGGATTTCATCTTTATTTGACTCTGACAAGTAAATTTGGTGTGTATCACAGCAAGTGGCAGGCACAGAAGGTTAGGATGATATTTCTAAACTTGACATTTTGTTATATGGTCTCTGATAAAATTCTTCTTATTTTGCTGGCTATCGTTGCATAGATAACTGATTCATGTTTCTTGAGTTTCCATCTTACTTTTAGCAAAGGTAAATGAAGAGAAACCAAAGGTGAAAAGTGTAGAGACAAGTGAAGGTAGTATCCCAGTATTAAAGACAGTCCGACCACAGGGAAGGTAGTGCATTGCTGTCTTTTCTGAAATGGATAAACACATCTGTTTATGGTTAATTCCCTTAAATAGTTGTGTTTATTGTTTTTGGCTTCTTGTTGAGGTATTATAATTTTCATCCTCTGTGTTAAAGCTTATTATGTTTGCAGATACAAGAAGAGAGAGAGAGGGAAGCTTGTGAGTGGATACTCAGAGAAAGAGCTTCAGGAAATTTTGGTAAGCTTTTGTGTAAGTTATTGAAACCTTTCATCAATTTCTAAATTCATGTATAAGATTAAAGTCTTGTTGAATTAGTCAAAGGCTCAAAGCAATATTATTCAGAGTAATGTGGGGATTTTTAAGCAAGCATTAATCTTTCTGTAATTTTATAGGGCACTGGATTAGCCATTTCTAGCTAGTTTTTGAACTCTATGTTTTAAAACTAAGTTGCCAGTTTGGGTTCGGGTTTGGGGGTTTGGCTAAAATTTGTTTTGGGGATTGGGTTCATTCGTTCAAAAAGCATGTAAAAATCATATATATATAATAGTGTTACCCTGAGTTTCCGGGACAGGGACAGAAGGGGATGGCAGGACGGGTCCCCAAGTCCCTGATTTTTCAAGCCAAATTTGGGAATGGCTAGGGGACGACAAAGGGGACGACTATATAAAATATAGGGAAAATTTTAAATATATAGGGAAATTTTAAATATTCATATGAAACATGGATAAAGCATGCATAATATACATTTTAGAACGTTAACATATAACATTTGTGTTCAAAATTCTTTGTCAATATTCAATACGCATTCAAAATTCAGAAATTTGAATTCATTGTCAATATGCATGTGAATTGTGATATCATATTAAAGAATAACATACAACCTCCAAGTTATAATTTACAAACTTATAACAAAATGCCCAAAACCTACATTGCTGCCATATAGTTTTAAACTTTTACATTATGATATGAAAATCAAAATACAAAAAAAAAAAGTGCACTGCTGCCCCTAATCTGTATCTCCCATAACTGCATCAAAATTAGAGTCCTCCTTTGAGTCACTGCCACTGTGATGGTCCACCTCAGCCTCAACCAATCCCTCTGGTGTCTCCTCCTCATCAACCAGGGCGACATCTTCGGGATCAATATCCTACCGTAAAGCTGGAGTCTGTTGATACTTTGGAGTTTGATGATCTTGAAGCCAAAGAGCACTGTGCATGGCCACTAGCTTTTCCGCTCGTCTAGAGGTAAGTCTATTCCTCTTGAGGGAGCGGATAAAGCTATATGTGGACCAATTCCTCTCTACAACAGAGGAACTGGCAACCTATGCAAGGAGGCTAGTGGCAAGTGTCTTCAACTGTGGTGTATCCCTCCCAAGCCATGTGTCCACCATCCAATAGGGTCTGTTTGAGTTAATATAGCTCTATCCAACCTTGCCTGTGATTTACTCAAATTTGGACCACAAAGATTTGCAAAGTCAAGGAATTGTGAGTGAAATATTGAAGCTTGCTACTCTGAATACATTTTATCAATGGTGTTTGTGAATCCATCTAAAACCTCTGGGTCATCACATGGAGGCACCCTCCCATCCTCGGTGCATACCATTTGGGATTTACAACAAAGGCAACCATATGAAGCAGGGTGTTCATTGTATTCCACCTCCGTGTCACAATGGGCCTAATATGCTGCTCATATAAACTCAAAGTGGGATCCTTTGCCAAAATTGTTTGCTTTATCTTCCCAAGCATACTGTCAAATGTCTCATATATCTCTCCAAGACTAGGAGAGTTTGTATTAGTATATCTAATGATGTCTACAATAGGTGAGATGAAGGAGCAAATATATCTGCAAGCAAACAAGAAGTTCAAAAGAATTAATTGACAAGTTAATTGATGACATGTTAGAAATTTCAAAAGTTGGAACATTGGACAATAAAATTAAAATATTAAAATCAGAAATTTAATATGAAAATCAGCAATCTAATATTTAATTTTTAATAAAATCAGCAATTTAATAATAAAATCAACAATGTCTTACCTCACATTGGACCACCAATCGTCATCAAGGATCTTTTGTTTGATAGCTTTTCCTTGAGTAGAACTTGAATTAGGCCATCTAGTCCACTCCATATTCACCATCATCAATTGTTGAGGCTCATGCACCTCAAGCATCCTCTCCAACAAGATGAAGTATGTGGCATATCTATATTCATTAAAAGGCAAAAGCAATATAAGGTTCAATGTACATGGAAATTCAAATTTAGAATACAAATTGAAATGCTTTAAGTTTCAAAATTTGAAAGTGAAACAAAATGAAGTAAGTGTCATACCTTGTCTCAATAGGTTTGAGGAACTCCTTCTTTGAAAATGTTCTGAAGAGAGCAAGTGAGGTGTGGTGGTTGCAAATGAACATTTGAATCTCTCTAGCTTTTGCCACCACTTGCTTCACCCAATCTAATTTCCCTATATCTTTCAATGCATTGTTCAATGAATGAACACAACATGGGGTCCAAAAGATGTGCTTGTAAGCACCCTCCACCATCAAACCAACCGATTTGCCGATTTGCACACACATGTTGAATCGGTGATCACTTGTACAACACTGGTAGCCCCAACCTCCTCTATGGCATCTCTCAAAATGGTAAACTGGAAGTCTACATCCTTACATTTCCCTAAACAATCTATGGCTCTGAGAAATAAGAACCAACAGGGCATGTGACTATGATATTAATGAGTGGCCGATGTCTAACATCAATCCACCCATCCATCACTATAGAGCAACCTGTCCTTATCCAAGTTTTCCTTGTATTCTCCATTAGCACATTAACTTTGGAACCCTCTTTGTCTAAGAGAGGGTAGTGCTAGCTTATGATCTCCAAGGGGTATGAATGAGGGACCAATATTGGCTACATCTTTAATCATTTGTTTGAAATAAGAGGAACGGGCCACATGAAATGGGATGGCATGAGCAAAAATGAATTTGGCAATGGAAGATTCTGTGGCTTCTCGTGCTTGCACATTAAACATAGATTCAATTGAAGCTCCCTTTTCACTACCACTCATCTTCTTCTTTCCTCTTGTGGAAACTTCACTACTACCAATTGTGTATGGCATAGGCATAGATGATTGCACACTTGCAAAAGTTGTCCCACCTTGATCCCCCATCTCCACTTCCATTTGCAATCTATGACACTCTATCTTTTCAAGTTATTTTAACTCTGGACACATTTTAATTCCACGGCCCGAAACACCCAAAAAATGAGCCCTTACCCTTGTGTAGTTGCCCCTAAATCTGTATGGCAAACATGATAATTCCACACCCTACTCCCCCCTGAATTTTTTTGCCTTTGGTCCACAGGTGTAACATATTGGAGGAAAGTTTTTTTTTGTTCAAAGGATCCTTTGCATATGTTTCCATGATTTTTGAAGGGCATTTAAATGGGTTTGGTTGCTGTCCACTACCACCCTCACCCTTTCTCTTGTATTTCTATCAAGTAGTTGCACTTCATTCTCACTTTCACTCTCACTCTCACTGCTGCTCATGTTTTTTTGATTTTGAATGCAAGTTTAAACTGAAAAATGCAAAAAAAAAAGTTAAAAAATCAGACATTTCATGCTTGAAACTTTGAAAAAAAATTGGAAAAAAAAAGGAATGAAAAGACTTACCTTTTTGATGGATTTGGATTCAACCTCTTCTCCTTCTTTACCTTGCTGTTCCTTCTCTTGCAATGGCTACCTTCAAACCCTACAGCTGCTCCTTTTTTTTCCATCTCATACAAATGTAAAAATGACCTTTTTGATGGATTTGGATTCAACCTCTTCTCCTTCTTTACCTTGCTGTTCCTTCTCTTGCAATGGCTACCTTCAAACCCTACAGCTGCTCCTTTTTTTTCCATCTCATACAAATGTAAAAATGACTCAAAATATTGAGTTTATTCTTCACAAGGGCAAGCTGGGAGGTGGGGGCTCATAAAACAAATAAAATAAGACCTTTTTTTTTATTCAAACGTGTTCTTTTTTAAAAAAAAAATGGGGGTCTGACGTAGGGGACGACCAGCTGTCCCCAGGATGGTCGGGGGACGTCCAAGCATTCCCTGGCCGTTCTCGAGATAGCCTGCCGTCCTTTACACCAAACCTTACCGTTCCCCCGTTTTTGGACTGTTTCCTTCTTTTTTGCCAAAAAATGGGGACGAGAGGGGGACATCCTCGGGATAGGGACGGGTAAAATTAGACAGGGGATGTGTCCCTAGGTATCCCTGATATATATATTATATAATCCTAGAAGCATGAATTAAGATTAGAATATCACATAGCATCATATAAACAACAAAAGTACCATAACTTGAATGCCATTTAAAACATGCATGATAAAATATTCATCGTTCAAACTTCAAGTTCAATATTAAAATAATAATACCAAGTTCAACAATTAGTTTTAACTTTTAATTATCAAATAGATTTGCTAAATCATCAATATCATCATCATCATTGACATTAGATAATGTAGGAACATTAAATGAACCACAAGCAGTGCTAGAGACAATGCCATTCCAAGTGGTTGGCAAAAGGAATGAATAAAAATGAACTTGTTTTGGTGTTTCATGTGTATTAGAGGTCACTTTTAGGATTTAGGAGAGCGCCTAGTCAAACTCAAACAAAAAATTTAAAAAAATTTAAAAAATGTTTATAAAGTGTCGTTGGGCAATTGTGTTCATGACAGGTTTGCCCGGGTTCATTCTGAGTTTGTTCTGGGTTTGCCTGGGTTTGCCCTGGATGAACTGGGCACCTAAAAACAATACCATGCTGGGACCCGCATGCATACCGGACTGGTACCCGGATCTGGTGTGAACTGGACCTGGATTCGGCCAGGCAGCCAGTGAACCCAGCTACTTAGTTTTAAAATAGATAATCAATTATGATAAGACATGATATAGACCAGGAGGGTCTGATTCCCTGTATTATTCCATCAAGTTAAGAAATTTCATGCTTTGCTTGAAATAACTAATCATTCATGCAATTGCTTATATATAACATAAGGTAGATATGACCAGATTTCTGTACTCACTTTCTTTTAAGAGAAATGAGGCTCTTCCACTGAAAAACTATGCTCTTCCCTCATCTCAAGCATTTTTGATTCTCCATAACAAAGCACAACTGACAATGGAGCATATTGTTATTATATGATTAATACAATCATGTAGATGAGGTTTTTTTCTAGAATAATTTCTGACTTTTTTCGTTGAACCTTTCTAATGATAAAGAAGAGAACAAAATACATGTTTTTTCTTGGTTGTAACATGTAATCCTGCCACAGAACCTTATTCAAATTAGGAAAAAGTCTAACATTTGAATGTGGCTTGAAATTTAGAAGTTGCAAGTTGTAGCAATTGAAATTCCATGCTTGACTTAAGAAATTGAATTTTGGTAGATGGCGAGGTTCTTTTGATTGAACCTTAATCTCTTGATATTTTGAGTTGTTAAGGATGAATCTATGTGGGAAACCTCAACCCCCCCCCACTTCAAATCTTACCTTTCATTCTATTGGGGATTTTGGTAAGGGATTTCTTGAGATTAGCTGATTCATTTTCTTTGCAAAAAGAATTTATAGTTTTTATTTTACAAGGAAATGATTATATCAAGTTCAAACATGGAATGACAAGGGGAATTGAAGAAAGTACCTCTCCTTGGACATTCCTGATGAAAATGCTTTAATGCATCAGCAATTCCTTTTGTTTGGAACTGATTTGATTGTTTCAAAAAACAGTCAAATGTTCCTATACTCAATGCTTAATTCAGTTTTAAGTTTTATCATAATGAGTTATGGGTCTTTCTCTGCCTTTATATGGATTGGGTAAATGCAGATTCCATATTCATTTAGATGGTTTTGACTTCAATATATATTTTAGTAACTTGAAGTATTTGTGATTTTCAAAACAAGCTCTTTTTGCATCTCTGGCTGAAGCTTAAAGGTTCTTTTGTTTGGACCATGAACTAATGCAATTAATGACTTGAGCACTGCAGGGAAGTCAAGCTGCAACTTCTGGAGCTCAGTCTTTTGGTGAAACACCAGAGATAAATGTTGTCAAAGAAGAATCTGACTCTCAAGGTAAATGTACAATCCAACTGAAGTCTGTAGTGTTCTAAAAAGGTGCTCCTATGAATGAGTTAGGCTAGCATTTGAGGGTAATTCTTTTGACTTAATAATCATAAGTGTATGTTGTCCCTTATTCTAATCAGACAAGCATTCCTTTTGGATAAATAATATTGTTCTCGTAATTGAAGATGTAGAGCATTTGATTACACTATTGACCCCCATCTTGTGTGCTTGAAATGATTGGGAAGCTTCCTTTAAACATTTTACAGTGGAAAGTTTATATATCATCATATTTTTGCAGCACAGTTGGATGAATGTACATTTGAAGGCGACGGAAATCTTGACTCTACATCTTCAGTGGTTTTGTCACAAATATCTAGATATCAATCAACTGAATGGTGGGGCCATAAGCATGGGTTTGTTTGGGGTGGTCTCCTTGGATCAAAGTCTGAATCCAAGAAAGATACTGTACCTAAAGGAAGTCAATCTGTCACAGTAAAAGTTGTCCAAGGTTCAGCTTTAAGAACTACGTTTTGTGAACAGGACCAAGAAAACCTTTATAATCTTGTCCAGGTATGCTCTCTTTGTGGTTCCTGAAGTTATGATCATAAAATACCTTATGTTAGTATGAATGCTGAACCCAATAAATATGGGGAGAAGCTGCACCTGATATACACATTGCACAATGAATAACATGCAAGAATTATATATTTAATTTTTTAAACAAATAGAACACAATTTTCAGAACATATTTATAAAAGTTAAAATTTGTATTCTAGGCGGACTACATGGCTTCTCTTCCACACATCCTTTGCTCTGTTAGACTTTATCTGTATCTAATAGAAAATTGTTCTTAGCTTTTCAGTATGTTACAACAAGAAACTTAACTCTTCTATTCCATCCATCCTTTGCCCTTGTAGACTTGATCTACGTCTAATAGAAAATTGTTCTTAGCTTTTGAGCATGTTTTGAGCTTGTATGCCAACCACAAAATCAGAAACTGCAATATCTTCTCATCAAGGATTGACAGCTAAGGAACCAATATGAGACACCCTTGACATGATGAATTGAGCACCAAGAGCTTGGTTCATAAAAGTCCTATCCTCTGCCACAAGATTAAAATGTTTCTTTTATTTATGCTGACTTTCATAATTCTTGTACTGTCATCATGAAGATGGTTGACAGCTCAATTTGCAATGCATTGCTTAGCTTGCTTTTTTGGTTGGACAACAATGAAAGTAAAATTTAATAGAAAGGCTAAGTTGCCTGTTTGCTATGAATATGGGTTAGAGGGTTGGATATGGTGGTTTGTGTTAGATTTATGATCAGTTGTAATGCACAGAAAATTAATTCAAAATCAACACAAAGACACAGCAGATACCCTGGGAAAACCCTCCACTTGAGGGAGAAAAACCCAACAACAATATATCACTTATATATTGAATCACCAATAGAGTCTCCTTTACAATAGTGGCCGATATGAAGGCCTATAACATGCACCACAATCTGATGCAAACACAGAAACAATATGCTGCAATCTACAGATGAAAACTCAGCCTCTAACACAAGTCGATCTGCCTTGAAGAAGAACTTGCACTTGCAAATTTGAATGTATGAATGAATGAATGACAATGAGAGAACCATCAAATATATATACAATATGAAAAGTTGTCACCCTTCAAGACTAGTCAGCCATCATAGAGAAAGACTCCCCTTCATAAAGACACATCCAATAGGCAAGAGGTCAGCCACATAAGAATTCACACCTTTTGAAGAGATCGCGCCATTTCAAGGTCGGCCTTGATAACAATCTTTTATTGATCGTGCCACTTCATTAGGCAACATGTCGGCTTTAACAAATAGATGCAACTCATCAATAATCGTGCCTCTTGAATCGATGACTCAATAAATTAAATAGCCATAGGCTATAATTTAATTTATCACAAGTAAAGGAGATCGCAGGAAGAAGACCACAAAGCTGCTCTAAACATCAACAGTTTGTCAATTTATTTTTACATAGGTTCAGTATGGCTTGGATATGTCCACACTATTTATGTATATTTAATATTAAAATATAAAAAAGTCCATAATATCCAAAAAATATACAAGGAGTAGCAAGGAGTTTTGGTTGATTGAGAAATGAAAGGTAAGAGGGACTGTTTTCTTTTGTGCTTTATGTTGTTAGTGTAGTTACTTTTATTGGGAGGATAGTTTTTAACCTTTTTGTTTGCTGTTTTTAATTAATTTTTTTGGGCCATGGGGCCTATTGGTATTCATTTCTGGAGTAACACCAATTCTAAGGCGCTTACCACAATATCCAGACACAGGGACTAAATTAGTCTAGATGGAGGAAGATGACCTATGCTCAAATTAAAGGATAGAAAAGTCCAACAAACAAGAGGTGGTTAAACCTCTTCTGCACTTTGAGCTCTGTCAAGCTTTTAGGAGAGATCTTTGAAAGATAGCACAAGTTAATAGACTATGCAAAAAACCTGACTCTATTCATAAAAAAACATCCTTGAAACTAGCCATAACAATACTTCTCTATGTAGGTTTCTTGCACCTGCAAGTCACAAATCTCTATTTATGGAAGTTGGATTATATGATACAATCACAAGATGGAAAATTGGTTAATAACCCTAGCAAATACATTCATGCATGGTCACTCACAACATCATTAACCTAGGAAAAGACATTATACACAAATTCTCTAATGGTTTTCATTAGATGCTAGTTCACAAAGGATTTTACAAGGTTTTATAACATTGGATTGTACATAATGGAAGGACATTAAATTACAATTAATTTATTAGCACAGGAAGTGAGATCTTTCATCCCAAAGATGTGCAGGATCAGCTTCAACTGCTAGACTGATGCCCAATTCTATAGCAACAGAATTAGATTTGGACAAAAACTACATTGACAGAGCAAGTCATAACATTCAGCTGGGCCTAATTTACCTCGCCCTGTCTTGCAGAGCTTAGACTGTCAATTGCCTTCCCATTCTTAGAAATAGACCCATTCTTAGTTATCCACAACAAATATAAATGCCCCACATATCAGTCTTAAAGAGTTTCTACTTTGGCATATGAGTACACAAGTAGAGTAATTTTATTGCACTCCTTGAATGCAAACTAAGACCCGATATAAAGAACAACAAATGTGATTAGTTTCTTGAATCCCCTGAAACACTCAAATGGAGGTGGAGACAGAACGCCCTGAAACACTCAAATGGAGGTGGAGACAGAACGTGAAATGACAACATAGGTACCTCTTATATTAATTTTCTGAAAGGAACACAGAGCTGTTATAAAAATTTGACACAAGCAAGATTGTTCTACATTAATCACACACCAAATACAATGTAAGTCTACAAGATGACCTGGATTAGTCTCAACAGTTTAGAGCCTACTTGATAGCACAAACAGAGACCAACCCTTACAAATGCCCAACAGACTAGTATATAAAGAGGAAGCAAGAAGAAGATGGAAGCAGCTGCAGACACATGGTGCCACTTGGGTTCTTGATTTGCAATTGAAAATGGCATATTCTCATGGCATCTTCAAGCTCCTTACTTTGTAATGATTACAAGGTGGGAATGGAGTTAGTTTCTTGAATAGTCTATTACAACTGAACCCCATATGCAGAAACCTCCTGTAAAAGGTTGAACAACCTACAACCTTTTACTTTTTACCTGCTAAGGGAAAAGAGGATTTATCCTTTCTCTTTCAATAATAGATCTTTCAGCGGTAAAAACAAGTTTGACTTCTATAAGAGACTGGCATGGACAAACAAGAGCTGCAATAATCCTAAAAAACTTTTCTGCTATTCATTCCCATGGCATAGCTCCTTTTTGTCCCCCTCTGTAAACAAGAGGCATAATGATCTGAAAGTTCCATTTTGGTGCAGGTTGAGAAGGAGGAAGGTCGCACCATTTTGATCAGTAATGAACTTGTAGGAGAAATGCATAACTTAACAATTTGTCCTTGTCCATGCGTGCATGGGAAAGAAGAGATTGTGTTTCAATTGTTGGATCTTGCATGTACGTGGCATTCATTGGGACATGTACTTTGTATGTTCCTTTACACCTTTGGAAGTTTACAGAAATTTGATGGCCGTTTGAACCTTTTTTTTAGCGATTTGGAGGTTCTAGGAACTTGCTAATCTCTGATGCTTTACTTTACTCCACTTTGTTGGCACTTTGGAGGTTAGAAGAACTTGATTATCTCCAATATGCTTTTTTGGCAGTGATTTTGAGCATTTTAGAACCTTGGTGGCATTTCAGAGATTTCTGGAACTTTGAAACTTGTTTCCTTTACTTTGCCCTATTAGTGAATCAGCGATTTGGCTAACTACCGAACCTGGTCAGCATTTCAGAAAGTTAGGGAATATTGTAAATTTGGGGAGTTGTCAGAACTTTGTAGGTTTTGAGAACTAGTGAAGATCTGACATGGACTTGTCAGGGATTTGAAAGTTAGACAAATTGAAGTACCTTCGATGCTCACTTGTTGGCCCATCGAGGAGTTAGAGAACTTGCCGACACAACCCTTAGAAGGACAATTGATCCTTTGACCCGGAAAGAAGCGTAAGCATAGTATGTTGGGGATTGGGGATGCTTCATGTTTCATGCCAAAAGCAGGCAAAGAGGGCGATCTTTGCATCTCCTACTTCGATAGGATACAGGAGGCAAAGCATTGGGATTTGAGGATCGGGGATACTCCTTAACTCTTACTTGAAAGTTTGCAAGTAAGATAAGTTTGAACCTATGAGATCGAAAAAAATACAGTGTAAGGTGTCGGGGATACCCCATAACTCATGCTAGAAGTACCATAGTAGAGATATTCCCATATCTCGAGCTCCAAAAAATATATGCAGGGAAATGTTAGAAGTTGGGGATCAAGGATGCCAAGGAATCAATGCTATAAGGATGCAGGTAAAGGGATGGCTGAAACTTGGACTCTTAAAAAATGGCATAGTGAAAGGGATCGAGGATGACTCTTAATGTCTACCGGAAAGGATGGTGGGAAAGGAAACTCTGTAAGTCTGACTCCAAAAGTATAGATAAGGCACAATGTCATGAGCCAAGGATCAGGGAGATGTCATACCTCATGCCCAAGAGTAACAAGTTAAAGGTATGCCTGCAACTCCAAAAGTTGGAAGTTGAGGGTTGAAGGAAAAGCATACCAGGAAGAGGAAACCTGAAACTCCAACAAAGACAAAGGAAAAAGCAGGAGTTGAAGGAAAGGCATGCTTGGGAAAGCTCCCAAACTCTGACAATTTCCACTCACTTAGGGAAAAGACCAACAACCCCCAAGAATTAGAATTCTTTTGGCATTTTTGCAATTTTCAATACATGAGGGGCACAAGGGGGTGAAGGGAATAACGATTAGGCAACATTTAACAAAGGGGACCTAATTGGAAATTTCTCAGATTGGCTATCTATGATGGGTAAAATGGGTCCTAAATGTATGAAGGGGTTAGGATTAGCCCAATTGGACGTAGTCAAATTAGGTGCCAACAGGGCCCTGGGTGCACCTTGGGTACAGTTAAGGCATGGGATATCCTGCTTGGGTATGCCCAGGGTCATCCATGTGGCCCAGTTTCACTGTGGTATAATCAGGGCATGGGACATCCTGCTCAGGTACATCCTGGATTTGTCTGAGATGAACCCAGGGTGTACCTAGATAGGACCTACAGTTTTGAGGGAATTTTATTTGTACCCATTCACAGACCATGCAGAGTCTTAGTCGTGGTACAAGTATATGCCCGTAAAAACCTGAATCTGGTACCAGAGTTAAAAAAGACAAAATTTTCTTCAAGAAGGCAATTGCTTTGATTAACAACCTTTCTTCCTACAAAGGAACGGCTTTATACACCAAAATCGCATAAATCTAAATCCTTAGCCAGTTTAAGAGAGATAATCACAAGCACTGTAGTTGATCGCAATTTCCGTTGAGCTAAATGAATTATCCGATTGATGGCTACATGAGTTGTAGAACCTTTAGGTATTTCTGGGGATTTTTTCATGCACTTGTAACTGGTATTAATTAAGAAGAGGAAAACAAAAAAGAGGATACCTTGGCAGAAGAGAGGCAAAATACTACCTATAACCATATAGAGTTTTCTGAGACATACAAAGATAGGGATCCAAAGAAGAAAGTAAAAATGAGGAGACTGAAGCAGAAGAAAGGGAAAATATAAACTGACAATTTGTAATTGTCATAGAGGTTTCTGAAATGTACCAATAGAAACTATCTTAACCTATGTTCCATGCCTTGTCGGGGACGGGAACGGGGGGACGGCAGGGGACGCGTTTCCGGGACGTTTCCTAAGGGGCAATTTTTAGGGGACGGCAGGGGACGGCGACATACAAAATACATATATATATATGATTTTTTCAAAATTAATTAATATATTAGAGAGAGAGAGGGAAAGAGAGATAGATATGTCAATACATTAATAATTGATAACAACAATATCAATATGTAAGTAAATCGCGAGAGTAGTACTATAATAGCATAAGACATGTCATTAAAGCATTATAAAATTTATCACAGCAGTATCAAACATTAATAAAACCATGGTCTATCAATATCCAAATGTCTCAAACATGTATCCAGAAGTCTCAAAGTTCAAACATGAAAATCAAAATATTAAATACAAAAGTCTATGAAATTAAGCCTCATTCGGGCTATGAATATCCAAAGACTCAGAACTATCTAAGTCACTATCATCCTCTGGCAAGAGTGGATCATCCAATGGTAGCCCGACCAATCCTGATTGCGTCTCCTCCTCATCAATTTGCCTAACATCCTCAGGATCAACATCCCATCGTGCTACTGGAGTCTATCGATACTCAGTAGTCTGTCGGTCCTGAAGTCTCAAGGCACTGTGAACTGCAACTAATTTCTCAGCTCGTTTTGAAGTAAGCCTGTTTCTCTTAATGGAGTGAATGAAGCCATAGGTGGACCAATTCCTCTCTGCAGCAGAGGAACTAGCAATCTGTGAGAGCAAACGAATGGCAAGTTGTTTCAAATCAGGTGTGTCCTTCCCATGGAATTTCCACCATCCAATGGGGTTGTTCTGTGCAATGGTGGCCCTATCCGTCCTAGCCTCTGGTTTGCTGAATGTAGGACCCTGAAGATCAGAAAACATAAGCCACTGCTCTCTAAGAATGGTTGCCTCCTCGCTAGTATACATTTTACGAAGGGCTGCTGTAAGCCCCTCTATCACCTCATCATCCTTAGAAGGAAGCATTCGGCCAGGTCTAGGTACATACCACTTTGGATTAAGAGCATAGGCAAGCATATGAAGAGGGGTATTCATTGTGTTCCACCTCTTTGTCACAATAGGCCTAATATGGTCCTCATAAAAACTCATCTCAGGATCATTTTTACGAATAGCTTGCTTCATTTGGTCAAGCATGCTATCAAAAGTCTCATATATCTCTCCCAAGCTAGGAGAGTCTGTATCTGCATACCGAATTACTGCAACAGCTGGTGATATAAAAGAGCAAATATACCTACAAAAAAACAAATTAAAAATTAGAACTTTTAAAATACAAAGACTAAAGTGAGACAAAGTGTAAGTGTAACAAATTAAAAAACAATTTAAATTTTCAGATTTCTTACTTGATATTGGCCCACCAAGTTTCATTGAGTACTCTATCTCTCACTTCCTTGCCTTCACTTGTCTTCGATAGAGTCCACCTTTTCCATTCTGCACAAACAACCATGGCTTGTAGAGCATCTTGGACCTCCAACATCCTCTCCAACAAAATATAGTAGCTAGCATACCTAGTCTCAACTGGTTTGAGGAATTCTTTCTTTGAATAAGATCGGAATAGTGCAAGTGAAGTTTGATGGTTGCATACAAACATTTGTATGTTTCTAGCCTCTAAAACTGCTGCCTTCACCCAATCTATTTTGCCAATGTCTTTCAAAGCATTATTCAAAGCATGTACGCAACATGGAGTCCAGAAAATATGTTTGTAAGCACTCTCAATCATCAAACCAGCTAGCTTACAAACACGAGCTGAATCTGTCACAACTTGCACAACATTAGAAGGCCCAACCTCCTCTATGGCCTCCCTCAAAATGCCAAACTGAAAATCAGCATCCTTAAGCTTCCCAGAACAATCAATGGCTCGAAGAAAGTATGAACCAGCAGGGCATGTAACAATAACATTAATAAGTGGCCTATGTCGAATATCACTCCACCCATCCATGACAATGGAACAACCGGTCCTAATCCATGTTTGCCTCATCTCCTCCATCATCATGGTAGCTTTTGAATATTGTTTGTCAAGGAGGGAGGTACGCAATCTATATTCTCCAGGGGGGGCATAAGAGGATCCAACTGCCAATATTTCTCTCACCATTGTTTTGAAATAAGGTGACCTTGCCAAATGAAATGGAAGAGCATGTGCATAAAAGAATTTGGCCACTGCATCATCAACTTGCTCACGTTTTTGCACATTCATTAACCCCATGACTGAAACTTTCTCACTTGCTTTCCTCTTCCCTCTATCACAACTCTCTCCAACTGATACATTGGAAGAGGCTTGCAAATCAGCTAATGACCGTTTTTTGTTTTGAATGGTAATCATTTGGTCCTCACTTACTCCAACCAACTTTGCAAATAGAAGTTGTTGCTCCAATGTTATTGCTGTACAAACTCTAACACCCTTTCCACAGTCACCCACTAGATGGCCTCTAATTCTAGTATAGCTCCCATGGTATTCAGTTTTACAAACATGACAAAACCATTTCCTGCTGCCCCCTGAATTTTTCTTCTTGTTGGTGGTCACATCTGTGGCAAACTGACGCAATGGTTTCTTCTTGTTGAAAGGGCCTTTTGCAAACCTTTGAAGAGTGGGTATAGGGCATGCAAAATGGTCTGAAGAAGTATGGGTTGGAATTTCAGAGGTAGAAGAAGGGTTATGTGGCATTTCTACAGCTTCATTTTCACTATCACTAATCTCAGTCTCATGGTCACTGCCACTATTGCTGTTGCTGCTCATTTTGGATGCTTTTTTTTTTGTTGAAAGCCTGAAAAATGAAAATTTGTAAAACTAAATATTAAAATAATAAATTATTAATGTTTAACACTTTAAAAGTTTAAACTTTAAACCCTTGCATTCTCTGTTATTCTGAGCATAAAATTAAAAAAGCCCTATGGCTACTTTTTAATTTTATGCTCAGAATAACAAAGAATGCAAGGGTTTAATAATTTCATTTAAAAAAAAACTTGCATTCTCTATTATTCTTAGCATAAAATTAAAAAATAGCCATAGGGTTTTTTTAATTTTTTGCTTAGATTACACAGGAATGAAAGGGTTTCAAGTTTCAACTTCAAAATCTAAAACTTACAAAAAATTAAAAAAAGATTGAATTTTGAAACAATGAAAACTAAAACTGAAAAACAAAATAAACTTTAAATTTATTAATTTCTAAGCTCAATCTAAAGATTTAACCTGCTGTAGATGTGCGCCGACTACCAAAGCTCCCTCAAATTTTCGCGTGGAGTGTCTGAAGCTTGAGACGTGGCTGCTTGTGCATGAGATGGTTGATCTTGAAGCTTGAGATGGTCGCGCCTCACCCTGCTGTGCGTCGAGCTTCCTTCCTGTGTGTGCGTCGAGCTTCCTGTGCGTCGCGCGTCGTTGCTTCCTTCCTGTGTGTACTGCGTTGAGCTTGCTTCCTCCCTGTGCGTCGAGCTTGCTTTTGTGCGCGGGTTTTTTTGGTGACTGGTGAGGCTTCCTTGCTGTGCGTGGGTGAGAACTGAGAAATGAAAGAGCCCTAAAAAAGTTAAAAACAAAATGCCCGCTAAATTATATTCGCAACTTAAGCAAAAATGAAAAATCATATTCGCCTTTAGACTTTTATTTGTTTTTAGACTTCACTCTTCAGCAAAAATTAAAACATTAAACTATGGTGGGCCCCGCGCGACAGAAGAAGCCTAAAAAAATTCATTTTTTAATTGTTTTTGGATATTTTTTACTTCCAGCTACGGGGGGGACGGCTAACCGTTTCGGGTACAGGGAACTGTCCCCAATCCGTCCCCAATCCATATAGGGGACGGGGAAACGTCCCCAAAGGCTAGGGAACATTTCCTAGCGTTTCCGAAGAAATTTATATTTTCGGGGACGGCAGGGGGACGTCCCCTTTGCGTCCCCCCGTCCCCAGGATGGCAGGGGACGGGGATAGGGGGTTTTGGGGCAGGGGACGCGTCCCCATGGAACACAGATCTTAACTCTTAAGGATGTGGATCTGAATCCTCAGGTTAAGGAATACGAAGAATAATGTGCAACAAAAGCCCACTCAAATGGATGAAATAAGCCAGGATGGCGAATCACAAATTGTTTGAATGAAACTCCTATCTGAAGTGGACAATCTCCACAGTGAAACTATCAATTGGGGCCAATAGTAGGGCTTTATCTCCAATGATTAGGAAGGTGGAGGTGATATCACAGTCTAAAATCTAATTATCTAAAACAAGAAGAGGAATCAGGATAATAAGAAAGGCCTACTTTAGAAGTTCAATACATATTTTCAGAAAATGGCTATTTGGTCTGTATCGGTCACCAGGTTTAGAGCTTCCAGTTGCTTATAAGGATCTCCTAATGTGCCTGTAACTGGTATCAATTATATAGTTATTTTCATTTTTTCATCTGTAAAGAAATGTTTTTTCTATTAGAACTGGACAAGTAATTGCGTTAGCATAGTTACCAGGAGATGGTGACTGGTACTGGTACTGGAGATGGGGATGGGTATCAGTACATCATTTCTTGAAGAAATGGGAGAGGTATTTGGAGATAACAAATAAAAAAATTGATTTATATACTTAAATTTAGAAAAAAATAGACAATGCCTATACAATTTCAGAAAATGTAAAATAGTTAAAATTTAAAAGCTAACATTCTAAAGTACTGAAATAAATTTCAACAAAAGCAAATATATTTCATTATTTGATAATCACTTTCATAACAAACAGCTGAATTGTAAATCATAATCATCTAGAGGCAGTAGATAGAAATGCCATCTTTTAACAACAGTATAGGGGTATGCGGAGATGGCTATATTTCAAGCAATTGATAAAAGTTCAGTGCATGTAGACATCTTAATTCTTTTTGTTGTTGTTCTTGTTAATATTTCCTCTTTGGGCTCAAATAAGAAAATTTCTGCTGGAAAAGAACTAGTTTGTTTTCATGAAAAAATAGAAAAATATAAGTCCTAGTGTATTTCTCTAATTGTTTTAGCTCTTGTCAACCAAGTATTAGCACTTGGGGAAAACAATTAATGTGATTTAATTATATCAGGAGTTTTCCTAATTTTCAAGGGAAACTTCCAGGAGATATTACAATAAATAATGGTTGTTTGCATCTTATTTTTAGTGCTTGCTTGCTGTAGTATAAACTTAAATTCGAAAATTTAATAATAATAAATTTAAAATTTGAATCAGGATGTGTATAGGCATCTACAATACAACATCTAAGATCGGTTTATCTTTGATAGTTTATGTGAAAACAGAGATATAAATGAATGCACACATAGGGAAATTTTAAAATTGTAGCATAGTTCTGCTCTGATTGTAATAAATTATAGCTTGTACTTATATATTTATAATTTTATAGTTATACAGGCAGATTATCAGACCATGAACAAGAATGTGAATTGGCCTATTAATACATCATACTGGTAGTTAATTGATGAGACCAGTAGCAGTATCATCCAGCTTATGATGAAACCGTTATCCAGCTATCCATCACTATCATCTTTGAAATTCATGTATCCTTCACTGAACAATGTAAAAGACAAATTCAATAGATTGTGGAGTCACCGCTGCTAATTTCATATTAATGTTTTGAACCTTGAAGCAAAATAAATGTTTTGTATGTCTATGCATGGCCTGGAAACAGTCTTTTACATGTTACAAAATTAGTATGGTTTAAGAAAGCACATGGAGACATGTTAGTGTAGACGGTCCCCAGCATCTCTCTAGGAACATAACAGAAGGAACCTCTGCAGATATAGCATATATCTTACTAAAATTTGGTCTGCATTAGATAACTGCTACTGAAGAAGTAACGGTAAACATCACAAAGGCCAATCTTCGTCAAATTGGACCAAAGGATCTAGCAGTGCTTACTTAAAGTGTGAGAATCCAGTGATAGAAGTCTTGCTGCCTGCAAGCCCTTGTTATAGGTCCATTTCTTATGGTTCTCTGTTTACTCACCTGGTTTGAGATCTGCTTTTTACCATTTTAGAAGTAATAAGGAAAATCTAAAATGATTTTATTCTTCTTCATCTTGCATGATTTGCCATCTGGCACCTACAATTAACTACCTTTCTGATGAGTATAGGCTGATTTAGGACATATTTTAACCATAGTCATCAGGAGATGTGGTGTATAGGTATGGGAATTGGATGAGGGCATCAATTGTAAATGGGGTATGATTTGATCATTTGAACAAGCACATTTGTTCCTCAACAATGGGTTGGCTCCATTTCTCAAAGAAAGATGATAAGATGTGGATACAGGTTTCCTCTGAAATATTCATGCACAATGGAGGGCATCCAACTTCTGGATTGCTTTTAATGATTCTTTTTAGTGTCCCTTTCAGGTGCATATTTCTTCTAGAAATTAACATTTTTAACTCCTCCCCTAGGGTAAACTGTAAAAGCTTAGAAGATTTAAAAATCCTGTGCTCCACTCAAACCTGTGTACCTATCCCCAATAGCGTTTCGGGTATGGTGGGATAAAGTCTTCAAATCTTTGAAATTTTTCTAACAATTTGCAGAAATAGGAAATACTGCAGGGAAATTTGGCTGGCCCTGAGACAGCAGGGAATGTCTCAAATGTACCTCATCCGGCCCAGGGATGGCAAGACGTCCCTGACAGCAAGGCAAATTTTTCTAATGTCTAAAAAACAATCATTTGTGACATTAAAAATGACTGTTAGATATATCATGACAGCATTATAACAGAAGCATTAAATATATCGTGGCAGAAGTATAACTGATAACGGCAGTAATTTGAATTTCTGATTTTATTGTTCAAACTTAAGTCTCAAACTTCAAAATTTTTCAACCTGGTATTAGAGTCAGTTATTATTGTGAGTTACAAAAGAGATTAAAGTTGCATTGGTCATGGTCTGGTACAGTGGTATTTTGTGAGAAGTGCAGACAAACAATTGTTTTTGGAATGTGGTTGGCATGCAGGTAGGCTTCTGCAGACATCATCCAGCATCATTTTAACAGTGTCATGTTAAATTGCTCCTGTTATACTGCTGTCCATTAAAATCTCTCTTTCTCTTTCTTTATATATATATATATATAAATTCACACATAAATAATATATATACTGCCGTACCCCTGGCATCCCCAAAAAATGGTTCTGAGAGCAGTCTCAGAAACACGTCCCACTGTCCGTGTCCCTGAAACGCTGTGGAACATAGAAAAAATCAAAACCTAACCCCTAAAGCAACTCACAATCATAGTTACCACTACCAGGTTTGAAAAAATTGATTCATCTGGGAAGTCAAAAAATCTGGAAATAAAATTTCTGTAGGAATTGAAAAGTCCAGACTGTATCAGAGAAATCTAGCTGGTCGAAAAAATCTATATTCAGCTGGAGTTGCTTTGAAAATCCAAATTTGGTAAAGAGGCTCACAAGAATGCTTACAACCTTTCATTCTGTAATGAAACAACATTTTAATTTTTGACCACTCTTAGAGAACACTGCGACTTGGGAAGAGTTGTTTGGAGCTAAATTTTGGGTTTTGGAGGGATGCATTCTTGACATTGATATAGACGGCCAATCTCTTAAATCACATGTTTGAAGGTTCATGAATAAACTGGAGTAGTTTCTTTAGTTTGGGGAATTGCATTACTAAAGATTTCTCTTTTTGTTAGATTTCATATTTTTGCATTTTCTCAGGTCTGTATCTTCAATCCTTGGCATCAACAATCCATCGCAAGCACCTCATCCATTTTACAGTTTTCCAATATAAATTTCTTGCCTTGGCAAAACAAGCTCCATGGAGAAACATTGAATGTTCACCTACAGTTATTATATTTAGGTAGTTGACATGAGTATTCAACGTCTTTGTATAAAGGTGGTGAAAAGCCCAAAGCGATGAATGCACTCATCGTTTACTTACCCCTAGTATCAAATGCTTAAAGGTGCTTTTGTGCTAAGTAGGTCTCCTTGTCATGTGATTTATACCAATTTAAATTAGGAAAAATAGTCACACTATTCATTAAGGTCACCTTGAGATGACAAAAACTATATGGGTCAAACCCCACAAAAAATAAAAATAAAAATATTTATTATATATGTTGGTGGTGGCCTGGCTAGTGCAAGCGAGGTGAGGGACTACTATTAAATATACCCTGGAACACCTTGACCATTTGTTTTTGTTGCTATTTCTTGTTTCTGGTAGCATAGTCTGACACTAGTCATATGATATTGGTAGCATAAGATAATGCTCCAGTTTTAAAATTTTGTGCACTTTCTGTTACCCCAAACATTGCAATCTCACTTTTCAAGCCATCCACATGTAATGTATTAATGGGATGTGTTGATGTATTGCATTTCTGAGATTCATGCAGTACTGGATGTTATAGGTACCTTTAAAGCATGAGAATGTTCGGAAAATTACCATTTTCCTATATGTTGATTAACTGCTTTTGTATAGGTGGTTCCCAGAGTGTTTCCTTAGCCATGCATTCTAGTGTGTCACTTCTATCATTCTTTGGTTGGTTCCCTGAGTGCTCTTACATGCATAAAGTCCTTGTTGCTTGGTAGATGTACACTACCATCATGAGCAATTTCAGTTACTCTCTTGCACATTAGTTCCGATTTCTCTCATATTTTAACAAACAAAATATTTTTCAGGTGTTTGCAAGGAGCCTCTATTAAGCTATGTATATTGCATGTGCCACATATTTTCATTGCAAAGTGCACTTAGTGTTATAATTTTACATTATCAAAAAGTAACAAATTTTGGTTTGATTAAATTATAGAAAGTTTCAACAACTGAATATGCTCTATCGTGACAGGACAAAGCTACAACAGGTAAACAGGGACTTGGCATTGGTGATCGGCCCAAGAAAATTGCAGGTGCCCATTGGAAAGGACAAAAGGTTTCTTTTGATTCAGATAATGACAAAGAGGAAGGTTCTGCTGATAATGGTGATGTAAAACAGACTGTTGCAAAGAACAACAGTTTGAAACGTAAAAGGGATGTTGACCTTACAGAGAATAAAGCAATTAAGATTCAAAACGCCATATCTGCTAATGAGGACAATGCTAGAAAAGAAACAGAGAATGTTTCAGAGCCCAGGCTTAAGTTGAAGAGAATTTGCAAGCAGCTGCTTCAGGAGGTAAGACGCTATGCGTGTTTGAATCTTCAAAGCTAATTTAATATATTTTCTTGTTGGTTGTTAGCTTTGTGGTTCAAAAGATTAATACAACACTGTCTTTGACTTCAGGCTCCAGGCCAAGCAATGAAGATCAAAAACTTGAAGAAGTGCGTTGAGGCTCACTCAAGTTTCTTTTTTTCGGAGTTTTCTTGTAGCCGTGATGCTGTTTCATATTTGACAAGAAAGGTTTGAGATAAGGCTGTCACGTCTCTCCTTTTTGTGATATTCTATATTTATTTGAAAATCTGAAGTTTTCCATTATACATTCCAAATCTGGTTGTTAACTATGGTTTAATGGACCATTGCAGCTTGAGAAAAACTCAAAATTTGTTGTTGATGGGAAAAATGTCTCTCTCTCGAAGTGCAGTTGAGAGTCGAGACAATGCAGTTCTGCTGCCAGTGACATATTTATCCTCAATTTTTTACCATTATGCACGGACATTTTTGAGATTCCCATTTGTTTCAGTAGAGCTCTCTATTTTTTCAACCTGCTGTCTGTATAATGTGGGAAGCAATTCTTCCCTAGATTTTGCCATTTTCTTTATAGAATGGATAATTATATTTGAGTATCTTGAAACTAATTAATTTCTGTAGGGTATTAGCCTCTTTGTGTTTTGTAATGCAATACCAGCATTTTATTTCTAAATGAAATTTGAGAAATAATTTACCCTGTTCTTTTTGAACATCTTGCCCTTTATGTAGAGGCCTATATATCAAACACGATTAAGATCAATGAATATATCATTACTGGAGATTTTGAACAGGTTGAAATTAGTAGTATTTTCATAATTATGGATGAAGATGTAATTCATCTGTCACTTATGCAACTTGAGCTTGGACAACCTATTTGTGAATAACAGTATACAATCATATGTAACAACACAAGGGGAAAAACTTGTAACTGATGATTTATGGGAGCAATGGCTATGTTGCACGGGCACTTTTATTTATGTTATAATGCAATTTTTATTAATGGGGCAGTGCGCATCATCTTTGCTGGTTCAAATTTCCCGTCAGAGGCAGTGCATTTTTTATTAATGGGGCAGTGCACATTATCTCAGGAGAGGTGTATTAATAGTACAGGGCTCAGGGGCTCACCAAGGTCCATCGAGATGGGAGAAGGAACATTGCAGGGGTAGCTCAAGGAATGGGCTCAATGATAGTTATCGTGGTCATAAATGGGTTGATGTTGGTCCATTGTATTCTACTTTCATATTACAAAAAACAATTGTTAATATAGTGTTATGCATGCAGGGTGAACTATGTGCAATTGCAAATATATTACGATAGAGAATGGCATAAAATGAATAGCATCAGATGATTAGCTGTATGTAAAAAATAACATTTGAAATTAAGGTGGTCATAAATGGGTTGATGTGGGTCCATTGTATTCTAATTTTACAGTACAAAAAATATTGTTAATGTAGTGTTATGTATGCAGGGTGAACTATGTGCAATTGTAAATATATTACCATATAGAATGGAATAAAATAAATAGCATCAGATGATTAGCCATATGTAAAATTAAGTAGCGTAGGGAACTTACACATGTAGACATTTTTGGTAATCTCCAAATTAAGGCCTTTGGTTTGGATTAACAATATGCCATAAAAGTACAATGAATAATGTGGATGGTGACTTGCACAAAAAAGGATGTGAAGCGGCAAAGTTATGGTTTATTTGGCAGAGGTTTCGATGCGGTGGGTATAACTCTTTAGTGAAGTTAAATTTGACGAACATATGAAAACTGAAGTGAGACATTATAAATAAAAGCAAATTGAAGCACCCAGACGTGGTGGTTGCAAATGCTCTAATAAATGTACACAAAATTCAGATCACTGGTTATAATTGGATGCATTTGTTTGGCTCATCTAAATAACATTAGAATAGAGGGTCCCTAGAATTTATGGAAAAACATGTTTATTAGAAAATTTGAGTGATGAATACTTATGCTCGCGTCTTTACAAACTTGGCAAGTGAGGCGATGATGTAAGATAGAAACACATTGTTCGCTTCTTGTCAACATATGCAAATACTTGTGAACCGAAATACTAAATTGAGGTAGGTGAGATAGTTGCATTTATGAATTGATGAGCTAAAGGGGCTCTATTATGAATGGTTCATAAGGCACAACACTTGCTGAAGGTTTTGCAAATGGGGTAACTTAAGCGGGCTTAACCTTGGAGAAAAACTCCCTGGTTAAGCGCGCTTGAGCTGGAGCAGTACTGGGATGGGTGACCTCCCAGGACGGACCAGTGCTTCACCTCTGTGAGCATCACCTAGATGCAATGAGTGCTAAGTGGACCATTCGATATCATGAGAGATGGGTTCTTGTTGAACCACTACTCATGAAACATGGGTCAATGAGTTTGACTTGAAACTACACGGTTGAATCTTGATAGCAATATCATAGTTGCATTTTGTTAAGGCACCTTAGATGAACACTCTCCCAACTATGACATATCGTGGAAATCCATTAAAAATAAGTTAAAGTGGGTTTTTGACTATTAAGGTTGTATCTATCTTATTAGATTTGTATGAAAAAGGTGGCAACGACCTAATGCCTTGGGAATTGTTAGAAAAACAACACTTGAGAGATGACCTATTGGGTTGTAGTAAGTTTAGGAATGCTTTGCATGTTTACGCTTGATATGTTATTGAATTCTTGTTTTTTTTTTTGGGGGAGAAATAGATTGCTCCAAAATCTTTAGTTCAATATATTAATAGGAGATGGTTATGTTGAAGAAAGCACATCTTTTAGATGCTATTTCTCTTTTGTGTTTACATTTGAGTTGTAATGCATTCTATCTTGATAGCCTACAACCCCTAATAACTTATAGAAGAAGAATTATAGAAGAATTGTGACATAATGAAGAAGCTAATATGATGTTGCAAACTGAAATTATGTGAAAAATGAATTCAACCTTTTATTTAACATCTCTTTTCTATTGATATTTTTGCATGATTTTCCAACATCTTTTATGGAAGCATGTTTTTCTTTTAGGCTTCGCTATTAGGTGAGAACATGTTTTGATTGCTATTTTAGTTGTGAAGTATGTAGATTCAAGTGGTAAGTATGGTAAAAGCTAACCTATTTGACTTTGATTGTATTTGAGTAATCTATATACAAGGGAAGCAATTTAGATTTTGACATAAATGGTTATTTAAGGGGTTTGATTGTGGATTAAAAGCACCAATAATATGTTAATGGCTTTTTCGTTGAGTGTATTAGAGTCAAGGTTAGTTTTAGTGTTGTTATTATTGTTTGACATCGCTCTTTAATGATTTGTTGACACTTGTAAATGCTTTTGTAAATCAACACAATTTTTAAAGATTATTTTTGTTCTCTCAACAAGTATTCCTTTTCTTTCTTGTCCTAACCTGAATTTTGAGGGAGGCATAGGTTTTAAGTGAATATTGGTTTGGATGAAGCATGCAAAATATTAGTATATTTCCTCATGTTACCATTGTTTACTATATATATTTATCATTGTACTATCATGCTTAATAACAAAGATTCTTATGTTGAGAAATTTGGATTATAGTGTAATAAGAATTTATTCAATTTGCAAATATTTTCATTAAATGAACTATTATATAAATTAAATTATCTTAAAATGGTGTGATATAAAATAGTTTATTTGGTCGTAGTACTAAGTTTGGCCACATTATGTAGCATTAAAGTGCAACCATGTAAGTAAAAATATGTTTACGAATTCTCCTTCAGTTTGCTTAAAAGATCATGTAGTTATGTAACAATGAGAAGCATATGCACAAGGTACGAAGGTTAGATATAGTGTAGTTGAATATGTGAAAGGTGTTTATGTAGCATTTTAGGCTTCCCAAATTATTTGAAGTGATTTACTTTTATCATCCATGTATTGTGGGAAGGTATGGCATCTACCTTGAAAGAAACTTGATCATATTGACTTGTAAGAGTAAGCCATTGTATGAATACTATCTTCTCATTTTACTTGTGTGGTATTAAGATTCCATGAAATATTATAAATTGATAGTATCTATGCAACATGGTGTAAAAATCACTTTGAAAAGAATGTGGGACACTAAATTGGCCAATAAGAATTGGACATTCTTTAATGCTCTCTATTTTGAAAACTTGGATGATTTAGGCTTCCAAAGAAATAAATGTTCTATCTAGATACACAAAGTTTGACCATGCTTTTCAAGGATTTGATTGTAGATCAAGTAGTTCACAAGCTCACTAACATAGACATTAACATGGTAAGCTTAGAACTAGCAAAGTCCATAATTATGACACAATAAAACATTAAAGAGACTAATAGCATTGTAATGTCATAGTGGATTGATGAGGTTTAGTTTGCTAGAAAGCACTAGTCAAAGTTTATGGCATGATGAGAAGAGATCAACTGAATTCAGAAGAAGGTTTGTCTTACTAACTTTTTAAGTGCACTTAATGTAGAGCATTTAATATCATAGTTATTAATTCAATGACCCTTTATTTTATGTTGTATTATAAGCATAGTAGGTGCATGCGATGGTCTCATGTTGTAAGGTACCTTTCAGACTAAGCATAATTAGTTGCACAGTGTCAAGGGCATTGCTTAGTAATTTATGAAAACCCATTTCTATGAGCTTGAATGTTCTACTTACACTCTATTCTTACACAAGTTGAGGGCTAGGATTGAAATTATTGGAATAAATCATTCAACCATCTTTATTGAAATGTGAGTTATTCTTATTAATAGTTGACCAAAAGATGCTCACTCGTAATATTATTGAGTCCCTCATATTAAGAATGCCATTGCTGACTTTGTAATGTAGTGATACCACCAATCATGTTTAGTTCTTGAAATCTAATATATAAATTTGGTTTTAGCATTTTAACTTCTTGGTAAACAAGTTCTTCACATTCAAATAATACTAACTCAATCTCTTTTTAAGTCAACTATTAATAAGTTTTCTATTTTACAATTTAACAAGTATATTTTTAAAATTATTCATAGTTGTTGAAAAATGTCACATCCTCATAAAACTATTTTTTAAGTCACCTTAAGCCTTGTTGTCATTTGGACTAGGGTGGGGAATTGCCAACTATGATGTTTTATTTTGACTATATGCATGTGCAAACAATTAATATAATGGTTATTGATGAATTTGGTTTTTTCACTTTACATAGATCATGTTGACTATTATTCCATTTTGTTAAATCAAACATGCATGAGTGTGTTTATGACTATCATGGACTAATATATATCTAGTGATTTATGTGTTAGGAATATTTTCCCATTTTGTAGTTGTCAAGATGTAAGGTGATGTGGATTTTGGTTTTTTCCATATGAGATGTTACTTTTAGACAAGTTTTGTACTTGTTTAAGTGTATGCTAAGTCTAGGTTTGAGATTCAACTAAATGTAAGTACCTTGTATGTTAGTGTGACACTTAACAATGATTTTGCTCATCTAAATAGATCAAGTTTGGAGGTCTTACCACTATATATGTGCAGTACCTAGAAAATTTGCTTGAATATATTATTTATAATACACACTAGTAGGTGATTATATATTAAATATTGCATATTACTAAAAGATTTTTAAAATTTAGGCTATTACTATATATACTATTACCAACAATCACACCTTAGTGTGCAATGGGTACATGGAAGAAGTGTGAAAGGTCAATTAGGATAAATTTTGGTGTACTTTTTTCTTACATTTATGCAGTAAAGGTCGCTCAATGCGTAATAAAGTATCGATGAAATCAACAAAGGATTAAACTCCGGTCCGGCGTCATCGATCAATCTCATATTTAAATCAGGATCGAAGATGCGAAAGATAAAGTCGGGTCGAAAGGTCGAAGATCAGTCGATCGTCAGATCGACGTCAGGATCGAAAGAGATCGTCGGATCGAAAGTTTCATCAAAGATCGAAATCCAGATCGTCAATCGCGTTTCATCGATCAAATCGAGATCGGATCGAGACAAAAAAGATCGTCGTCGTCGAAAGATCGAAAGAACGTCATTTCATCAAAAAAATCGATCAATCATAAAGTCGACAAACGGACCATCAGATCAGATCGGCAGATCAATTGCAGTCAGACGTCAGAGCGATCAGGCAAGATCAGATCGATCGATCGCGCAAAATCAATCTTTGCGGACAAACCCGGGAGACATAGAAAGGGGGTGATATAGAGAGATAGAGGGGGATAGTGAAAGAGATAGAGAGATAGTGAAAGAGGTAGAAAAAGATATGGATAGAAAGAGATAGAGAAGAGTGAGAGGAAGATAAAGAGAGAAATAAAGATAGAGATATAGATTAGGAGAGATAGAATGAATGGGAGAGAGAGGGGGAAAGGAAGAGATAGCTCTATAGATAGAGAGGGGGAGAGGGAGTGACATAGGTAGTGGCAGATATTGAGAGATAGAGAGTGATATTGAGAGATAGAGAGTGATATGGAGAGATATATCAATCACCCTCCCTATATATATCTATTCATTTGTATCTCTCTACATCCTCTCTGTCTCATCTCTATTTGTATGTTTCTCATTATCTCCTCTCTCTCTGTATATATATATCTTTTTCTTCCCACTCTGTTATCTTTATCTCCTCTCTTCCTATGTTTATCCTTCCTCCATTATCCACTTTCCTTCCTATCTGTCCTTATCTACTCTGTCTATATCTATATCCATCTTTTCATATCCACTATTTCATCTTTCCCCTTCCATTTTACTCCCTCTCTCTTGCTCTCCTATTTTTTTCTCTCCACTTATCTATATCTTATCTGTATCTCCCTCTCCCTCTCCCTTTTCTATTCCTTTCTCTTTCTCTCTCTCTCTATATGTTTGTCTACTTAAGTGTGCAATGGGTACATTGAAGAGGTCTTAAAGGTGAGTTATCATATCCTTGATCAAATGGCATGCTACCTTGAGCATAACTCCCCAAGGACACATGCCATCCTTGGATTGTTGACATGAAACAACCAATCAAAAGTTAGTTTCTCTTTTCTATCTTTATTCCTTTGTATCTCTTATATTTCTCTCTCATGCTCTATCTCTCTTTGAATATTCCTCTCTCTCTCTCTCTCTCTCTCGATATCTATCTATCTAAATTTGTCTCTTTCTCTCATTCTCTATCTTTTGAGTTTCTCTCTCTTTATTAGCGGATAGGCTACATATAGTGTGAGATTTGAGCCTGAAACAAGTCTCACGCCTGTAAACCATTATTGATTCATTGGAAAACAAGTTTCAATTGCCATTTAATGGTAAACCAACAACTATTTAATGATAAAATACTCTAAAATATTAGGTAAAAGCCTCTAAAATCTCACTTATCACATAAAAACCAAGTAAATATTGATTTGACAAATGGATGAGAGCATTCTATTTCCATTTGTAGTATTTTTTTTATCAATTTGATGGCAACTTATTTTTTTTCATTTGCATTGGTTTATGTTTTAAATTTGAATGCAAATATTTTATAATCAGATAATACTTAATTTCTTTAAAGAAAAAATCTAGATTTGTCTAAGTTTATATCATTCTATTATTTAGCATTTATTATTAATTGTTTAATCTAGCCACATGCAACTAGAATTTGCAACACACCCATGCATAAACACATACTCTCTAACATATTAACATACATATAGTTTTCTATCGGCATAATCTTTGAACCTCCTTTAGGTGCAAGTGTTAGTATATATTCCTCTCTCTATATAGAATTATCTCCCCCTCTATCTCTCTTTCTTTTTCCTAATGTCTCCACAGATCAATTAAAGTATCATATTTTTTATATATCAATTTAATTTGTTCTATATAAGAATATATTAATTATTAATTATAATAATTTCATATTTATATTTAATATTTTTTTATTATAGAATATAATATATAATAATAATATAACCTATATATACTATTATATATAACAATAAATATAATTATATTATATATAATTTAATCTCTATTACTATTATCCTCTCTATACATATATTAATTATATTTTGTATTATATTTATATATTATTTTTTGTATTGTATAAAAATATAATTATTAATAATTATTAATTATAATAATTATATATATATTTAATAGTTTTGTTACAAAATATAGTATATAATAATAATTAGTATAATTATATTATTTATAATTTATTTTTATTATATAAAATATACATTATATAATAATTATGCTAATATATACTTAATTACGTAGGATACAGGATGTTGTAATGTTAAAACCTAAATGTGCTCATTATTAAGATCTTGGCCATAATTTTCATTTTAATAAACATACTCTAAAATCTTTGTCAAAACCTTATTTTCAGGTTGTAGCTCGCCAAATTGGAGAAGTGTAAGGTCAATACTAGTATGAAGAGTTTGGAGGAGCGAAAACCAATAGAGGGAAATTTAATGTTATGTAAAAAGCAAGAAATGGAAAACTTAAAAAAACGGGTAGCGACGATGACAAAATCAACGACCAATGAACTTTCCTTTGTCTTCCACACCTCTAAGATGATGTCAAAGATGATGTCAACCATCGATCGACATAAGAGGCTGGCTTCTTTCAAATAGATAACACCTTCGACATAAATTATCAACTAATCAATAAGTTTAAATATTGGCATTATATAGGCTCTTATATATAATATTATTATAAACCAATTGACAATTTTTAACTATTGATATCAAATGGATTTTGATAAAATAAAATAAAAGAAAATTAAATTATGTATCAAAAGTGAAAAGTAACAAAGAGAGGTAAAAAGATTTTTTTTTTCAAACACATTATATAGGCAAGGTAATTGCATTCCACGCTCCATACAATGCACTCCAAACCTTCAAATAAATTTGCACTAAACACATTTGGAATGGAAGCATTTTCTTGGAGCTCCATATGCATATTTATTCAAACATTGCTGAGAAGGAATAATGAAGAATAATGTGAAATGATAAAGATTTGGGGGTTGCAAGGCTTGGAGAAGGCTAACGTCAATTGCTATTTGAAAAAAAATTGATAAATGGAGAAATTGATGGGGCTGGAATTTGAATATTGGACTGATTGGTGATCCCTCAAGGGATATTTTAATATATTTTCTTGCTACTTGCATCTATTAAATTTCAATTTTTAGTAATCATGGAGGGCATTCCAATTTATATGAGCATTTAACTACCATTAAAGACACAAATTTTTTTATGGGTAAAGTAATATAGTTGTTTTATATTATATTATTTATATATATATATATATATATATGATTTATATATGGGTAAAATAATATAATAATATATTTTTATATGTATACTAAAGGATATCTATATTAGATGTGGATAAGGGGACAAAAGACACAAAAATAAGATTCAAATATATAAATTTAAACCTTTATCTCATGTCTAAATTGTCACCTCTATTTGAGCTTAAGAGGAAGACTCAAAGTAAGCCTTTCAATGTCTTTTGTTGCACACTATGAGTAGTCAATTTAGACAAGATTTTGGATGTAAAATTGATGATTTGAATATGGAGATCAAGGGTTGGGATTGAATGAAAGCTTTGAAGTCACGAGAGGCCTCAAAGTGATACCTTGTAATTGGTGTCTAATGGGATCTCCATGATTTAAGGAGATTTGATGGATGGCATTTTCTTAGAAAATGATGGATGGTCAAGATCAATATGACCCTTTTTGGAAGACCAAAAAGACATTTTTTAAATTTATGTGGAGGTTCAATATCATTTTGAAAAAAATGGATGGATGAGATTTCATGAGGATTTTTTTAGAAGTGGGAAGCTTGGGTAAAATTTCCATACAAAGTCTTTTTTGGACACGTGAATTCTAGGGACTTGGACAAGATTTACCTTGATTAATCATGCTTTGACTTGAGCAAATAATTAGCTAGATTAAGTAATTGGTTTTAGTGTATTAATAATGTGAGAAGAAAAAGAAAAAATAATTAAATAGATTTTATTTAATTAATTTTCTAGGGAGTGGACATGGTGGGTTTAAATATGTAAATTTTGAATTTATTTATTTAATGTTTGAATTTAGAAGAATGGTTGATTAATTGAATAAATATGCCCAATGTATTCAAGAAATGTTGGAAGATAAATTAAGATAATTAATTAATTAAATATAATATATTTAATTAATTTTAGAAGTGATGATGTAAAGTGCATTGGTAACAACAAATTTTTAGGTGTCTACATTTTTCCCCTCTTTGAGACAACATTTTGACTTCGTAAAAGCAATGCCATTTAAAAGAAAAGAAAAACATAGCATTTTTGGGATAAAAAGGGGAGTGATATGGCCTAATCAATTATAAAATGATGTTGATAATATGGAAGGATGATGCCCCTTTGAGAGATCAAGCATGATAAATTGCATGAGTGAGCTCTCAAGATAAGAAATAGAGAGAAAAATATGATAGAAGAAAAAAAATGAGGAGCAACAAAATAAAAATATTTATGAAAAAGGATGAAAAATAGAGAAATGGGGTGAAAAAGAGTGAAAAAGGGTAATTTTTTTGATTAGGGGTGCAAAAATGAGGGGTTTGGGGTAAATAAATAGGGCTAGGGGGTGAGAATATTTTATTTTCACTCTTAGCCCCTAGAGCACATAGAGAAGAGCAAATCAAGTAGGTGAGGAGAGGTGGATATTGTGCCTTTAGATCATCATTGACCAAAGTGAGTGAGGTAGTATAGGAAACCATTAGAGGTGGGAGCATTGGTATGTACTGAAAACTTAACATTTATGGCATTTATGAGGAGGGTAGAATATTAGGTAAGTGCACATGCCAAACTAGGAGTGTTTAGAGCATTTATGGGAGTGGTAGAACTTTAGGAAAGGGAACACACCAAATCGTGAAAATATTATTTTGATGTGCATGCAATAAAATGTGATGTGTGCATGGCATAATGTGATGCATGCAGAGTATTTTTGTGTTTCCCCTAGAAATAACATTTGTGTGAGGGAAACGAAGCATATGCCAATCCTGCGAGCTATTTAGGATTGGTGTGTGCACATGAAGATGTCATATGCGTTTCACAATGTAATGTATATACTTACTGGGGGTAGGGTGTATGCACATTTTGACACATGTACAATTAGGAAGATGTATGTGCTTGAATGGTTTGGTGCATCTATTCACCTAGTATGGAACATTCATGAAATAATAGGTTAGAATTAATTTTAGAATAATTTTACAGTATTTATGGCTAGATGTAGGATCAATTACTAGCCTTGATTGCATGAGAGAGGGAATGCACTGCAACTAATAGCATAGTTTTATGAGGTAGACTAGGGCGCTTAAATAAGTGTGGTCTATGGCATATAACATAGATTCCATAAATTAGAGTTCATAGATCCATGATTATGGTATTGGTTGAGAGGTGAAATAGTGAGACGAGTACATTTCATTTGCATATTGGAGAGATCACCATCACCTTAGAGGATGTATGGTAGATGTACTATAGATCCCAACTACGGGCACATCATCTACTACTAGGTTTGAGTATAAGAGGATTCCTTAGAGAGGTTATTTGGGAGGAATGGCTTGTCTCGTATGAGGATATCACTTGAAATAGACATGTGTCTGGGGATGGTGGAGATTCTACTTATCTTGATCACTCTTGCTAGCAACATCTTACTACCTAATGTAAATGAGGTAATTTTTTTCTAATTGGTTTGGCAAGCTATTGTTCCAACATGAGGCATAATGTTTTGGATTTCCAAGGAGGCCATGCTTGTTGACCCAATTATATATATATAATGACACACATGGATGGAAAAAGCACCAAATTTGTGATTCTACTACAAATCTAGGTTTGGGACCGCATAACTATGCTCAACCCATTTGTAATAGAGGAGAGTAGGCAATGGGTAAACCATATATGTTTTTATATGGTAGGAGTTTTAGGTACATGAATATAGGGGAACTAATATATTGGAGGCATGCTATGGATGAGATGGACATAGTGGCGTGGAGGTTGTGGTTGGGATATAAGTAGTGCTCAATTGATAAGTTATACTTAAATTTCATACAAAAAAATTTCTATATCATTGGTAGACACCATTTATTGATTAAGAGATATAAGAAAAATAGGGTGCAATGCTCATTTAGATTGCAATAAGGGATACTACTAAATGTGGAGCACATATAACGAGGGAAGAGAGTGAGTGGGGACCATGCATGGATTCATATATGACTGATAAATTAGAGAGACTTGATGAGGGTGCCATGGGTTCCCCAAGAGGATGTAGCAAAGGCAAAGATCATTGTAGATTATAAAGCTTGGTGGTGGTAGTGGTAGAGGAGACTAGTGAGATTGGTGCTTTCACATTGAGTAGAGATGCAAGGTTAGATTAGGGATACATAGGAGGAGGTACAAAGGTGTAGGAGGCAACATGGAGGGCCAATATTTATAACATAGGGTAAGATTCAACTCAAGGATTTGATTAGACCTAGGCATAGGGCCAAGTAAATTCCATAAATACAAATGATCAAGGGACATAGAGGTCCCCATTAGGGTAGGAGTAGATTTAATTTATTGATGTACATGCAGAGAAAAATGACATTTAAATGAGGCTATACATAGCCTATCTAAGAGGGATCCATTTTAGATGGAGAGGGATTAGGTGAGAGGAAATAAATATCAAGTCTAAGAAGAGAAGGATAATCTATAGGTAGAGATAGATGGGATACTGGTGGATAGGTACATGTTATAGATATAACTACAATGAGACTAGGAAAATATGCAATTTTTTTGTAGTGAGTGATATTAGGAATAGAAATTTCTAGCACCCTAGAGGTTTTTATAGGAGGTGGTTGATATATCTAGGATGGGAGTGATAACTTTGGTATTTATGGGGTAAAACACTATAGATCACTTTATGAGCATGCAGTGCCAAGGGTCAAAAGGAACCTTCATATGTTGAGAGGAAAGGATCCATAAAATGCTTCAATAATTGGTGGGTTCTTTGCCAAAATGGTCCTTGGATAAATCTTAGGGTTGTTATTAATTCTATAAAGGCCATATCAAAAATATAAAATAAATCTATGCTTATATTTTGGGATCATCATCATTTTATCTTGAAACATCCTTCAAAGTATGCTTCATCCAAAGCACCTAAGTGTAGCAAGATGTTGCAGCAATATATTCAACTTTTGTTGTAGATAAGGACACTGAGTCCTACTTCTTACTGAACCAAGAGACCAATCTATCTCCCAAGAAAATGTACTTCCACTTGTACTTCTCTAGTCATCCACACATCTTGCCCAGGGAAAAAATATTATCCTTCTTATATCATAGGCCATAATTTGGAGTTCCTATCAAATATCTGACTTTTTTTTCACTACTTTCTCATGAGATTGCTTAGGATTAGCTTGAAATCTAGCAACCAAACATACTGCATGCATGATATCAGGTATAGAAGCAATTAAGTATAATAGACCTACACTTATAGACCTATATAGAGACTAATCAACTTCTGGAGACTCACCATATTTTCTCAAGTGACAACTAGTCACCATAGGAGTACCAATAGGTTTGGAATCCTCCATGCCAAACTTCTTCAACATCTCCTTTACATACTTAGCTTGATAAATACAGATTTTTCCATCTTTATAAACAATTTGAGTCCCAAGGAAGAAATACAACTCATCAATCATTGACATCTCAAATTATTTTTGCATCTCTTGTGCAAACTTCTTACACATCATCATCTCCACCAAAGATGATGTCATCAACATATACAACCACAATCAACAACTTATCTTCCTAAACCTTAATGTAAAGATTATTATCTATAGTACCTTTCTTGAAACCTTGTTGAAGTAGATACTTGTCCAACTAAACATACCAAGCTCTAGGATCTTTCTTGAGACCATACAAACCTTTCTTGAGTTTGTACACCATATTTGAATCTTTTGATAACTAGAAACCATCTGGTTTCTCAATATACACCTCTTCCTCTATATCACCATTCAAGAATGCTAAATTGACATCCATTTGATATAATTTTAAGTTCTTATGAGCAAAAAAATCAAGAAAAGTCCTTATTGCTTTCATTCTAGCTACTAGAGAAAAGGTCTCCTCAAAATCAATACCCTTAACTTGTGAATAACCATTACAAAATAATTTGGCCTTATTTCTCACAACTTCACTATCTTCATTCATCTTGTTCCAAAAACACCCACTTAGTTCCAATCACATTCTTATTAGTAGGTCTAGGATCCAATTCCCAAGTTTGATTCTTCTCTATCTGATCCAGTTCTTCTTCCATTTCCTTTATCCAACCATCATCTTTGCTAGCATCAAAAAATTTCTTCGGCTCTATCTTTGGAAATAAACAAAAATTTACTTTCTCACTTTCTCTTGAAAGCCTTCTCCTAGTTATTACACCATTCTTGTCTCCAATGATATGATCTAATGAATGGTTCCTCTATACATACTTTGTTGGAGTCTTGGGGAGCTTTCACTAGTTTTGGTTCCTTCTCTTCCTTCTCTTCTTCTTCTTCTTCAATCTAGGGGGTATATCAAATCCAAAAACCTCTTGTTCTTGTGAGATTTGATACAAGTCTTCATCTACCTTAACATTTTTACTTTCAATCATCTTTCCCAATCTCTTGTTGTAGCACCTATAAGCCTTACTCTTGGTTGAGTAACCAAGAAAGATTCCTTCATCACACCTTGATTCAAAATTTCCAAGGTATCCTTCATCTCTTTTGATATAACATCCGTTGTCAAAATTTTTGAAGTATTTAATAGTGTGAAGCCTTCCATACAATAGCTCATAAGGGGTCTTAGTGCTATTGAACCTCAACTACACTCTATTAATAAACTAGATAGCAGTGTGAACTACTTCCTTCCAATACATATCAAGTAGATCAACATCTTTCGAAATGGCTCTAGCCATCTCTTGCACAATACTATTCTTCCTTTCCACTACCCCATCTTGTTGAGAGGTTGTAAGAGCATATAGATGTCTTCTAATACCATGATCTTCACAAAAAATTTCAAATTCATTTGAAGTGAATTCACCTCCTCTATCTGGCCTTAAGCATTTGATCTTAATATCCATTTCATTCTCAATTTTTTCTTTGAAGATCTTAAGCTTATCAAAAGCTTCTAATTTATCTCTTAAAAATGTAGCCCATCATTCTATTGTAATCATCAATAACTAACATAAAATACCTTTTACCTTGTTGAATCTTTGTTCTTGTAGGTCCGCAAAGGTCAGTATGAATCAACTCCAATGACATTGTGGCAGAGTACTCCTTGCTCTTGAAACTTGTCTTTTTTTACTTTCCCATTTGAAATTCCTTGCATAAAGTGTTTGTAGGCTTGGTTATCTTAGGCATATCTCTCATAGCATGAGAGGAATTAATTTTTACTGTGTTGTCAAAGTTGATGTGTCCCATCCTTTTGTGCCATATCCAACATTCTTTAGATTGATCCAATAAGAAAATTCTTCCATTAGCCTCCTTTAGATGATAGACATTACCATTTGTCCACGTTCCTTCAACAACTAGTCTTTTGGACCCCACTTTTCTGATTTCACAAACATTGGCATGAAATGTGAGATTGTATCCCTTGTTGCACATTTGACTAGCTCACTGAGAATATTATGCTTTAAACCCTTGATATAGAGGACATCCTTATTACTACCCTTTTCATCAATTATTATAGCACCTTTTCCATAGATGTGTGTCGACTCATCACCACCAAACTTAACAACTCCACCATTAACCTTCTTAAAAATGATGGATTGTCACAAATCATGTGGTTAGGACAACAAATGTCAATCATCCAAGCATTTTATTCTTCCTTTACATGAAAGGAAGTCCAAAAATCCATAGATCTTTCATTACTTTTATCATCTTGCAAATTAATAGACCTCATACTTTCTCCAATATTCCCCCTTTTGTCTTTCAAGGCCATGAATAGGGTTTCATAATTTGAATCATTATCCTCATCTTTTGAGGAACAACTATTTTCCTTGGAATAGAAACTCTTTTTAACCTTCTCTATTTTATTACCATCATCAAATTATTTATAGGGACATTTAAATGCAAAATGACCAATCCTTCCACAATTGAAACACTTAAAAGGTAGCTTACATTTGTATGTACCGATTCCTTTCTTCAATCTTCTTATAAATTTTGCTTCAAATTCATCAAAGTCATCATTTTGATCAGCAACTTCATCTTCTATCTTTTTATTGGCTTTGAATGCAACTTCCTTCTTTGGAACATGTTTGTCAAATTCTCTCATGTCAAAGGAAATTAGAGCACCAAACATTTCATCTACTGAATAATAATCCAAATCCTTAGAATCTTCAATAGCAGACACTTTATGACTATAGGATTCAAGGAGAGATCTCAAAACCTTCTTCACAATCTCATCATCTTTGAATACATCACCGAGACTAGTGATGCCAGTAACAAATTCATGCACCTGAGCATATAACTTGCAATTTATTCATAGTCTAACATTCTTAAGGTCTAAATCTACTCTTAAAAATATACATCTTGGCTTGCTTTACTTTGGTATCCCCTTCATAGATGTTGCTAAGCTTTTCCCAAAAATCCTTAGTAGAGTTGCAACTCATCACCTTCAAAAGTTTTGAATCAGCCAATCCACATAAGATAGCATTTTTAGACTTGGAATTGTTCTCATATATCTTGAATTCAGTTGGATTAGTTGGAGGAGAAGTAGGAGAAACATAACCATCTTTGATTGATTGCCACACACCAAACCCTAGAGATTTTAGATGGCCTTCCATTCTCAATTTCTAGAAAGTGTAATTGGTCCCATCAAACCTAGGACCCTTATAAGCTCCATCATGTGCCATCATGTACCTTTACCTCAAATGGTTAAGCTTATTCAAAGGAACTTGGATCTAATACCAATTGTTGAACACACCAGATACTAAGAAGGGGGTGAATCAATATCAACAAAAAATTAAACCTTTTTGAAACTTAAACTCTCCTACACATATCAAACTTCAAACCAAAACCTTTAAATAGATCAAAAATAATAAAAGATATAGTAGTTTTTTCCTTAACCATATCAACAACAATGAAAATGAAATAAGAAAACACACATCCACAAAATGAAACCAAATTTACGTGTAAAACTCAATGAGGTAAAAACCACAGTGAGAGTTAACTCACAATATAGAAGCTCACTACTTACAAAAGGCTCACTACCAAAAGAATTGCAAACTAAGGAACACTACCTTAGGGTAAGATATGAAGGATTTGTAGAACTGAAACACTTACAACTCCAGGGGAAAGATACAAGGACATGATGAGATTCAATATCTCAAAGTAGGATACAAAATATTATAAAGAATTACAATATTTGTCAACAATTCACTCTAGTAACTAAGGCAAAATAATGTAGATGGTACTTTTATTTTCAATTACAATTACAATTCATTTAAGAAACACATACACAGGAACAAATAGATAAACAATTTAACCCACCCGTAGAATTGAACACCTGATTTTACATGGGAAAACCCTTACGGGAGAAAAACCCACACACCAAGTAAAGTCACTTTGTATTACAATAAATAATGTTTACATACAAAGTTTTAGAATCCACTCTCAGATGTTAATTCATAGCAGCAAATAGTTTTGTTCTTTCACACTGTTACAACGCTCGTAAGCATACAATGTAGAACACCAACCTAATAGGTTGAATAACCAACAAAAACTCAACATAGAGTATTAAAATATATACATCAACTTGCCATTGTTGCTTTAGTTTCAACTATACACCAACCATTACAAGAACGTAATTGCTACAACCAAATCAGGCCATCAAAGAGACTTCTATCATGCTCTCGCTGATAACACCAAGTTCCACTAATGCCTGCTCATTCGTTCAACAAACCATCAATAGTCAACTTACAACCATCTCTTTCCACCTCATCACTAATCGAGTCCCACCAAGACATTCTACACAACTCATTGAGTCATCCATTGCCATATCAGGGAGAGATCATATCGTCTCCCTTTGATATAGGCAAGTCCCACCGATGTACACTTTGCAACTTCATGTATATCGGCTCATCGATGAGACAAGGTTGAGGGTCTCGTCGAAGTAGCCACGTTCCACTAATGAAGTCGAACTATCAGAGATCTCATGAAATTCACAACTCGTGACTCATAGATTCGAAGTTTCAACTTTTTGCGATCTAGCAATTGGTTTGTTAGAGGTTTAAAGAATTCCAAAAATTGCGACATAGTGGTTCTAAATTTATTATTTTTAGTGATCCCACAACATACAAGGTAACATAAGGAAAAAATATTCCAGGTCCAAAAGTTTAAAGCCAAAAAGTTGAGATACATTTTCCAACATGTTGCCACTTGACGAAGACTTACTGGCTTCTTCCAAACTAGAGGTTATTGAATATCATGGGCCCAAGGCCCATTGAATTGGCATACCACCTGTACTTTTATGTGCTCACAAGATTTTTCAATGCATCAATGACATTCTCTAGAGTATGCACTTTCTCAATATTAGCCTTTCCATCCTCCACCATATCACAAATGAAATGATACTGAACATCGATATGCTTCGTTCTGGCATGGAATGTGGGATTTTTTTCCAAACAGATAGCACTCTAACTGTCACAAAAAATAGTAATATACTTTGCATTAAACCAAACATCAGAACAAAAATGTCTAATCCAAATGGCTTCCTTATAGGCATGTGTTTCTGCCATGTACTCTACCTCAATAGTAGATAAAGTGACTACAACCATCCACTTGCTCATCCAACTAATTGCACCATCGAATAACATGAAGATGTATCCAATAGTGGACCTTCTTCTGTCAATGCCCCCTGCCCAATCAGAATCCACATACCCACAAATTCTAAGAGATCTTTATAATCCAATCGAGTTGCCATGATAACACAAAGCATACTCCAAACTACCCTTCAAATATCTAAAAACTTCTTTTCACAACATCCCAATGCAGTCTTCCTAGATCAACCATAAACTGACTAAGAACTCCCATTGCTTGGGAAATGTCTAGTTTGGTATAGACCATTGCATACATTAAACTTACAACTACACTTGCATAAGGCACCCTGGTCATGTCCTCCATTTCCGTAGGAGACTTCGGACAATCTTTAATAGATAGCTTCGTTCCCTACAACACTGGAACAACTAACTGCTTGCAATCTCTCATAACAAATCTCTCAAGGAAAAAATTGACATACTTGCTCTAGCTAAGCCAAATTTTTCTAATTTCCCTATCCCTTCTGATTTCCATACCCAGAATATACCTTGCTGGACCTAAATCCTTCATTTCAAAACATGTTGACAACTAAGATTTTAAAACAAAAACCATACCCTTACTATTCCCAAAGAATAACATATCATCCACATACAAGGCAATAGTAAGAAAATGATCATTTTTAGTTTTGCAATAAACACAATGATCTGATTTGGATTTCACAAATCCCAAATGACAACAAAAAAGTGTCAAAATTTTGGTACCACATTCTAGGTAATTGTTTTAAACCATATAGAGATTTATTCAACTTGCAAACTAGATTTTCTTTACCTTTTTCAATGTAGTGCTCAGGCTAGGACATATAGATTTCTTCTTCCAAATCTCCATGAAGAAACGTTGTCTTCACATCCATCTGCTCAACCTCTAAGTCATATGCTGCTAGAAGTGACAATAGAAATCTGATAGATGTCAGCTTAGCTATAGGAGAATATATTTCTCCATAATCAATTCCCTCCACCTGGGAATAACATTTTGCCACCATCCTAGCTTTATACTTATCCACACTGCCATCCAAACCAATCTTCTTCTTAAATACCCATTTACAGCCAATAGGATTTCGACATTTGGGAAAGGGCACCAAGCTCCAAGTTTCATTCTTTTTTAATGATGCCATTTCTTCATTCATGGCTTCTAACCAAGAATTTAAATCAGACATTTCAATTACCTCTTTCACAGTCCTAGGCTCATCAGTGCTTGTAATCAAAGCATAGGCACAATTTACATCCAACATGGAAAAACCATACCTTTCAGGTTGCCACTTCTCACATGTAGACCTCCTCATAGGATGAGGCTGAGGTTGTGGTTCTTCTTCTTGTTCAAAACTCCCAAAGCTACTTGAGCTCTCCTCAGTTTCAGGTACACTTTGAATTGTAGTTCCTCTTTATCTGGAGTTCAAGGAATTTTAACTACATCATTCTTCTTTTCTTCTTCTTCTATCTCTGACTACAGATCAACTATAGAAGGTTTTAGCTCCTAAAAGATTACACTTTTTTGTACACAAACTTCTCAGTAATAGGATTCCAAAGCTTGTATCCTTTCAGACCAATGTCGTAGCCAATTAAGACACATTTTATAGCTTTGTTCTCCAACTTAGACCTTTTCTCATTCGACATGTATGAATATGCTTCGCAGCCAAAGACATGAATGTGTCTCAGAGAGGGCTTCTTACCAGACCATGCTTCCATAGGTGTTTTGTCAACAAGAGCCAAACTAGGTTAATGATTAATCAAGTAACATGTCATAGCCATAGCCTCAACCTAGAAATTATTCTCCAGACCAGTACTGCTCAACATACTTCTCGCTCTTTCCATCAATGTCCTATTTAACCTCTCAACAACTCCATTTTGTTGTGGAGTATAAGGTGTAGTTTTATGGATTTTAATCCCATGGTCTTTACAATACCTTTCAAAATATGTAGAAAAAAAATTACCACCATTATCCATCCTTAAGCATTTAATTTTCCTTCTAGTCTGATTTTCAACCAAGTTTTAAAACTCTTTAAACTAACTGAATACTTCTGATTTAATTTTAATTAAGTAAACAAATTCCCTTCTCAAATAATCATCAATAAAATAAACATAGTATTTAGATTTGGATAATGAAGGAACATCCACTGGACCAAATACATTAGAGTGAACATAATCCAATATACCAGAAGACTTATGAGGACTAGAGTAAAAAGAAACATGGTGTTGTTTTCCATAAACACAATGTTCGCAAAAATAAAACTCAAGGTTACAATCATCAAGCCCTTCTACCAGGTTTTTATTTTTCAAGGATTTTAAGCCCTTCTCTCCTATGTGACCGAGTCTATGATGCCACAACATGGTTTTCTTTACTGGGAGTTTCACCTCCAAAGAGTTTGCACCTAGAGGAATTTTGTTCTCCTTCTCTGCACGAGCAACTTTTTTCTGACTTTATAGAGACACTGTTACATTGAATAGCTTGTGCGTCCAGCTTGTATAGAGTAACAAAATGTGCGCCCCTAGCCAGCACCATCGAGCCTCTTGTCATCTTACAACCACCACTTGAGAATGAACCTTGCATGCCAACATCATTCAGCTTACTAAGGAAAAGAAAAATTTGAGCCAAACTTGGTATGTACATTACACATCAATCCCTTTTATTCTTTTGTCAGGGAATCAAATTCTAACTCATCCTCAACCAACAATTTCCAAAGATGAATCACTTTCCAGATACACCTTTCTACCAACATACTTTTCATACTTCGTAAACCAATCTCTGTGAGATGTTGTGTGAAAAGATGCACTTGAGTCAATCAACCAGACATCATTTGATGCATGAGTTGCCAAGGTTGCAATGAAAGAATTTGAGTCACTATGAGAAGAATCCTTATCTGAAGAGTTTTTCTTCTTCTTCTTTTTCTCCTCTTTACAATCCTTTCAGATGTGACTAGTTTTCCCACAATTCCAATATTTTGCCTTGGAATTCTTGCCAAGAGACTTTGATCTCCCTTCAGATTTGGGTTTAGATTACTTGTCTTTCTTCTTGCCTCTCTCCTTTGATCTACCCTGAATAACAAGTGCCTCCTTAGCCATCTCAAAAGATTTCCTTCACATTTCCTCTAACAATAACAAAGCAACCGCATCTTCAATTTTAAAGATGATTGTTGTATTTCCAATAGCCATTACCAAATGATCCCAAGTGTTGGGTAAGGAACATAACAAAAGCATACAACAATCCTCCTCCTCTATCTTCACACCTAGAGACACCAACTATGCAACAATCATATTAAATGAATTCAAATGGTTTGCTATGGATGCTCCTTCTTCCATCTTCAAGGAGTATAAATTCTTCCTCAAGAATAACTTGTTCACCAAAGACTTTCCCTGATAAAAATCACCAAGTTTCTTCCACAATGAAGATGCAGTCTTCTCCTCATGGACGTTCAGGAGTACAAAATCGACCAGACAAAGTCTTATCAACCCTCTATCTTTTCTATCTACAAGGTCCCAATCTTCTTGTTACGTTCCTGATGGTTTTGTCCCCATAACAACAATCCAAAGATCTCTATCCACTAGCAGGTCTTCCATTTTGAGTTTCCACAACTCAAAATTGCTACCATTAAATTTTTCAATTTGTATTTTTCCTGATGTGCTTGCCATCTCAATCTGTAATCAAGACAACCAAATTTCTCTACAAGAATCCCACTAGACAAGAATAGCACAAAAAACCCGACTCACCCACAAGGATAACACAATTGGCCAGGATCTAATACCACTTGTAAGGAAATCTTGGTGTAGAAACACCTTCCAAATTCCAATCTTATAGGAGAAATAATACAAATGGTACTTTTAATTTCAATTTCAATTACATTTCATTTAAGAAACACGTACACAGGAACAAATAGATAAACAGTTTAACCCACACACAAAATTGAACACTAGATTTTACGTGGGAAACCCTTATGGGAGAAAAACCCACACACCAAGTAAAGTCACTTTGTATTACAGTAAATAATGTTTACATACAAAGTTTCAGACTCCACTCTTAGATATTAATTCGCATCAACAAATAGTTTTGTTCTTTCGCACTGTTACAATGCTCGTAAACATACAATGTAGAACACCAACCCAATAGGTAGAATAACCAAAAACAACTCATCATAGAGTATTACAATATATACATCAACCTACCATCATTGTTGTGTCGCCAAAAATTGTATACTCTTGAAGAAAGAGGCAATTTTGCGATTAATTTGGTCCTATTTTAGACACCCTTGCATCAATCACCCCTTAAAAACTGCATTTACAGGCCCCTAATGCTCCTGATTGGACTTTAAGGCCTATTCCACTCACAAATCATACAAATCCTGACAAAAAAAATTCAAACTGGACTCAATTTTTGTGAAACCCACCTCAAAAATCACTGGTGGGACCAAGTCGCCCAGGGTGGCGACTTAGTCCCTTTTGAGGTATTTTCCACTTTTGAGCGGGAAAATCACCTTAATTCAAATTCTCAATGGATGTTAGCCTGTGAAGTTAAAATAATGAATAATCCGGTGTTAATGCTTATAAATACATGTTTTAGGTCATTTTTTGATAACATTAAGTCATTTTCATCAAGAAAAATCAAAAGTCATTAGCCAAATATCTTTCACAAGAAGATTCGTTAGTATTTCTACAACAAAGTTGAAGCTTTAGGGCAGCAAAGTAGGGTTTTTTGCAAGTCTTCAAGCTCACTTTTTATCCAAAATATTACATTGCATAGGGTTGATCATGGATTCCTATGGTAAATCATGGAGAAATCTAGGTTGAGGAGATGCAACTAGCCATCAAATCAAGCCTAAGGAATGTTTTCATGTCATTTAGATTCATTTCTAATGTGATTTAATATTTCTTGGAGTGATTCTTGTATTGTTATAAATCCATTTATGCATCTTATTCTTGCACATTAGAATAGGGTTGCATCTTAATTTTAGACTTCCTAGTCTTAGACACACTTAGAACTAGGGTTTAATGCAGATTTTATCTCTTTCAAAGTTTAAATACCATCTAGGGGTTTGACCAAGGAAAACCCCCCATTAGAAATCAATCTATACTTTGTTTTACAAGTATTTTTGCAGATTTAGATTCGGGTTTCTATCAAAAATTAGAGTGCAGGCTGTGGGCTTCTATTTCCCCTTTTGGATTTGAAGAAAATCCAAAGTGGACTAAGTTTCCAACAATGGTGACTTAGTCCCATTTCACTAGTTTTTTCAGAGATTTTTATAGTTTCAGATACCCATCTAGCATAAACACCTTCCTAGATAGTTTCCCTGATCTGGGACTAAGTCGCCCAACTTGGCATAAGTGTCCCAGTTGGCTCAAAAATCAAGTTTTCCATAATTTCAAAGGTCTCTACAATCTCCATTTTTCTCTTCATTAGTCTCCAGATGCACACTTTCAGTTTAACATCTTTATTTCATTCTTTATTGCATTCATTTCATCATTCTTCATATCACAACATGTTTTCAAACAATTTACATATCTTAGGTTTTGCATTAATAAAGCACCTTTAATTTTTAGTTTATTATATTTAGACATCATATTTAGGAATATTGCATACATATTTACATTAATCTTGAGTGTATACATTAGTATTTTGGGTCCATTTCTCTCCTTTTAGGTGAAAAACCAAGAAGAGTTAGAGAACCATTGGACACCCAAAATCAATGTCCATAGTTGCTTCGATTTGAACTGTACACTAACTGTTACAAGAATGTAATTGCTACAACCACATTGGTCTATTAGAGAGACTTCTATCATGCTCTCACTGATAACACCAAGTCCCACCAATATCTACTCATTCGCTCAACAAACCGTCAACAATCTGCATCCAACCATCACTTTCCACCTCATCACCAATCAAGTCCCACTGAGACATTCTACACAACTCACCAAGTCATCCATCACCATATCAGGGAGACATCATATCATCTCCCTCTGATATAGGCAAGTCCCACCAATGTACACTTTACAACTTCATGTCTATCAGCTCATTGATGAGACAAGGTTGAGGGTCCCATAGAAGTAGCCACATCCCACCGATGAAGTCGAACTATCAAAGATTTCACAAACTTCACAACCTACAACTCATAGATTCAAAGTTTCAACTTTCCATGATCTAGCAATCGGTCTATCAGAGGTTTCAAGAATTCTAAAACCCATGACATGGTGGTTCTAAAGTTATGATTTTCAGCAATCCTACGAATACAAGGTAACAAAAGGAAAAAATACTCCAAGTCCAAAAGTTTCAAGCTAGCAAGTTGAGGCACATTTTCCAACAAAAGCTCATCTAATCTTTATTTTCACACACTTTGCACTTCCTTCTATGCAATGTTCAATTATATTCCACACACTCACACTTTCACAGACACTTCACCTTGCACCTAAAATGTTCTTGCATTTATATCCATTGCAAGACTTTAAAACATCAATTAGGTCGGCCAAAAGAAAGATAATGATTTGAACAAGTTGACCACAAAAGCATATTGTGGTGTTATCTAGGGGAAAGAGAGGACAAAAAAATATTATTACATCTTCTAATGTTATCCCAAATAATTCAAATGTTGGCACACACCAACCTAAGTTGGCAAAAGGGGAAACATGTAGAAGAAACATGAAGCACATAACTAGTTGACCTAAAAACATACTTCCAATTGAACTCACTCAATGCGGTTCTAACCAATATAGGTTAGGAACCAAATCCACCTTAACACAACATCATATGTTGGTACAAAACCTCAAGCACAAAGCACAAGCAAGATAACAAGCCCTTTTGGCTATATATCCACAAATTACCCATAAGACCAACTCAAACACAATGTAGCACCAAAAGAAATCACCCACTAATGTGCAAATCACAAAGGTACATTCCTTGAACATCCAAACTCACTTCTAAATACTTCTTTCATACTGTCATGCCACCAACAACTACGATAACCCAAATAGGAACATAAAACCTCATCCCAGAAGCACATAATACATAACCATGAGGTAGAACCTTAACAGATCAATTTGTGGACCACTTCAACACATAAAATTGAAACTAAAAAATTGCACAAACATTGAGAGAAAATTCACCAATCCGCAGGAGTAGAAACATCAATGTGGAGAAATGTGGAGCATTTTCTAGACCAGTCCAAAAAACCAACAACATTGCCAACCTTCTGCAATTCACAGAAACCTCCTTGACAACATTGGTGGTCCCTGAAAAATATAAGAATGCAATGTCCACATAGTAGAAATACTAAATTCCAAATGGAAAGATCAAATCTCTAACAATGAAGGAATGTGGAGCATTCTCCCAACTAGTCTTCTTAGCAACATTCTAAAATAGAAACTTCTTACTCACTTGCAAAGACCAGAATAAACTTGCATCAACACATACTTCTTTAGAACAATAGAATATTGCATAAAATATGTTGTATGTCATCAACAACATCTCTTCACTATAAAAAATGCATCAAATCCTCATCTGAATGCATCATAATGAAAACAACTCTATTGATAACAACCATACACAATACTTCTTTACATGACATCAAACAAGGCATGACATCCAACCATGAACCTTAGCAACACACCATCATACATCAATAATAACCACAAATGAATGTTGTAAATAATGACAAACAATTTCAACCAACACTGTAACAATCTTCCCAAGCATGCACAACAATCTTCTCTTGATTGTCAACCAAAATGCCAATCACACAACAGTCTCAAGTGTTGACATAAATGAAAAACCACAAACAATTCACCAAGTGTTGACATCAATGACAAGCACTACCAGCAGGATTATCTAATCCAAGCATTAGAGTTTCACTTGTATTTTATTAGCAACTACATACATATAAACCACATAATTGACTTATTTCCTAGGACCCCTTTTAGTTTTTCTTGGAATGTATTTAAATTTATTCATCAACAATGAGGATTGACTAGTTATCACATAAGTTTCCACTCTTTTTCTCTAAAAAATAATAGTCTAGATATATACACCAAAATGGGAACACTAAAAATCAATGTGGGAACACATGGCTTCTTGAGATTGGGCTACAAAAAGCTACTAAGGTTTTTTTGGAATCTCAAACAAGATACACAAGACCAAATATCAAAGGATACATAAGAGATGTTTTTAAAGGAGAACTCTCAATGAGACCCTGTGATGGCCAAGAAATACACTTGGTAGAGCATTGGGCTGATTTGACATACTTGGACAACAAGTTGATAGATTTTGCAATATTGATATGTTATCTAAAAATGTTGAAAATTTATTTATTAAGATTTTCTTGGAACTATTTCTAATAATTTTATTCATTGTTCATAATGTATATTGTTGCATGGTATAGTTTGTTTAAATTTTGTGAGCTTATATAAATTGAATTCCTTCAAGTTGTTTTTAGTGTTTAGTGTGTAAGGTCAATTTTGATTACAATGGTCAAATATTTTATTATTTTTTGAATATCTCTCATATAAACAAGTCTTTAGAAGAGAAGCATAAAGTTGAGGTTGTGAAAGGATCCTCTTTGTTCTTTGATAAATGGATGTAAACATGTTAAAACCAAATTTGTGTTTCTTTATGTACCAATATCTTTTTTAATAGTTATGTGAGTTGTATTATTGTCAAGTTGTTTTAGGTTTAAAAATATATTTCTTTGTAATGTTTGAGTTTAAGTTGTTTGATTTTTAGTTTTTTTGAATGTGGATGCAAGAAAAAATGGTTGGTTTATTTCCTTAGATTTACATACAAGGAAATAACGGATGGAAAATAAAAAAACATATAAACTAATATAACTAGTATCAATCTAACAATATAAAAAACTAGCTAATTAATGAAATCAAATCAATAATAACATAAAACTAAAATAAACTAATAAAATCTTAAAATTTTGGTTGAATTATATAGATCAAGAGTGAGCTTGACTAAAAAATGGAGATGTTGATTCCAATGTTGATGTCCCTTGGAGGAAACACCCTCTTTGCAAAATTTTGTGAACAATTAATTATGAAGAGTTCCTAGAAGGGGAGCATGACATAAAGATATTTGGATAATGAAATAAGAGTATATAGTTCAATGGGATATTAAGTTATAAACATTATGAAATGACAAAATAGATAAACCATTGGAATGTTGATGCAAGGAAATCTATGTATAAAAATTATAATTTGAGTGTGATGAACAAGAAGTAAAGATTTGGTTGTGATAGATGATTCATATAGAAATATTGTAGAGTATAGACTTTAATAGACAAGGATTAAAATATTTATTTACCTCTCCTAACTAAAGGATGAGTTACCAATGAAGAATGAATGAATTCCTAGAGAAAAAGACCCCTAAATTAATTTCCAAAATGATTCTATAAATAAAATGGGATGCCATGACAACACAAACATGACTAAAGGGAGGTAGACCAAATCTTAATCTAAGAATTTTTTAGAAAGTTTAAGAAAATGATGCTTAGGCATCCAATTTCACTAAATTAGTAAAATTGTTGGGGCATATTAGAAACTATTGTAGTGATTATGAAATACATATGACAATTATAAAGCCACCATGTTGTTTTCAAATTGGATGGGAAAACAATACCACTAATATAAAAAAATACTAAACAATGACAAAAAATAGTTGTATTTGATAGACATTGACATACATGAAAAAGAAAATAAGCCCAGATAATAATGCATGTTAAGGGAAGCCTAGAAGATTGAATTGAAAATATTTATATTAGGAATTAAAATGAATTTACACTTTTATTCCATAATGTCTTAGGATGGGTTTCTATTCATCATTAGAAATAAAACCATTGACCCTAGCAATGTCATGTAAAATGGGCTCTTATGGTTTGCCCAAGTTGCTTCTTAGCATCATTCATCTTCAAATACATATGTGCACAACTTATATAAATACAAAAGAGTAGAGGATATTTTTCCATGGAAAAGAATGTAGCATACTAGGAATAATAGACCATAAACATAAACCTTTTGGAACAAAGTAGATTATGTGTATAGGTTTATGATGATCAAGACAAGTCCAATTCAATATTAGATTCTAATTATTAATTATATTCAATATATAATCATCATTCACTGACTATAAAAAAATAAAAAACAATAGAACTTATTTATTCTAAGTTTTTAGATATTCCTAAGAGAAGCAAAAAACAATTCCACAAATTAACTATTAATCTAGAATATTATAAAGTAAGTTTATAAATGGAAAATAGAAATACAAACCAAATGCATACTAGATGTGTAGGAGGCTTCTACTAGATATGTTATTTATTTTATGAATGAACAAGGAAAATATGTACAAAGGGTTAAGATAAGATTCTCAGAGTCCTATTTCTAACTATACATGGTGTATAGTGCAAGAATTTATGCATAATAGTATATTTGAGCTACTAGGTAGGTTCTTATTAGATGTGAGAAAATTTCAAATACATATGGTCACATGAAACATGTGGATGGAGATGATGTCAAATGTCAAATTTGCATGGTACCTTATCAAATTATATAAACATTACCATGTGTAATATATGTATATTACCAAATTATATAAACATTACCATGTGTAATATATGTATATTACCAAATGTCATATTTGTATAGTGCTATATCCTATGACATAGATGCCATTATCATGTCGATATAGATGACCTACATGTCACACACATATAGTATTGTTATTGACTTCTGGCTTTGCTCTAGCACTTTTAGATTGGAGTTATTAGGACTTTTCTTTTCAATTTTTGTTTTTAACTTCATATTTTCTAAATAAATGGAGGTCAGTTTGATTTTTTATTATTTTGGGTTGTTTTGGTTTAACAATCCAAGTTTGTTAATTATATGGAATATTGATGATGTGGTAATCTCCTTTAGGTATAACAGGTATCTATATAGACCATTCGAGGAACACCTAGTCATGAACAGATCTAGTTTCTAATGAGTCTGGAATCAAAAAGATTGTTGTTGTGATTTTTGGAATTCATTCTTTGTCTGAGTTGTAAAATTATAAAATGCCCCTAAAAATGTCCTAATATTATTAGACTTTTTTACAAGTTTATATTTGAAATATCGAATCAATTTAGTCTCCTTTACTATATGACCATGCTTAATGATTTGAGCATAGATAACAGTTTGTGTTCAAACTATAATTCCATGATTGAAACAGTTTATCCAACTTGTAAGTATTGAAAATATGAAATCAAATTCTAAATCCCCACTTCACTGTATCACCATACTTTTCCAACCAATTTGCAAGTATATGAATAAGTAGTCATAGATGAAACCCCATAATTCTATGATGCCAAACATTTTTATCCATCTTGTAAGTGTTGCAAATATGCAATGAGACCCTAAAACCCTCATTCATTAAATTTATAAAATTTTACGACCAAATTGTACATATGAAAATTGCATAGATTCCTCAAAACCCCAAATCTCTTCTCATATTAGGATTTGTAATCAAAATTACACATGTGCAAATGTGAAATTGCATATCAAAACCATGAAACATGACATCGTTTTGGAATAACTGAGAATTACATATAATTTCTATCATTTTAGAGATGGATCTAGACCATATAATCTTGGAGGTGTTCTACAAGTGAATTATGGAAGAACCAATATGTGTGGAAGGAGGATGAGAAAGATGAGTTGTACAAAGGAATACATCATGCATTTGCTATCAAACTTTAGCCTAATAGTAATAGATAATTATGCAAGGACTTGCAAAATAAACACATGGTATATATATGCACATCAAATTTTAGATGAGATGCTATAGAAAATTAGAATCTAAATGTACAATTCATGTGAATTTTGACATTCTAATGTAAATTTTGTCTCATATGGTTTTGGGAGGGATATTTTCATACTCCCATACACATAAAACCTACAAAAATGTTATTGTAGATCACTTTGAGCGGTTGGAATCCTATTGATTAATTAATATAATATAATTTTTCTTTATTCACATTGTTTTTCCAATTTCTAGTAATGTTATCTAATTTTTATACACTTGATTTATGAATATTTGGATGATTTTAAAATGTACTTCACATCTCTGGTATCTTTTTGATGGTGGGATGCTTTGTGTGGTCAACCTAAGTATATTCATGTCTTTTGGAATTAAATTTTACTCAACACCATTGATTGTGGAAGTCATTTTTAAAAAAAAATTGCACCAAGAGTTAGGTGGTTATAAGTATAATTTTGTGGTTCATTATTTTCCTTGAATATTGCACCATCTTGAATATTGATTACAATATTTTAGGCCATGCCAAGAGTAATTTAAGACAAATTTATTTATTCAATGAATGGTATATGAAGTTTAGGAATACCAGGTTTAGTCTTCCTAACTCTTCTCTTCTCAAATTTATTTTTAAATTTTTATACCACTATTAGAGTAGGTTTCATTGTAATAATTTGTTTTATTTTTGTATTTTTTTAGTTTTAGGCCTTTGTGACTTACAAATTGATGACATATTTTACATATAAATCAAAATACTTAATTGTTTATGTGTTGTAATAATGTTTTTAAGGTTGATTTTGCTGCTATAAAATTCAAGAATATAAAATCTTTCAATTGATGTATAAATTAATTATGTTAGTGTTGTAAATTGGTAAACTAGCGAATTGGAAAAAAAAAGTGTCCATTCAACTTCCATGTGTACTTATGATTTTGAGGTTCACATGCTATCATAGAGTCTTAGATTATCCTTTTACTCAAATTAAAGTGAAAATTAATATGTAAAGTTTGAAAACTAAAACTAAACTTGAAATAAATTCATTTTTAAAAAATTTAAACCTAATTAGAGGCATATTAGGCTACATACAATTGAATTTACCATGTTAAATTGTTAGACATTATTTTTTACTCTTATAATTTTATTGAAACCATTTGAATGGGAATTCCAAAGTGCTCTCCTACTTAGATATTCTAAGAAACCTTGCAATTTACCAACCAAACATACACTCTTTAGATTTAGAGTTTAATTTTTGGGGGAATTTTGTATAATAAGAATGTAATTTGGACTCCAAAGTTAGAGATAATTGGTAGTCAAAATTTGGCCTACTACTAAATTTTTGCTTGATGTCAAATGCTTCTCAAACTCCGAAGTCTAAGATGCATGCTACTTTTTGGCCTAATTTTTTTGAGATGAAACCATGTCAAACATGGACCTACCCTTGAGAATTTCATGTTTTACAAAATTTTCAATAGACCCTAAACTATGAAATGCACAATGAAAATTAGAATCTAAGGTATGAAGTGTTTGACTAACAATGCTTGGGATTGGATTGAGAAACTATGCTCTCTAGTTTTAAAATTAAGGTGGGCTTGAGGGTTCCACATGGTTGGGTGGTGCTATTCCATAAATGGGCCTAGCTAGGGTTATGCATATGCTTGGAGTGTGTGCCAAGTTTATTACTATGAGTGACATGATAGACATTCTTGTATCATTCTAAGAAATGTGTAGTTGAGGACTTTCATCACTCATTAGACTAGTTATATTATAGTCAAAATTGAACGTGTAACCCACAATAAAGCATATTATCTCAAGTTTGAAGCTTCACTATATTATTTGATTTCATATTATTCTAGTAACAGAAAAGTATCCTTTTTCTTGCTTAATTTGATAATTGACATTAAAAATGAACTAATGGTGACTTAGAGTGGTTTTGTAATGTTTTGTACACATTCACATCATTTTAGGACCTTTATTTAACTAAAACATGCTTTAATTGGTCATTTGCAAGGGTGTTGTGAAGTGTTGTAAGACACTTTCACACTTTTCTAGGACTTAATTGCTTAATTAAACCTAATGGGACCCTTTCTAAATAAAGATATGCATAATGTATACCTTGTTTAAGTGTTTTAAATCACTTTAACACTTATCTAGGTGGTTCTAATTCATTGTGGTTAATTGGAGTTATTAAACCCCTTTTAGGCCTTAATTTTGACACCTCTTGAAGATCTTTCCTGACAATCATAAATTAAATATCTAATTATTTCATTGGAAAAAATTGGTCCTGGTAGGATCCATTCACCCTTAGTGACAAATGGGTCCTCCCTTAACAAGAACCCCCTTTCTTAGTTGATCTAGAATGGGTTTTTGGCCTTCTTTCAACTCCTTGAAGCTCGGTCCTGGAAACTTAGCAAGGACCCATTCACCTTTGGTGGCGAATGGGTCCTCCCTTAATGAGACCCTTATTTTTGAATTTCATTTTGGTGGGAATTTAATTATCTTTCTTTCTAGATCTGGTGTCAGCTTGAATTCTTTGAGTTTTGGGGTTAATCTCCTAATTTAGTATAAATAAGGGGTTAATTCACTCCTAGAAACTCATTCCAAGAATTGGAGCATTCTAGTTTGAGTCTAAAAGAGCATTGCAAGAGAATTCATAAGGAATTTCAAGGCAAATTTTAAGAGTTTATTGCAGCAATTCAAGATCTTATCATCATATCAAGGGTTTGATGCATTATTCATGTTGTTGAGATAAAGAAGTGGATATAGCATTGAAGATCTACTTGCAACCATTGTTCAAATCATATCCAAGGATCCAAGATCTACATTCTTCATGGCCACTACATGATAGATTGTAGATTTGTTTCACAAGACATCATCCAAGGTATCTACATTGCATCATTTCATGTTTCATACTTCAATTCCTTTATTTCATCATTTGGTTTATTTACCTACAAGGGGTTTGACCAAGGAAAACCTCTATCCCTTATAAATAAACAAGATTTTCTCCTCTTTACATGTGTGATTGCAGGTTTTAGGTTGAAGAGCAAGATTTGGAGCAAAATTGTCAAAGTTGTTAAGTTGCGTGTCATCTACATTGCAAGATCATGGAAAGAGCTCTACAAAATTAATTTTTGACTTTCGGGAGTTAGGCTTCTAGAGTTAAGGAGATTATACATGAGGAAACTAAGACCACAGTGGTTTTAGAAACCCCTAAAGACCAGTAACTTTGAAGAATGAGTCTCTGGCTCAAAAACAACTTTCTATCCATGTACATAGCTTTTCATGCTCTAAAAACATCCCCCATAGTTGCTATAATGGTTAGGTTACATTTCTGGTTGTTATTAGCATCTTATTTTGCATATTTGAAGTGATTTTTTGCTTGGAATATAAGTGATCCATCTCATTTGCACACACATTTGGGAAAGATCTTATTTCTATTCACTTTGTTATTCTTCACATTTCTGAATTTTAAGTCTTTGTTGTTTAGTTAAAATTTTGCATTCATTGCATTTAGATTTCCATTGAATTATAGCTTATTATTTTGCATTAAAATATTGCATATCATATAGGGTTTAGATTTGCATTGTTTTTCACTTCTTAAATTTGAAAATTACAAAAAAAAAAGTAGTCATTTTGTATCTCATTTAGATCTCATTCAATTGCATTTGAAAATCAAAACAAAATTGCATCTCAATCTAGGTCTTACATTTCATCTTTCTATTGCATTTTTACATTGAATTTCTAGAAAATCTAAAGTTGTATTTCATTGTATCAAATCTAGAATTGAAAGACATAAATGAGAGCTTGAAAATCATTAAAAAATAGTTTATAAATACATAACCAAGACCCATTCACCTTTACTGGTGAATAATTCCCTGACCAGGTCTAATATGTACCTTCTAGCATCTGAAAAGGCATTAAAATTGACTTTGAAGTCCACTAAAAACTCCTAGAAAGACCTAACTAGGACCCATTCGAGCTTACTGAAAAATGAGTCATTGTTAGCTACTTATCTGTATTTATAGGACATTAAAATATTAGTTTTTAGCTTCTATTTGGTATTGTTACCTTTTAGTTTCATTTTCCTAATTTGTTGTTCATCAATTTCATTGCATCTAGCTAAAATTGATTCATTACAATGCATTGTTAAAATTCAAAATTGCTTTCAAACATTTCATTTTTAGTCTATTTCCATTTTAAGTTTGCATAGATTACTTTTCACAAATGTTAGTATCCATCCTTTACAAGTTTACAAAGAAAAATTTAGTCAATAAGCATGTGAACCATTCATTCAATACATTTCCTAGTTATGAGAGTCTCTTAGTGCAAGAGAGTGAAAGTGTTAATGATTTCCTTAAACCTACAACCCCTCTTATTTATGGAAATGATGTGATATAAGAAGATGAAAACATGGGCATTCATGAAGATCATAGTTGTTCTTCTCTTGATACCTTTCCTATTTGTGGTAAAGGTATCTTGGTGAAAGAAGATGCAATCGGTGGGACTCATGAGGATCTTGTTTTTTCGTTTCCTCCTCTCCCTTGGAATGATCTTTTCATTGACACTACTTTACCTAGTCTCCATTCATCTTCCAACACCCCCTCTACTTGTGAGAATGCTTTAGTGAAAGAGGATACAATCGTAGACAATCATGAAAATCACATTTATGAGGACATGTTGGTGTTAA
>VDFB02168118.1:23110275-23195940 GCA_007258455.2 Sequoia sempervirens
GTTGCAAAGTGGTGCAACATGTGTGACCAAACAAACTGTTCTAACACATCCAAGTGGATATTTTTATGCTATGAATGGTCATCTTTCACACCCAAACATGTTGAATCGCTCTGAGCTACATTCAACCAAATGAATCCCTTAAGAGTCAAAAGTGCAAAATGGCTGCAAACTTCAGCATGTTGTTACTTAGATACCATGATGCTTAGAAACTTATTTTCTGAGCCTATGGGATTGTGTTGGGCCCCTCTAAAATAACATCTCTCAGTTTTCACTATCTCAAAGGTTTTTTCCTATGGTGGCAAATTTTCACTTGGAAAAAAAGTTGTCAAATGCAAGTAGTTGAAAGTTGCGAAGTGGTGCAATTTTCGTTCTACGACCCGTATGACTAAACGAATTATTCCAACATGTCCAAGTGGGTACATTTACACTAGGAATGGTCCTCTTTCACACTCCAAATATGTTGGAATCGCCTTTGAGCTACATTCAACCGGTGGAACTTTAAGAGTCCAAAGTGCAAAATGGTTGCAACCTTCAACATGTTGTTACTCGACACAAAGGACACTTAAAGACTTCTCATCTAAGCCTATGGGTTTACATTGGTCCCCTACAATAACCCATCTTGGTTTTGCTATCTCATAGGCATTTTCCCGTGGTGGTGACTTTTCACTTAGGAAAAAAGTTGTCCAATGCAAGTAGTGTAAAGTTGCAAAGTGGTGCAACTTTCATTCTACAGCTCATGTGACCAAATGAACTATTCCAATGCATTTGGGTGGGTACTTTATGCTAGGAAATGCTCTTCACACCCAAACACGCTTGAATCACTTCAAGCCACGCTCAACCAATTGAATCCCTTAAGAGTCTGAATTGTAGTTGTTGTCACCGAATAGTGCACCCTTGCTGAGATGCAAAACTCGGCCTACTAGTGAAACATTGGATCTGGATATTCAATATCAATGATGTATGGTTTTTCATGCTCTAGAGTTATAAAACATGATGTGGAAATAGTTATAGGACCATGTTTCTCAATGATTTGTCATGTTATTTCATGCATAGAAAATGGAAGTAGGTTTTTTAACTTATTTAAATGATGAATATGGGAGAAATGTGATAACTGCACATGGGTGATGCATCCATAAATAAAGCTTATATTGTTTTTCATACACATCTAATATCTTCATAATATCATTAAAACTTACATGTGTATTGATTTCATTTAATGAGATGTCAAGTGTTGTGATATTAGCATATGCAAATAAATTTTGTTGGTTGGATCAACAACTATCATGTGTTTTGATGCACATTCATACAAGTTCATAGAGGTATATATATATATATATATATATGTTTGTGAGGTTTGAAACATCCACTTGCTGTATAGATGCAAATGCAATGATTGCTAAGCTTTAGAATCAAAACCATTAGTTGTTGGATGCCAACCTCGACCATGAATTAAATGCAATACATTTTTCTATGATATTTTTTTTATGGAAAGGAGCTCTTACAGTTCATTTGAAACCTTTTGGTGTTAAATTCCTTGACCCTAGACAACAATAGAACTCAAGAAGCATGGAGCATACACGTAAATACATGAAATATATGCATGAATCATGAAGAATACACATGAACACATGAATTATACATTGGAAGCATGAAGCATACACGTGAATGCACACAATATACGTGAAGTATACACGTGAATAAGTGAAGCATACATGTGAATAAGTGAGGCACAAGTAATTGAAGCATTGCAAAGGATACAAACCACTAGGAATGGAGCTTATTTGCACAATACGCATTAGATGGAGCTTATTAAGCAATCGACGGTAATTAATTAAGCTTTAGATGTAAAAAAAATCCATGCCTACAACATTCAAGCATACAATTTACACAATACACATGATAACATCATTCAAGAATGGCAGTAGCAACATAATATTTTCTTTAATCAAAAAGTCGTAAGGTTATACAATGATATATATTGATAAAAATATATACCATATGTTGGAAAAATGAAGAACATCTCATTTTGTTATTTTGTGTTGTCGTTGATGTCACCATAATATATGAGTTGCAACTACAAGATAAATCTAAATTTGTTCTGGTATTCTGGTCTGGTATCTGATTTGGTATTATGCTTATATCCTCTGATATTTTGGTCCGTAATTTTTTATTATTATTGTTGCGAGCGGTTTTTGGAAATGGTTCATGGATGCTAAAAGCGCGTACATTCAATATCTCACTTATTCAGATGCTAGTATAGTATATCAACATTATTTTGTTTTGCTATTAGGTATATCCTTGGTCGACCTAATGAATAATTAATGTAATGGTGAATCAATTTTATTTTACGGACATATGTGCAACTTATCTTAGGTTTGTGCCGACATGATGTAGCATGTTGGGCATTTGAATTATTTTTGGGAAGATTTTTTGTGAAAGCTTATAGCCAACATTTGGTATTTTTTATGAATGATAAGTGCATCTAATTAGGCTGACTTGGTATCTAATATGGTATTATGCTTATATCCTCTGATATTTTGGTCTGCAATTGTTTTTTATTATTGTTGTGAGCGGTTTTTGGAAATGGTTCATGCATGATGAAAGCATGTACATTCAATATCTCACGTATTCAAATGCTTGTATGGTGTATCAACATTATTCTATTTTTCTATTAGGTATATCCTTGTCCGATCTAATGAATAAATAATGTAATGGTGAATCAATTTTATTTTATGGACATATGTGCGACCTATCTTAGGTCTATTCTAACATGATGTAGCATGTTGGGCATTTGAATTATTTTTGGGAAGATTTTTTGTGAAAGATTGTAGCCAACAGTTGGTATTTTTGATGAATGATAAGTGCATCTAATTAGGCCAACCTAATTGATGCTTGCAGACAAATCAAATATATATATTGGATAGTTTTTGAAGTTAGATATATAGTATGAGATGATAGAGGTGTGGATGCGAATGTGAAGAAGATCGATCATGATGAAGTGTGTCAAGTCAATTTACTGAGCTTCATTGGAACTGAATCAACACTCATTAGGTGTACTTTATCAATTCATTTTGGTTGTAAGCCATTTTTTCATTGTAACTCTATAGGCAATGAGCCTTCATATTTGGATAGTGAGTCTTGGTAGTGAGCCATCCCATTTTGTAATATCTTATAACCAATTATACTATATTGTGAGCTAACACTCACCGTGGTTTTTCCCATGTTCAGTTTTCCACGTAAAAATCTTAGTGTTCATGTGTTCTATAATTTCATGTTCTATTAATGCTTTTACTTATTTTTGTTGTTGTGTGCATTAGAATAATTGGATGGTATCTAATCATAAAATTTAAGAAGATACTGATTCACCCCCCCTCTTAGTATCTTGGATATTCAACACAATATATCCAAAAAATTCATACATGCTTAGTACAAAAGAGCCATATGGCATAAAAAAGTCATGTATATATCGATAGTACAAAACATATCTTCCAAAATTCCACATAGGCATACAACAAATGAACCTTATACATAGTCATTTCCCTCTAGGGGAAGGGAAAAGATCTTGTGTTGCCTTCAAATTTTGGTTGGATGGAGTGCCTGTTGGTTCTCTTGTCTTTTGAACAAGCTCACTAGTCCTCCTCTCTTCACTCTAGACCTTCAACTGATACAATAAAAAGTAAAGATGTTAATACATAGAAATTTAATTGTCGAATGACATATAACAAAATATAATCACTTATCGCATACATATAGACATCATGCACATTTACAACATTACCCCGTCCATGATCTAGAGTGACAACCACCTGTAGCAACCATCAAGATAGAAATTAAACTACATAAAAGTATCATGAAAATTTTCTATAACAGACCATAAAAGAGAAAATATAATGTCAAATCGACTAATCTGTTGCATACCTCTCTCAATGGATCAAAACTGGCTATTGATGTAGCAACTCCATGGTCCATCATGCCACCAACATCACCAAGTATGTCTGATGTCAACAACTACAAATGAAACAACATATCTAACAGTAATATAAAGAAGTTCAGGTAGTCCCTTTATAACTGTCATAAATGAAAGAGTAAATGGTTGGCTTCAATTGAGACTGCAGTATAGTGCTTATAGATCACATAATGGTGAAATTACTAAGTCCACTGGGATAGTCCAAACTCTTGCAAATTCCAAAGTTCAATGCTCATTGAGATTCGTATTGCATATGTTGATGAACTAATGTTAATAAGGGCATGTTGTCAACATAGTGATAATTCCACAATGAGTTTCACATGAATGAAGTGAGGATTACTATGGTACTAGCAGCTTTCAAAGAGATAATGGAACATATGATGAATTAGGACATGTCTAGGTTTTTACTAAAGCCAATGAAGTTGGTTGGTGAGGTGTGCAGCAGTAATGGAGAAGACAACTTTGGTTAATAATGAGTGGAAGGAAATATTTCTTCTAACGGTGTATAGGATAAAATTTGGATGGAGGTGCTATAGCATAGAAGGGATAAAGAGACAATACCAACAAGGGATAATGGAACATATGGTGAAATAATAGAGGGTACAATGGGATGGGAGTCAAACATGATAATGGAACATAGGATGGACTAGAATAGATTAATGGGATGGGCTAGGATCAGATAACAAAATATAGTGTGAACTATTAGAGGTTAATGGTATGGGATTGGGAGGGAATAAAGGAACATAGATTGAATTAGGGAAAGATAGTGGGACAAGGCCATGAGGGGATAATGGAACATAAGGTGAAATAAGAGAGGGTAATGGTCTGGGAATAGAAGGGGTTAATGGAACATAGGGTGGACTAGTATAGATTGATGGGATGGGATAGGATGGGATAACAACATATAGGGTGGACAATTAGAGGTTAATGGGATGTGATTAGTAGGGAATAATGCAACATAGGGTGAATTAGGAGGTGTCTAGGGTTTGACTATAGTACATGAAGTGCAAACTTGACCTGTGTGTAGTAATAATAGAGAAGAGTTACCTAGGATGAAACATGGATAAAGATGGTATAACATAGAATGCATAAAGGATCATAGGATGGAACATAGGGGATCATGGAACATCTAGGGTGAAATAATAATGGGTACAATAAGATGGGATTAGAAGGGAATAATGACACATAGGATGAAATAGAAGATATTAGTGGGATGGGCTAGGAGGGGATCATGGAAAATAGGGTGAACTATTAAATGTTAATGGGATGGGATTAGGAAGGAATAAAGGAACAAAAAGTGAATTAGGAGAAGATAATGTGACACAATAAAGAGGGGATGATGGAACATAGAATGGACTAGTAGAGATTAATTGGATGAGCTAGGATGGGATAATAAAACATTTTTACGTGAACTATACTAGAGGTTAATGGGACGTAATTAAGAGGGAATATTAGACCATAAAGTGAATTAGGTGATGTCTAAGGTTTGAATATAGGACATGAAGTGGGAACTTGAGGTGTGTAGTAATAATGTATTAGAGACTTCGTCAATAATGAGCATAAGGAAAGGTTTCTTGTAACGATATGTGTATAAGATGAAATATGGAGGAAGGTGGTATAATATATAAGGTGTTAAAGATTGGGATATGTGATATAAAATGGTTAAAATATGTGTGATGAAAGGAATGGAAGAATGAGATGGATTTTGAATGGTAAATATAATTGGGATCTCACAAGACCAACCAATGTTTGTGTTTCTCATCATTTTTTTAGATTGGTATACGCAAAATTATGAAAACTAGCTAACATTGTTTTACAACACCATTAATGAATAAAGGTTACCTGAGTGAAAGTTGTTTGAGGACATGAATTGCAAGGTGTGGAGGTTGAAGATCCACCAGGAAATTGTTTGACATCCAAAGCATGTTATGAGACAAACATTCAAATATAACATTCAACTGTTCAAATGTATTAATAATATCTTTAATACTAGTTGCATACCTATGGACTCAATGTCGAGAACAAAAAAGGGTCTACACGAATAGAGCACATCTCATGAAAATTTCGATTAAATTCCAAAATATAATTTAATAAATAAATTAAATAAACTTGTTGAATTTTACCTAAGTGTCAATGTTGAATGTATTATTTAGCAAATCATCTGTGAAATTCATCACCTCTGTAACTGATGTAAGTTGTGTAGCTACATCCTGAGCACTCTGATAATTGTATGTGCAAACAACACCACAAGCACCACAATGGTTGGGTGGAGCTTGGGTCCTACACATCCCCTCCACATCAGGCTCTACTAGAGGCCTTGCACACTATATAATGGTCTAGGTGAGCAAGTTAATCAAATCCAATGTAACACCTCTACACCATCCTTAATAATGGAAGGAGTGGTGACATGATCCACCATGGTTTTGGCCAATTTTTTCGATGCCAACTATGGATTACATCATGCAATAGGTCTATCATGTGTGGAGCCCCCATCTCTACCCTGAAAGTCTAAGATGTCAAAATAATTTGGCATCTTATTGAGGACAAACTCACAATAGAGTTTCTTCAAAAAGTATTGTGGTACCTCATGGTTATTGCATGGAGGTTGGTCAAATACCATCCACCATTGCTCCCAAAATTTATTTTTAATTAACTCATGGTGGCACCAATGGATGGGGAACCTCCTGCATGCATGAGACAAAGGTATGTTGGTTCTTGGATCTGTAAATAGGGCACACAAGTTGGCTTTGCTAATTTTTCATTTTTTCACATCTACACATGACAAACTACTAGCATAAAATTGTCTCATCTCATGCCTCTTATTTGACCAAAAATTTATTTTCTCGCTCATTTCTCCTACATGAGATACAATTGACTTCAATGATTCAGAAATCCCTCTCCTATAAGGGTGGGTTTCAACATGCTCGTTAATCTTCCAATTAATTGTTCAATGTCTCTTTTATTGTTTTCATTTTGATTTAAGATATTTTCTTGTGTTCCATGAGGATACCTATGAATTATGGAGGGGTTTCAGGTTGTTCTTGTATAGGAGGCTCTTCATGAGGGGGGATTATGAATTTTCAATGCTTCGAGGTGGAGATTCATTCCCTAAGAATTAGAACAAAGTTTTATTAAAAAAACCTATTTCAATCTGCATTCTAAATCAAATTCAAAATAAATAGAATAAAAATGCATACCTCTTCACCATCTTCAACCTCTCTAACATGTTGGCGGCATCCTCATGAAGAATTGCAAGCTAAGAGTGCAGAAAATGGAAGAGATTTGGCGAGCGTGAGTTGCAAAGCTGAAATCCTCCAAGCCAAGCCGTGGGTTGAAATGAAAATGAGGTTTGAAATGTGTTTCTTGCTTTTAATTAACTTTTTCATTTGGCGTACGCCAAATTCTCAATTTGGATGTTTTTTGCAATTTGGCATCAAAATTGTCACAGATTGGTGCACTTACCCATGAGTTGCATGCTTACTAGTGATTGGAATTTTTTGTTCAAATAGATCTTCCCAAATGGTAGGGGCATTAGGAAAGGGAGAAACAAGATTCTCATGACTATTAATAAGTGTATCTTCTAACACCAAACTACCTTCTTCACATCTAAAAGATTTATTATGAGAAGAAAAAAATTGATTGTCATGGTTATCGACAATTGCATCCCAATGTCCTATAATGTCTTCCCAAGTAGGAGAGGTGGGATTTTCATAGCTCTCAATCATTGTATCTCTTAACACCAACATGTCCTCCTCATAAATGTGATTTTCATGATTGTCTACGATTGTATCCTCTTTCACTAAAGCATTCTCACAAGTAGAGGGGGTGTTGGAAGATGAATGGAGACTAGGTAAAGTATTGTCAATGATAAGATCATTCCAAGGGAGAGGAGGAAAGGAACAAACAAGATCTTCATGAGTCCCATCGATTGCATCTTCTTTCACCAAGATACCTTTGTCACAAATAGGAAAGGTATCAAGAGAAGAACAACTATGATCTTCATGAATATCCATGTTTTCATCTTCTTATATCACATCATTTCCATATAAATAAGAGGGGTTGTAGGTTTAAGGAAATCATTAACACTTTCACTCTCTTGCACTAAGAGACTCTCATAACTAGGAAATGTATTGAATGAATGACTAACATGCTTATTGACTAACTTTTTCTTTGTAAAATTCTAAAGGATGGATACTAACATTTGTGAAAAGTAATTTATGCAAACTTAAAATGGAAATAGACTGAAAATGAAATGTTTGAAAGAAATTTTGAATTTTAACAATGCATTGTAATGAAGCAATTTTAGCTAGATGCAATGAAATTGATGAAACAACAAATTAGGAAAATGAAACTAAAAGGTAAAAGTACCAAATAGAAGCTAAAAACTGAGATTTTAATGTCCTATAAATGCAGATCAGTAGCTAACAATGACTCATTTTCCAGTAAGCTCGAATGGGTCCTAGTTAGGTCTTTCTAGGAGTTTTTAGTGGACTTCAAAGTCAATTTTAATGCCTTTTCAGATGCTAGAAGGTACATATTAGACCTGGTTAGGGACTTATTCACCAATAAAGGTGAATGGGTCTTGGTTAGGTATTTATAAACTATTTTTTAATGATTTTCAAGCTCTCATTTATGTCTTTCAGTTCTAGGTTTGATACAGTGAAATGCAGCTTCAAATTTTCTAGAAATTCAATGTAAAAATGCAATAGAAAGATGAAATGTAAGACCTAGATTGAGATGCAATTTTGTTTTTATTTTCAAATGCAATTAAATGAGATCTAAATGAGATGCAAAATGACTAATTTTTTTTGTAATTTTCAAATTTAAGAAGTGCAAAACAATGCAAATCTAAACCCTATATGATATGCAATATTTTAATGCAAAATAATAAACCCTAATTCAATGGAAATCTAAATGTAATGAATGCAAAATTTTAACTTAAAATGCAGTGAAAGACTCTAAAATTTAGAAAATTGCAATGTTGAATGGGTTCACCAAAAATGAAATGGTGGAAAATAAGATCTTTCCCAAATGTGTGTGCAAATGAGATGGATCACTTATATTCCAAGCAAAAAATCACTTCAAATATGCAAAATAAGATGCTAATAACAACCAGAAATGTAACCTAACCATTATAGCAACTATGGGGGATGTTTTTAGAGCATGAAAAGCTATGTACATGGATAGAAAGTTGTTTTTGAGCTATGGAGGACTCATTCTCCTTCAAGGGAAAATGGGTCCTTTTAGGGTTTCAGAAAACTAATTTCTAGGTCTTGTACTTCAATGTATGCACTCTCAATTCCCAGGTTTCCAAATCCCGAAAGTCAGAAATTAATTCTATAGAGCTCTTTCCATGATCTTGCAATGTAGATGAAAATTTTTGCAACTTAACAACTTTGACAATTTTTCTCCAAATCTTGCTCTTCAACCTAAAACCTACAATCACACATGTAAAGAGGAGAAAAAGGTGTTTATTTATAAGGGATAGGGGTTTTCCTTGGTCAAACCCCTTGTAGGTAATTAAACCAAATGATGAAATAAAGGAATTGAAGTATGAAACATGAAATGATGCAATGTAGATACCTTGGATGATGTCTTGTGAAACAAATCTACAATATATCATGTAGTGTTCATGAAGAATGTAGATCTTGGATCCTTGGATATGATTTGAACAATGGTTGCAAGTAGATCTTCAATTTTATATCCACTTCTTTATCTCAACAACATGAATGAATGCATCAAACCCTTGATATGATGATAAGATCTTGAATTGTTGCAATAAACTCTTGAAATTTGCCTTGAAATTCCTTATGAATTCTCTTGCAATGCTCTTTTAGACTCAAACTTGAATGCTCCAATTCTTGGAATGAATTTCTAGGAGAAACAATGTGAATTAACCCCTTATTTATACTAAATTAGGAGATTAACCCCAAAACTCAAAGAATTCAAGCTGACACCAAATCTAGAAAGAAAGATAATTAAATTCCCACCAAAATGAAATTCAAAAATAAGGGTCTCATTAAGGGAGGACCCATTCGCCACCAAAGGTGAATGGGTCCTTGCTAAGTTTCCAGGACCGAGCTTCAAGGAGTTGAAAGAAGGCCAAAAACCCATTCTAGATCAACTAAGAAAGGGGGTTCTTGTTAAGGGAGGACCCATTTGTCACTAAGGGTGAATGGATCCTACCAGGACCAATTTTTTCCAATGAAATAATTAGATATTTAATTTATGATTGTCAGGAAAGATCTTCAAGAGGTGTCAAAATTAAGGCCTAAAAGGGGTTTAATAACTCCAATTAACCACAATGAATTAGAACCACCTAGATAAGTGTTAAAGTGATTTAAAACACTTAAACAAGGTATACATTATGCATATCTTTATTTAGAAAGGGTCCCATTAGGTTTAATTAAGCAATTAAGTCCTAGAAAAGTGTGAAAGTGTCTTACAACACTTCACAACACCCTTGCAAATGACCAATTAAAGCATGTTTTAGTTAAATAAAGGTCCTAAAATGATGTGAATGTGTACAAAACATTACAAAACCACTCTAAGTCACCATTAGTTCATTTTTAATGTCAATTATCAAATTAAGCAAGAAAAAGGATACTTTTCTGTTACTAGAATAATATGAAATCAAATAATATAGTGAAGCTTCAAACTTGAGATAATATGCTTTATTGTGGGTTACACGTTCAATTTTGACTATAATATAACTAGTCTAATGAGTGATGAAAGTCCTCAACTACACATTTCTTAGAATGATACAAGAATGTCTATCATGTCACTCATAGTAATAAACTTGGCACACACTCCAAGCATATGCATAACCCTAGCTAGGCCCATTTATGGAATAGCACCACCCAACCATGTGGAACCCTCAAGCCCACCTTAATTTTAAAACTAGAGAGCATAGTTTCTCAATCCAATCCCAAGCATTGTTAGTCAAACACTTCATACCTTAGATTCTAATTTTCATTGTGCATTTCATAGTTTAGGGTCTATTGAAAATTTTGTAAAACATGAAATTCTCAAGGGTAGGTCCATGTTTGACATGGTTTCATCTCAAAAAAATTAGGCCAAAAAGTAGCATGCATCTTAGACTTCGGAGTTTGAGAAGCATTTGACATCAAGCAAAAATTTAGTAGTAGGCCAAATTTTGACTACCAATTATCTCTAACTTTGGAGTCCAAATTACATTCTTATTATACAAAATTCCCCCAAAAATTAAACTCTAAATCTAAAGAGTGTATGTTTGGTTGGTAAATTGCAAGGTTTCTTAGAATATCTAAGTAGGAGAGCACTTTGGAATTCCCATTCAAATGGTTTCAATAAAATTATAAGAGTAAAAAATAATGTCTAACAATTTAACATGGTAAATTCAATTGTATGTAGCCTAATATGCCTCTAATTAGGTTTAAATTTTTTAAAAATGAATTTATTTCAAGTTTAGTTTTAGTTTTCAAACTTTACATATTAATTTTCACTTTAATTTGAGTAAAAGGATAATCTAAGACTCTATGATAGCATGTGAACCTCAAAATCATAAGTACACATGGAAGTTGAATGGACACTTTTTTTTTCCAATTCGCTAGTTTACCAATTTACAACACTAACATAATTAATTTATACATCAATTGAAAGATTTTATATTCTTGAATTTTATAGCAGCAAAATCAACCTTAAAAACATTATTACAACACATAAACAATTAAGTATTTTGATTTATATGTAAAATATGTCATCAATTTGTAAGTCACAAAGGCCTAAAACTAAAAAAATACAAAAATAAAACAAATTATTACAATGAAACCTACTCTAATAGTGGTATAAAAATTTAAAAATAAATTTGAGAAGAGAAGAGTTAGGAAGACTAAACCTGGTATTCCTAAACTTCATATACCATTCATTGAATAAATAAATTTGTCTTAAATTACTCTTGGCATGGCCTAAAATATTGTAATCAATATTCAAGATGGTGCAATATTCAAGGAAAATAATGAACCACAAAATTATACTTATAACCACCTAACTCTTGGTGCAATTTTTTTTTAAAAATGACTTCCACAATCAATGGTGTTGAGTAAAATTTAATTCCAAAAGACATGAATATACTTAGGTTGACCACACAAAGCATCCCACCATCAAAAAGATACCAGAGATGTGAAGTACATTTTAAAATCATCCAAATATTCATAAATCAAGTGTATAAAAATTAGATAACATTACTAGAAATTGGAAAAACAATGTGAATAAAGAAAAATTATATTATATTAATTAATCAATAGGATTCCAACCGCTCAAAGTGATCTACAATAACATTTTTGTAGGTTTTATGTGTATGGGAGTATGAAAATATCCCTCCCAAAACCATATGAGACAAAATTTACATTAGAATGTCAAAATTCACATGAATTGTACATTTAGATTCTAATTTTCTATAGCATCTCATCTAAAATTTGATGTGCATATATATACCATGTGTTTATTTTGCAAGTCCTTGCATAATTATCTATTACTATTAGGCTAAAGTTTGATAGCAAATGCATGATGTATTCCTTTGTACAACTCATCTTTCTCATCCTCCTTCCACACATATTGGTTCTTCCATAATTCACTTGTAGAACACCTCCAAGATTATATGGTCTAGATCCATCTCTAAAATGATAGAAATTATATGTAATTCTCAGTTATTCCAAAACGATGTCATGTTTCATGGTTTTGATATGCAATTTCACATTTGCACATGTGTAATTTTGATTACAAATCCTAATATGAGAAGAGATTTGGGGTTTTGAGGAATCTATGCAATTTTCATATGTACAATTTGGTCGTAAAATTTTATAAATTTAATGAATGAGGGTTTTAGGGTCTCATTGCATATTTGCAACACTTACAAGATGGATAAAAATGTTTGGCATCATAGAATTATGGGGTTTCATCTATGACTACTTATTCATATACTTGCAAATTGGTTGGAAAAGTATGGTGATACAGTGAAGTGGGGATTTAGAATTTGATTTCATATTTTCAATACTTACAAGTTGGATAAAATTGTTTGGCATCATGGAATTATGGGGTTTTAGCTACAACTACATATTCATATGCTTGCAAATTAGTTGGAAAAGTATGGTCATATAGTGAAGTGGAGATTCAAATTTTGATTTTATATTTTCAAATATGTGCAAATTGGTAAAAAAAAGTCTAATAATATTAGGATTACATTTTTAGGGGGTATTTTACAATTTTACAACTTGTAGGATTGCAAGAATAGTCTAAAATCTCAACAAATAATTTTTTTGACTTCTAGACTTATTAGAAAATTGTGATCAAACCTATGACTAGTGTTCCTTGATGGGTTCATAGATACCATGAAAATTATAAAAGAGAATTTCAATACACATTCAATTATTCCTAGGACATAATTAAATAACCTTGGATTAAAATCAAAACGACCTAAAAATAATGCAACTCAAACTTTACCCTCCTATTTATTGAAAATATGGAAGTTAAAACAAAAATTAAGAATAGAAAAATAAAACCAAGGGTCTCCAATTTAAAAAGTATAGGAGTGTGTTGTGAAGTCAATAACAATACTATATGTGTGTGACATGTAGGTCATCTATATCGACATGATAATGGCATCTATGTCATAGGATATAGCACTATACAAATATGACATTTGGTAATATACATATATTACACATGGTAATGTTTATATAATTTGATAAGGTACCATGCAAATTTGACATTTGACATCATCTCCATCCACATGTTTCATGTGACCATATGTATTTGAAATTTTCTCACATCTAATAAGAGCCTACCTAGTAGCTCAAATATAATATTATGCATAAATACTTGCACTATACACCATGTATAGTTAGAAATAGGACTCTGAGAATCTTAACTTAACCCTTTGTACATATTTTCCTTGTTCATTCTTAAAATAAATAACATATCTAGTAGAAGCCTCCTACACATCTAGTATGCATTTGGTTTGTATTTCTATTTTCTATTTATAAACTTACTTTATAATATTCTAGATTAATAGTTAATTTGTGGAATTGTTTTTTTTTTTTTTTGCTTCTCTTAGGAATATCTAAAAACTTAGAATAAATAAGTTCTATTATTTTTTATTTTTTTTATAGTCAGTGAAGGATGATTATATATTGAATATAATTAATAATTAGAATCTAATATTGAATTGGACTTGTCTTGATCGTCATAAACCTATACACATAATCTACTTTGTTCCAAAAGGTTTATGTTTATGGTCTATTATTCCTAGTATGCTACATTCTTTTCCATGGAAAAATATCCTCTACTCTTTTGAATTTATATAAGTTGTGCACATATGTATTTGAAGATGAATGATGCTAAGAAGCAACTTGGGCAAACCATAAGAGCCCATTTTACATGACATTGCTAGGGTCAATGGTTTTATTTCTAATTATGAATAGAAACCCATCCTAAGACATTATGGAATAAAAGTGTAAATTCATTTTAATTTCTAATATAAATATTTTCAATTCAATCTTCTAGGCTTCCCTTAACATGCATTATTATCTGGGCTTATTTTCTTTTTCATGTATGTCAATGTCTATCAAATACAACTATTTTTTGTCATTGTTTAGTATTTTTTTATATTGGTGGTATTGTTTTCCCATCCAATTTGAAAACAACATGGTGGTTTTATAATTGTCATATGTATTTCATAATCACTACAATAGTTTCTAATATGCCCCAACAATTTTACTAATTTAGTGAAATTGGATGCCTAAGCATCATTTTCTTAAACTTTCTCAAAAATTCTTAGATTAAGATTTGGTCTACCTCCCTTTAGTCATGTTTGTGTTGTCATGGCATCCCATTTTATTTATAGAATCATTTTGGAAATTAATTTAGGGGTCTTTTTCTCTAGGAATTCATTCATTCTTCATTGGTAACTCATCCTTTAGTTAGGAGAGGTAAATAAATATTTTAATCCTTGTCTATTAAAGTCTATACTCTACAATATTTCTATATGAATCATCTATCACAACCAAATCTTTATTTCTTGTTCATCACACTCAAATTATAATTTTTATACATAGATTTCCTTGCATCAGCATTCCAATGGTTTATCTATTTTGTCATTTCATAATGTTTATAACCTAATATCCCATTGAACTATATACTCTTATTTCATTATCCAAATATATTTATTTCATGCTCCCCTTCTAGGAAATCTTCATAATTAATTGTTCACAAAATTTTGCAAAGAGGGTGTTTCCTCCAAGGGACATCAACATTGGAATCAACATCTCCATTTTTTAGTCAAGCTCACTCTTGATCTATATAATTCAACCAAAATTTTAATATTTTATTAGTTTATTTTAGTTTTATGTTATTATTGATTTGATTTCATTAATTAGCTAGTTTGTTATATTGTTAGATTGATACTAGTTATATTAGTTTATATGCTTTTTTATTTTCCATCTGTTATTTCCTTGTATGTAAATCTAAGGAAATAAACCAACCATTTTTTCTTCCATCCACATTCAAAAAAATTAAAAATCAAACAACTTAAACTCAAACATTACAAAGAAATATATTTTTAAACCTAAAACAACTTGACAATAATACAACTCACATAACTATTAAAAAAGATATTGGTACATAAAGAAACACAAATTTGGTTTTAACTTGTGTACATCCATTTATCAAAGAACAAAGAGGATCCTTTCACAATATCAACTTTATGCTTCTCCTCTAAAGACTTGTTTATATGAGAGATATTCAAAAAATAATAAAATATTTGACCATTGTAATCAAAATTGACCTTACACACTAAACATTAAAAACAACTTGAAGGAATTCAATTTATATAAGCTCACAAAATTTAAAAAAACTATACCATGCAACAATATACATTATGAACAATGAATAAAATTATTAGAAATAGTTCCAAGAAAATCTTAATAAATAAATTTTCAACATTTTTAGATAACATATCAATATTGTAAAATCTATCAACTTGTTGTCCAAGTATGTCAAATCAGCCTAATGCTCTACCAAGTGTATTTCTTGGCCATCACAAGGTCTCATTGAGAGTTCTCCTTTAAAAATATCTCTTATGTAGCCTTTGATATTTGGTCTTGTGTATCTTGTTTGAGATTCCAAAAAAACCTTAGTAGCTTTTTGTAGCCCAATCTCAAGAAGCCATGTGTTCCCACATTGATTTTTAGTGTTCCCATTTTGGTGTACATATCTAGACTATTATTTTCTAGAGAAAAAGAGTGGAAACTTATGTGATAACTAGTCAATCCTCATTGTTGATGAATAAATTTAAATACATTCCAAGAAAAACTAAAAGGGTTCCTAGGAAATAAGTCAATTTTGTGGTGTATATGTATGTAGTTGCTAATAAAATACAAGTGAAACTCTAATTCTTGGATTAGATAATCATGTTGGTAGTGCTTGTCATTTATGTCAACACTTGGTGAATTGTTTGTGGTTTTTCATTTATGTCAACACTTGAGACTGTTGTGTGATTGGCATTTTGGTTGACACTCAAGAGAAGATTGTTGTGCATGCTTGGGAAGATTGTTACAGTGTTGGTTGAAATTGGTTGTCATTATTTACAACATTCATTTGTGGTTATTATTGATGTATGATGGTGTGTTGCTAAGGTTCATGGTTGGATGTCATGCCTTGTTTGATGTCATGTAAAGAAGTATTGTGTATGGTTGTTTTCAATAGAGTTGTTTTCATTATGATGTATTCAAATGAGGATTTGATGCATTTTTTATAGTGAAGAGATGTTGTTGATGACATACAACATATTTTATGCAATATTCTATTGTTCTAAAGAAGTATGTGTTGATGCAAGTTTATTCTGGTCTTTGCAAGTGAGTAAGAAGTTTCTATTTTAGAATGTTGCTAAGAAGACTAGTTGGGAGAATGCTCCACATTCCTTCATTGTTAGAGATTTGATCTTTCCATTTGGGATTTAGTATTTCTACTATGTGGACATTGCATTCTTATATTTTTCAGGACCACCAATGTTGTCGAGGAGGTTTCTGTGAATTGCAGAAGGTTAGCAATGTTGTTGGTTTTTTGGACTGGTCTAGAAAATGCTCCACATTTCTCCACATTGATGTTTCTGCTCCTGCGGATTGGTGAATGTGATCTCAATGTTTCTGCAATTTTTTAGTTCCAATTTTATGTGTTGAAGTGGTCCACAAATTGATCTGTTAAGGTTCTACCTCATGGTTATGTATTATGTGCTTCTGGGATGAGGTTTTATGTTCCTATTTGGGTTATAGTAGTTTTTGGTGGCATGACAGTATGAAAGAAGTATTTAGAAGTGATTTTGGATGTTCAAGGAATGTCCCTTTGTGATTTGCACATTAGTGGGTGATTTCTTTTCGTGCTACATTGTGTTTGAGTTGGTCTTATGGGTAATTTGTGGATATATAGCCAAAAGGGCTTGTTATCTTGCTTGTGCTTTGTGCTTGAGGTTTTGTACCAACATATGATGTTGTGTTAAGGTGGATTTGGTTCCTAACCTATATTGGTTAGAACCTCATTGAGTGAGTTCAATTGGAAGTATGTTTTTAGGTCAACTAGTTATGTGCTTCATGTTTCTTCTACATGTTTCCCCTTTTGCCAACTTAGGTTGGTGTGTGCCAATGTGTGAATTATTTGGGATAACATTAGAAGATGCAATAATATTTTTTTGTCCTCTCTTTCCCCTAGATAACACCACAATATGCTTTTGTGGTCAACTTGTTCAAATCATTATCTTTCTTTTGGCCAACCTAATTGATGTTTTAAAGTCTTGCAATGGATATAAATGCAAGAACATTTTAGGTGCAAGGTGAAGTGTCTGTGAAAGTGTGAGTGTGTGGAATATAATTGAATATTGCATAGAAGGAAGTGCAAAAGTGTGTGAAAATAAATATTAGATGTGATTTTGTTGGAAAATGTGCCTCAACTTGCTAGCTTGAAACTTTTGGACTTGGAGTATTTTTTCCTTTTGTTACCTTGTATTCCTAGGATCACTGAAAATCATAAATCTAGAACCACCATGTCATGGGTTTTAGAATTCTTGAAACCTCTGATAGATCGATCGCTAGATCATGGAAAGTTGAAACTTTGAATCTATGAGTTGTAGGTTGTGAAGTTCGTGAAATCTTTGATAGTTCAACTTCATCGGTGGGATGTGGCTACTTCTGTGGGACCCTCAACCTTGTCTCATCAATGAGCTGATAGACATGAAGTTGTAAAGTGTACATTGGTGGGACTTGCCTATATCAGAGGGAGATGATATGATGTCTCCCCGATATGGTGATGGATGACTTGGTGAGTTGTGTAGAATATCTCAGTGGGACCTGATTGGTGATGAGGTGGAAAGTGATGGTTGGATGCAGATTGTTGACGATTTGTTGAGCGAATGAGTAGATATCGGTGGGACTTGGTGTTATCAGTGAGAGCATGATAGAAGTCTCTCTAATAGACTAATGTGGTTGTAGCAATTACATTCTTGTAACAGTTAGTGTATAGTTCAAACCGAAGCAACTATGGACACTGATTTTGGGTGTCCAATGGTTCTCTAACTCTTCTTGGTTTTTCACCTAAAAGGAGAGAAATGGACCCAAAATACTAATGTATACACTCAAGATTAATGTAAATATGTATGCAATATTCCTAAATATGATGTCTAAATATAATAAACTAAAAATTAAAGGTGCTTTATTAATGCAAAACCTAAGATATGTAAATTGTTTGAAAACACATTATGATATGAAGAATGATGAAATGAATGCAATAAAGAATGAAATAAAGATGTTAAACTGAAAGTGTGAACCTGGAGACTAATGAAGAGAAAAATGGAGATTGCAGAGACCTTTGAAATTCTAGAAAACTTGATTTTTGAGCCAACTAGGACACTTACGCCAAGCTGGGCGACTTAGTCCCAGATCAAGGAAACTATCTAGGAAGTTGTTTATGCTAGATGGGTATTTGAAACTATAAAAATGTCTAAAAAAACTAGTGAAATGGGACTAAGTCACCACTGTTGGCAACTTAGTCCACTTTGGATTTTCTTCAAATCCGAAAGGGGAAATAGAAGCCCACAGCTTGCACTCTAATTTCTGATAGAAACCCGAATCTAAATCTGCAAAAATACTTGTAAAACAAAGTATAGATTGATTTCTAATGGGGGGTTTTCCTTGGTCAAACCCCTAGATGGTATTTAAACTTTGAAAGAGATAAATTCTGCATTAAACCCTAGTTCTAAGTGTGTCTAAGACTAGGAAGTCTAAAATTAAGATGCAACCCTATTCTAATGTGCAAGAATAAGATGCATAAATGGATTTATAACAATACAAGACTCACTCCAAGAGATATTAAATCACATTAGAAATGAATCAAAATGACATGAAAACATTCCTTAGGCTGAAGATAGAGAGAAAATGGAAGATGGAATCACTTTCAAAACAAGTCTTTAGGCTTGATTTGATGGCTAGTTGCATCTCCTCAACCTAGATTTCTCCATGATTCACCATAAGAATCCATGATCAACCCTATGCAATGTAATATCTTGGATAAAAAGTGAGCTTGAAGACCTGCAAAAAACCCTACTTTGCTGCCCTAAAGCTTCAACTTTTTTGTAGAAATACTGACGAATCTTCTTATGAAAGATATTTGGCTAATGACTTTTTATTTTTCTTGATGAAAATGACTTAATGTTATCAAAAAATGACCTAAAACATGTATTTATAGGCATTAACACCAGATTATTCATTATTTTAACTTCACAGGCTAACATCCATTGAAAATTTGAATTAAGTTGGTGATTTTCCTGCTCAAAAGTGGAAAATACCTCAAAAGAGACTAAGTCGCCACCCTGGGTGACTTAGTCCCACCAGGGATTTTTAAGGTGGGTTTCACAAAAATTGAGTCCAGTTTGAATGTTGTTTTTCAGGATTTGTATGATTTGTGAGTGGAATAGGCCTTAAGGGCAAAAATCATGAGCATTAGGGCTTGTAAATGCAGTTTTTAAGGGGTGATTGATGCAAGGGTGTCTAAAATAGGACCAAATTAATTGCAAAATTGCCTCTTTCTTCAAGAGTACAATTTTTGGCGACACAACAATGATGGTAGGTTGATGTATATATATTGTAATACTCTATGATGAGTTTTTTTTGGTTATTCTACCTATTGGGTTGGTGTTCTACATTGTATGTTTACGAGCATTGTAACAGTGCGAAAGAACAAAACTATTTGTTGATGTGAATTAATATCTAAGAGTGGAGTCTGAAACTTTGTGTGTAAACATTATTTACTGTAATACAAAGTGACTTTACTTGGTGTGTGGGTTTTTCTCCCATAAGGGTTTTCCCATGTAAAATCTAGTGTTCAATTTTGTGTGTGGGTTAAACTGTTTATCTATTTGTTCCTGTGTACGTGTTTCTTAAATGAAATGTAATTGAAATTGAAATTAAAAGTACCATTTGTATTATTTCTCCTATAAGATTGGAATTTGGAAGGCGTTTTTGCACCAAGATTTCCTTACAAGTGGTATTAGAGCCTAGCCAGTTGTGTTATCCTTGTGGGTGAGTTGGGTTTTTTGTGCTATTCTTGTCTAGTGGGATTCTTGTAGAGAAATCTGGTCTTGATTATAGATTGAGATGGCAAGCACATTAGGAAAAATAAAAATTGAAAAATTTAATGGTACCAATTTTGAGTTGTGGAAACTCAAAATGGAAGACCTGCTGGTGGACAGAGATCTTTGGATTGTTGTTATGGGGACAAAACCATCAGGAACGTAACAAGAAGATTGGGACCTTGTAGATAGAAAAGATAAGAGGGTTGATAAGACTTTGTCTGGTCAATTTTGTACTCTAAACATCCATGAGGAGAAGACTGCATCTTCATTGTGGAAGAAACTTGGTGATTTTTATCAGGGAAAGTCTCAGGTGAACAAGTTATTCCTAAGGAAGAATTTATACTCCTTGAAGATGGAAGAAGGAGCATCCATAGCAAACCATTTGAATTCATTTAATATGATTGTTGCATAGTTGGTGTCTCTGGGTGTGAAGATAGAGGAGGAGGATCATTGTATGCTTTTGTTATGTTCCTTACCCAACACTTGGGATCATTTGGTAATGGCTATTGGAAATACAACAACCATCTTTAAAATGGAAGATGTGGTTGCTTTGTTATTGTTAGAGGAAATGCGAAGGAAATATTTTGAGATGGTCAAGGAGGCACTTGTTATTCAGGGCAGATCAAAGGAGAGAGGCAAGAAGAAAGATAGGTAATCTAAACCCAAATCTGAAGGGAGATCAAAGTCTCTTGGCAAGAATTCCAAGGCAAAATATTGGAATTGTGGGCAAACTGGTCACATCTGAAAGGATTATAAAGAGGAGAAAAAGAAGAACAACAACAACTCTTCGAATAAGGATTCTTCTCATAGTGACTTAAATTCTTTCATTGCAACCTTGGCAACTCATGCATCAAATGATGTCTGGTTGATTGACTCAAGTGCATCTTTTCACATGACATCTCACAGAGATTGGTTTACGAAGTATGAAAAGTATGTTGGTGGAAAGGTGTATCTGGCAAGTGATTCATCTCTAGAAATTGTTGGTTAAGGATGAGTTAGAATTTGATTCCCTGACGGAAGAATAAAAAGGATTGATGGTGTAATGTACATACCAGGTTTGGCTCAAAATTTTCTTTTTCTTAGTAAGCTAAATGATGTTGGCATGCAAGGTTCATTCTCAAGTGGTGGTTGTAAGATGACAAGAGGCTCGATGGTGTTGGCTAGGGGTGCACGTTTTGTTACTCTATACAAGTTGGATGCACAAGCTATTCAATGTAATAGTGTCTCTATAAAGTTAGAAAAGGTTGCTCGTGCAGAGAAGGAGAACAAAGTTCCTCTAGGTGCAAACTCTTTGGAGATGAAACTCCTAGCAAAGAAAACCATGTTGTGGCATCATAGACTCGGTCACATAGGAGAGAAGGGCTTAAAATACTTGAAAAATAAAAACCTGGTAGAAGGGCTTGATGATTGTAACCTTGAGTTTTATTTTTGCAAACATTGTGTTTATGGAAAACAACACCGTGTTTCTTTTTACTCTAGTCCTCATAAGTCTTCTGGTATACTAGATTATGTTCACTCTGATGTATTTGGTCCAGTGGATGTTCCTTCATTATCCAAATCTAAATACTATGTTTCTTTTATTGATGATTATTTGAGAAGGGAATTTGTTTACTTAATTAAAATTAAATCAGAAGTATTTAGTTAGTTTAAAGAGTTTTAAAACTTGGCAGAAAATTAGACTAGAAGGAAAATTAAATGCTTAAGGATGGATAATGGTGGTAAATTTTTTTCTACATATTTTGAAAGGTATTGTAAAGACCATGGGATTAAAATCCATAAAACTACACCTTATACTCCACAACAGAATGGAGTTGTTGAGGTTAAATAGGACATTGATGGAAAGAGCGAGAAGTATGTTGAGCAGTACTGGTTTGGAGAATAATTTCTAGGTTGAGGCTATGGCTATGACATGTTACTTGATTAATCATTAACCTAGTTTGGCTCTTGTTGACAAAACACCTATGGAAGCGTGGTTTGGTAAGAAGCCCTCTCTGAGACACATTCGTGTCTTTGGCTACGAAGCATATTCATACATGTCAAATGAGAAAAGGTCTAAGTTGGAGAACAAAGCTATAAAATGTGTCTTAATTGGCTACGACATTGGTCTGAAAGGATACAAGCTTTGGAATCCTATTACTGAGAAGGTTGTGTACAAAAAAAGTGTAATCTTTCAGGAGCTGAAACCTTCTACAGTTGATCTATAGTCAGAGATAGAAGAAGAAGAAAAGAAGAATGATGTAGTTAAAATTCCTCGAACTCTAGATAAAGAGGAACTACAATTCAAAGTGTACCTAAAACTGAGGAGAGCTCAAGCAGCTTTGGGAGTTTTGAACAAGAAGAAGAACCACAACCTCAGCCTCATCCTATGAGGAGGTCTACACGTGAGAAGTGGCAACTTGAAAGGTATGGTTTTTCCATGTTGGATGTAAATTGTGCCTATACTTTGATTACAAGCACTAATGATCCTAGGACTGTGAAAGAGGCAATTGAAATGTCTGATTTAAATTCTTGGTTAGAAGCCATGAATGAGGAAATGGCATCATTAAAAAAGAATGAAACTTGGAGTTTGGTGCCCTTTCCCAAATGTCAAAATCCTATTGGTTGTAAATGGGTATTTAAGAAGAAGATTGGTTTGGATGGCAGTGTGGATAAGTATAAAGCTAGGATGGTCACAAAAGGTTATTCCCAGGTGGAGGGAATTGATTATGGAGAAATATTTTCTCCTATAGCTAAGCTGACATCTATCAAATTTCTATTGTCACTTGCAGTAGCATATGACTTAGAGGTTGAGCAAATGGATGTGAAGACAACGTTTCTTCATGGAGATTTGGAAGAAGAAATCTATATGTCCCAGCCTGAGCACTTCATTGAAAAAGGTAAATAAAATCTGGTTTGCAAGTTGAATAAATCTCTATATGGTTTAAAACAATTACCTAGAATGTGGTACCAAAATTTTGATACTTTTTTGTTGTCATTTGGGATTTGTGAGATCCAAATCAGATCATTGTGTTTATTACAAAACTAAAAATGATCGTTTTCTTATTATTGCCTTGTATGTGGATGATATTTTATTCTTTGGGAATAGTAAGGGTATGATTTTTGTTTTAAAATCTTAGTTGTCAACATGTTTTGAAATGAAGGATTTAGGTCCAGCAAGGTATATTCTAGGTATGGAAATCATAAGGGATAGGGAAATTAGAAAGCTTTGGCTCAGCCAAAGAAAGTATGTCAATTTTTTCCTTGAGAGATTTTTTATGATAGATTGCAAGCAGTTAGTTGTTCCAGTGTTGTAGGGAACGAATCTATCTATTAAAGATTGTCTGAAGTCTCCTACTGAAATGGAGGACATGACCAAGGTGCCTTATGCAAGTGTAGTTGTAAGTTTAAAGTATGCAATGGTCTATACCAAGCCAAACATTTCCCAAGCAATGGGAATTCTTAGTTAGTTTATGGCTGATCTAGGAAGACCGCATTGGGATGTTGTGAAAAGAAGTTTTTAGATATTTGAAGGGTAGTTTGGAGTATGCTTTGTGTTATCATGGCAACTTGATTGGATTATAGAGGTCTCTTAGAATTTGTGGGTATGTGGATTCTGATTGGGCAGGGGACATTGACAGAAGAAGGTCCACTATTGGATACATCTTCATGTTATTCGATGATGCAATTAGTTGGATGAACAAGTGGAAGGTTGTAGTCACTTTATCTACTATTGAGGGAAAGTGCATGGCAGAAACACATGCCTATAAGGAAGCCATTTGGATTAGACATTTTTGTTCTAATGTTTGGTTTAATGCAAAGTATATTACTATTTGTTGTGATAGTCAGAGTGCTATCTGTTTGGCGAAAAATCCCACATTCCATGCCAGAACGAAGCATATCGATGTTCAGTATCATTTCATTCATGATATGGTGGAGGATGGAAAGGTTAATCTTGAGAAAGTGCATACTCTGGAGAATGTCATTGATGCATTGAAAAATCCTGTGAGCACAAAAAAGTACAGGTGGTATGCCAATTCAATGGGCCTTGGGCCCATGATATTCAATAACCTCTAGTTTGGAAGAAGCCAGTAAGTCTTCGTCAAGTGGGAACATGTTGGAAAATGTATCTCAACTTTTTGGCTTGAAACTTTTGGACCTGGAATATTTTTTCCTTATGTTACCTTGTATGTTGTGGGATCACTAAAAATCATAACTTTAGAACCACTATGTTGCAAGTTTTGGAATTCTTTAAACCTCCAACAAACCAATTGCTAGATCGCAAAAATTTGAAACTTTGAATCTACAAGTCACGAGTTGTGAATTTCATGAGATCTCTGATAGTTCGACTTCATCAGTGGAACATGGCTACTTCGACGAGACCCTCAACCTTGTCTCATTGATGAACCGATATACGTGAAGTTGAAAAGTGTACATCGGTGGGACTTGCCTATATCAGAGGGAGACGATATGATCTCTCCCTGATATGGCAATGGATGACTCAGTGAGTTGTGTAGAATGTCTCGGTGGGACCCGATTAGTGATGAGGTGGAAAGAGATGGTTGTAAGTTTACTATTGATGGTTTGTTGAAGGAATGAGCAGGCATCAATAGGACTTGGTGTTATCGGTGAGAGCATGATAGAAGTCTCCTTGATGACCCGATTTGGTTGTAGCAATTACGTTCTTGTAATGGTTGGTGTATAGTTGAAACTGAAGTAACGATGGCAAGTTGATGTATATATTGTAATACTCTATGTTGATTTTTTGTTGGTTATTCAACCTATTAGGTTGGTGTTCTACATTGTATGCTTACGAGCGTTGTAACAGTGTGAAAGAACAAAACTATTTGCTGCTATGAATTAACATCTAAGAGTGGATTCTAAAACTTTGTATGTAAACATTATTTATTGTAATACAAAGTGACTTTACTTGGTGTGTGGGTTTTTCTCCCGTAAGGGTTTTCCCATGTAAAATCGGGTGTTCAATTCTACATGGGTTAAATTGTTTATCTATTTGTTCCTATGTATGTGTTTCTTAAATGAATTGTAATTGTAATTGAAAATAAAAGTACCATCTACATTATTTCACCTATAAGATTGGCATTTGGAAGGTGTTTCCGCACCAAGCTTTCCTTATAGCTTTAATGCCTTAGTTAGTAGAGTGAATTGTTGACAAATATTGTAATTCTTTATAATATTTTGTATCCTGCTTTGAGATATTGAATCTCATCATGTCCTTGTATCTTTCCCCTGGAGTTGTAAGTGTTTCAGTTCTACAAGTCCTTCATATCTTACCCTAAGGTAGTGTTCCTTAGTTTGCAATTCTTTTGGTAGTGAGCCTTTTGTAAGTAGTGAGCTTCTATATTGTGAGTTAACTCTCACTGTGGTTTTTACCTCATTGAGTTTTACACGTAAATTTGGTTTCATTTTGTGGATGTGTGTTTTCTTATTTCATTTTCATTGTTGTTGATATGGTTAAGGAAAAAACTACTATATCTTTTATTATTTTTGATCTATTTAAAGGTTTTAGTTTGAATTTTGATATGTGTGGAAGAGTTTAAGTTTCAAAAAGGTTTAATTTTTTGTTGATATTGATTCACCCCCCTCTTAGTATCTGGTGTGTTCAACAATTGGTATTAGATCCAAGTTCCTTTGAAGAATCTTAACCATTTGAGGTAAAGGTACATGATGGCACATGATGGAGCTTATAAGGGTCCTAGGTTTGATGGGACCAATTACACTTTCTAGAAATTGAGAATGGAAGGCCATCTAAAATCTCTAGGGTTTGGTGTATGGAAATCAATCAAAGATGGTTATGTTTCTCCTACTTCTCCTCCAACTAATCCAACTAAAGTCAACATATATGAGAACAATTCCAAGTCTAAAAATGCTATCTTATGTGGATTGGCTGATTCAAAACTTTTGAAGGTGATGAGTTGTAACTCTACTAAGGATTTTTGGGAAAAGCTTAGCAACATCTATGAAGGGGATACCAAAGTAAAGCAAGCCAAGATGTATATTTTTAAGAGTAGATTTAGACCTTAAGAATGTTAGACTATGAATACATTGCAAGTTATATGCTCAGGTGCCTGAATTTGTTATTGGCATCACTAGTCTCGGTGGTGTATTCAAAGATGATGAGATTGTGAAGAAGGTTTTGAGATCTCTCCTTGAATCCTATAGTCATAAAGTGTCTGCTATTGAAGATTCTAAGGATTTGGATTATTATTCAGTAGATAAAATGTTTGGTGCTCTAATTTCCTTTGACATGAGAGAATTTGACAAACATGTTCCAAAGAAGGAAGTTGCATTCAAAGCCAATAAAAAGATAGAAGATGAAGTTGCTTATCAAAATGATGACTTTGATGAATTTGAAGCAAAATTTATAAGAAGATTGAAGAAAGGAATCGGTAAATACAAATGTAAGCTACCTTTCAAGTGTTTCAATTGTGGAAGGATTGGTCATTTTGCATTTAAATGTCGCTATAAAGAATTTGATGATGGTAATAAAATAGAGAAGGTTAAAAAGAGTTCTATTCCAAGGAAAATAGTTGTTCCTCAAAAGATGAGGATAATGATTCAAATGATGAAACCCTATTCATGACCTTGAAAGACAAAAAGGGGAATATTGGAGAAAGTAAGAGGTCTATTAATTTGCAAGATGATAAAAGTAATGAAAGATCCATCGATTTTTGGACTTCCTTTCATGTAAAGGAAGAATAAAATGCTTGGATGATTGACATTCGTTGTCCTAACCACATGATTTGTGACAAGGGAAGATTCATCATTTTTAAGAAGGTTAATGGTGGAGTTGTTAAGTTTGGTGGTGATGAGTCAACACACATCTATGGAAAAGGTGCTATAATAATTGATGAAAAGGGCAGGAGTAAGGATGTCCTCTACATCAAGGTTTTAAAGCATAATTTTCTCAGTGAGCTAGTCAGATGTGCAACAAGGGATACAATCTCACATTTCATGCCAATGTTTGTGAAATCAAAAAAGTGGGGTCCAAAAGACTAGTTGTTGAAGGAACATGGACAAATGGTAATGTCTATCATCTAAAGGAGGCTAATGGAAGAATTTTCTTATTGGATCAATCTAAAGAATGTTGGATATGGCACAAAAGGATGGGACACATCAACTTTGACAACACAGTAAAAATCAATTCCTCTCATGCTATGAGAGATATGCCTAAGATAACCAAGCCTACAAACACTTTATGCAAGGAATGTCAAATGGGAAAGTAAAAAAAAAGACAAGTTTCAAGAGCAAGGAGTACTCTACTACAAAGTCATTGGAGTTGATTCATACTGACCTTTGCGGACCTACAAGAACAAAGATTCAACAAGGTAAAAGGTATTTTATGTTAGTTATTGATGATTACAATAGAATGATGGGCTACATTTTTAAGAGATAAATTAGAAGCTTTTGATAAGCTTAAGATCTTCAAAGAAAATTTTGAGAATGAAATGGATATTAAGATCAAATGCTTAAGGCCAGATAGAGGAGGTGAATTCACTTCAAATGAATTTGAATTTTTTTGTGAAGATCATGGTATTAGAAGACATCTATATGCTCTTACAACCTCTCAACAAGATGGGGTAGTCGAAAGGAAGAATAGTATTGTGCAAGAGATGGCTAGAACCATGTTGAAAGATGTTGATCTACTTGATATGTATTGGAAGGAAGTAGTTCACACTGCTATCTAGTTTATTAATAGAGTGTAGTTGAGGTTCAATAGCACTAAGACCCCTTATGAGCTATTGTATGGAAGGCTTCCCACTATTAAATAATTCAAAATTTTTGACAACGGATGTTATATCTAAAGAGATGAAGGATACCTTGGAAATTTTGAATCAAGGTGTGATGAAGGAATCTTTCTTGGTTACTCAACCAAGAGTAAGGCTTATAGGTGCTACAACAAGAGATTGGGAAAGATGATTGAAATTAAAAATGTTAAGGTAGATGAATACTTGTATCAAATCTCACAAGAACAAGAGGTTTTTGGATTTGATATACCCCTAGATTGAAGAAGAAGAAGAAGAGAAAGAAGAGAAGGAACTGAAACTAGTGAAAGCTCCCCAAGACTCCAACAAAGTATGTATAGAGGAACCATTCATTAGATCATATCATTGGAGACAAGAATGGTGTACTAACCAGGAGAAGGCTTTCAAGAGAAAGTGAGAAAGTAAATTTTTGTTTATTTTCAAAGATAGAGCCGAAGAAATTTGTTGATGCTAGAAAAGATGATGGTTGGATAAAGGAAATGGAAGAAGAACTGGATCAGATAGAGAAGAATCATACTTGGGAATTGGATCCTAGACCTGCTAATAAGAATGTGATTGGAACTAAGTGGGTGTTCTTGGAACAAGATGAATGAAGATAGTGAAGTTGTGAGAAATAAGGCTAGATTATTTTGTAATGGTTATTCACAAGTTAAGGGTATTGATTTTGAGGAGACCTTTTCTCTAGTAGCTAATGAAAGCAATAAGGACTTTTCTTACTTTTTTTGCTCATAAGAACTTCAAATTATATCAAATGGATGTCAATTTAGCATTCTTGAATGGTGATCTAGAGGAAGAGGTGTATATTGAGAAACCAGATGGTTTCTAGTTATCAAAAGATTCAAATATGGTGTGCAGACTCAAGAAAGGTTTGTATGGTCTCAAGAAAGATCCTAGAGCTTGGTATGTTTAGTTGGACAAGTATCTACTTCAACAAGGTTTCAAGAAAGGTACTATAGATATTAATCTTTACATTAAGGTTTAGGAAGATAAGTTGTTGATTGTGGTTGTATATGTTGATGACATCATCTTTGGTGGAGATGATGATGTGTAAGAAGTTTGCACAAGAGATGCAAAAATAATTTGAGATGTCAATGATTGATGAGTTGTATTTCTTCCTTGGGATTCAAATTGTTTATAAAGATGGAAAAATATGTATCTATCAAGCTAAGTATGTAAAGGAGATGTTGAAGAAGTTTGGCATGGAGGATTCCAAACCTATTGGTACTCCTATGGTGACCAGTTGTCACTTGAGAAAATATGGTGAGTCTCCAGAAGTTGATTAGTCTCTATATAGGTTTATAAGTGTAGGTCTATTATACATAACTGCTTCTATACCTGATATCATGCATGCAGTATGTTTGGTTGCTAGATTTCAAGCTAATCCTAAGCAATCTCATGAGAAAGCAGTGAAAAAAAATTAGATATTTGATAGGAACTCCAAATTATGGCCTGTCATATAAAAAGGATAATATTTTTTCCCTGGGCAAGATGTGTGAATGACTAGAGAAGTACAAGTGGAAGTACATTTTTCTTGGGAGACAGATCGGTCTCTTGGTTCAGTAAGAAGTAGGACTCAGTGTCCTTATCTACAACAAAAGTTGAATATATTGCTACAACATCTTGCTACACTTAGGTGCTTTGGATGAAGCGTACTTTGAAGGATGTTTCAAGATAAAATGATGATGATCCCAAAATATAAGCATAGATTTATTTTATATTTTTGATATGGCCTTGTAGTAAGCTAATAGTCAAATGAAAGCATTGTTACACCAAGAGATTTTATAGAATTAATAGCAACCCTAAGATTTATCCAAGGACCATTTTGGCAAAGAACCCACCAATTATTGAAGCATTTTATGGATCCTTTCCTCTCAACATATGAAGGTTCCTTTTGACCCTTGGCACTGCCTGCTCATAAAGTGATCTATAGTGTTTTACGCCATAAATACCAGAGTTATCACTCCCATCCTAGATATATCAACCACCTCCTATGAAAACCTTTAGGGTGCTAGAAATTTCTATTCCTAATATCAGTCACTACAAAAAAATTGCATATTTTCCTAGTCTCATTGTAGTTATATCTATAACATGTACCTATCCACCAGTATCCCATCTATCTCTACCTATAGATTATCCTTCTCTTCTTAGACTTGATATTGATTTCCTCTCACCTAATCCCTCTCCATCTAAAATGGATCCCTCTTAGATAGACTATGTATAGCCTCATTTAAATGTCATTTTTCTCTACATGTACATCAATAAATTAAACCTACTCCTACCCTAATGGGGACCTCTACGTCCCTTGATCATTTGTATTTATGAAATTTACTTGGCCCTATGCCTAGGTCTAATCAAATCCTTGAGTTGAATATTACCCTATGTTATAAATATTGGCCCTCCATGTTGCCTCCTACACCTTTGTACCTCCTCCTATGTATCCCTAATCTAACCTTGCATCTCTACTCAATGTGAAAGCACCAATCTCACTAGTCTCCTCTACCACTACCACCACCAAGCTTTATAATCTACAATGATCTTTGCCTTTGCTACATCCTCTTGGGGAACCCATGGCACCCTCATCAAGTCTCTCTAATTTATCAATTTCATATATGAATCCATGCATGGTCCCCACTCACTCTCTTCCCTCGTTATATGTGCTCCACATTCACTAGTATCCCTTATTGCAATCTAAATGAGCATTGCACCCTATTTTTCCTATATCTCTTAATCAATAAATGGCGTCTACCAATGATATAGAAATTTTTTTGTATGAAATCTAAGTATAACTTATCAATTGAGCACTACTTATATCCCAACCACAACCTCCACACCACTATGTCCATCTCATCCATAGCATGCCTCCAATATATTAGTTCCCCTATATTCATGTACCTAAAACTCCTACCATATAAAAACATATATGGTTTACCCATTTCCTACTCTCCTCTATTACAAATGGGGTTGAGCATAGTTATGCGGTCCCAAACCCAAATTTGTATTAGAATCACAAATTTGGTGCTTTTTCCATCCATGTGTGTCATTATATCAATATATATATATATATATATAATTGGGTCAACAAGCATGGCCCCCTTGGAAATCCAAAACATTATGCCTAATGTTGGAACAATAGCTTCCCAAACCAATTAGAAAAAATTACCTCATTTACATTAGGTAGTAAGATGTTGCTAGCAAGAGTGATCAAGATAAGTAGAATCTCCTCCACCATCCCTAGACACATGTCTATTCCAAGTGATAGCCTCATATGAGACAAGCCACTCCTCCCAAATAACCTCTCTAAGGACTCCTCTTATACTCAACCCTAGTAGTAGATGATGTGCCCGTAGTTGGATCTATAGTACATCTACCATACATCCTCGAAGGTGATGGTGATCTCTCCAATATGCAAATGAAATGTACTTGTCTCACTATGTCACCTCTCAACCAATACCATAATCATGGATCTATGAACTCTAATTTATGGAATCTATGTTATATGCCATAGACCACACTTATTTAAGCGCCCTAGTCTACCTCATTAAACTATGCTATTAGTTGTAGTGCATTCCCTCTCACATACAATCAAGGCTAGTAATTGATCCTACATCTAGCCATAAATACTGTAAAATTATTCTAAAATTAATTCTAACCTATTATTTCATGAATGTTCCATACTAGGTGAATAGATGCACCAAACCATTCAAGCACATACATCTTCCTAATTGTACATGTGTCAAAATGTGCATACACCCTACCCCCAGTAAGTGTATACATTGCATTGTGAAATGCATATGACATCTTCATGTGCACACACCAATCCTAAATAGCTCGCAGGATTGGCATATGCTTCGTTTCCCTCACACAAATGTTATTTCTAGTGGAAACACAAAAATACTCTGCATACATCACATTATGTCATGCACACATCACATTATATTGCATGCACATCAAAATAATATTTTCACGATTTGGTGTGTTCCCTTTCCTAAAGTTCTACCACTCCCATAAATGATCTAAACACTCCTAGTTTGGCATGTGCACTTACCTAATATTCTACCCTCCTCATAAATGCCATAAATGTTAAGTTTTCAGTACATACCAATGCTCCCACCTCTAATGGTTTCCTATACTACCTCACTCACTTTGGTCAATGATGATCTAAAGGCACAATATCCACCTCTCCTGACCTACTTGATTTGCTCTTCTCTATGTGCTCTAGGGGCTAAGAGTGAAAATAAAATATTCTCACCCCCTAGCCCTATTTATTTACCCCAAACCCCTCATTTTTGCACCCCTAATCAAAAAAATTACCCTTTTTCACTCTTTTTCACCCCATTTCTCTATTTTTCATCCTTTTTCATAAATATTTTTATTTTGTTGCTCATTTTTTTTCTTCTATCATATTTTTCTCTCTATTTCTTATCTTGAGAGCTCACTCATGCAATTTATCATGCTTGATCTTTCAAAGGGGCATCATCCTTCCATATTATTAGCATCATTTTATAATTGATTAGGCCATATCACTCCCCTTTTATCCCAAAAATGCTATGTTTTTCTTTTCTTTGAAATGGCAAATGTTGTCTCAAAGAGGGGAAAAATGTAGACACCTAAAATTTTGTTGTTACCAATGCACTTTACAACATCACTTATAAAATTAATTAAATATATTATATTTAATTAATTAATTATCTTAATTTATCTTCCAACATTTCTTGAATAAATTGGGCATATTTATTCAATTAATCAACCATTCTTCTAAATTCAAACATTAAATAAATAAATTCAAAATTTACATATTTAAACCGACCATGTCCACTCCCTAGAAAATTAATTAAATAAAATCTATTTAATTATTTTTTTCTTTTTCTTCTCACATTATTAATACACTAAAACCAATTACTTAATCTACCTAATTATTTGCTCAAGTCAAAGCATGATTAATCAAGGTAAATCTTGTCCAAGTCCCTAGAATTCACGTGTCCATAAAAGACTTTGTATGGAAATTTTACCCAAGCTTCCCACTTCTAAAAAAATCCTCATGAAATCTCATCCATCCATTTTTTTCAAAATGATATTGAACCTCCACATAAATTAAAAAAATGTCTTTTTGGTCTTCCAAAAAGGGTCATATTGATCCTGACCATCCATCATTTTCTAAGAAAATGTCATCCATCAAATCTCCTTAAATCATGGAGATCCCATTAGACACCAATTACAAGGTATCACTTTGAGGCCTCTCGTGACTTCAAAGCTTTCATTCAATCCCAGCCCTTGATCTCCATATTCAAATCATAAATTTTACATCCAAAATCTTGTCTAAATTGACTACTCATAGTGTGCAACAAAAGACATTGAGAGGCTTACTTTGAGTCTTCCTCTTAAGCTCAAATAGAGGTGACAATTTAGACATGAGGTAAAGGTTTAAATTTATATATTTGAATCTTATTTTTGTGTCTTTTATCCCTTTATCCACATCTAATATAGATATTCTTTAGTATACATATAAAAATATATTATTATATTATTTTACCCATATATAAATCATATATAAATAAAACAACTATATTATTTTACCCATATAAAAATTTGTGTCTTTAATGGTAGTTAAATGCTCATATAAATTGGAATGCCCTCCATGATTACTAAAAATTGAAATTTAATAGATGCAAGTAGCAAGAAAATATATTAAAATATCCCTTGAGGGATCACCAATCAGTTCAATATTTAAATTCCAGCCCCATCAATTTCTCCATTTATCAATTTTTTTTCAAATAGCAATTGACGTTAGCCTTCTCCAAGCCTTGCAACCCCGAAATCTTTATCATTTCACATTATTCTTCATTATTCCTTCTCAGCAATGTTTGAATAAATATGCATATGGAGCTCCAAGAAAATGCTTCCATTCCAAATGTGTTTGGTGCAAATTTATTTGAAGGTTTGGAGTGCATTGTATGGAGCGTGGAATGCAATTACCTTGCCTATATAATGTGTTTGAAAAAAAAAAATCTTTTTACCTCTCTTTGTTACTTTTCACTTTTGATACATAATTTAATTTTCTTTTATTTTATTTTATCAAAATTCATTTGATATCAATAGTTAAAAATTGTCAATTAGTTCATAATAATATTATATATATAAGAGTCTATATAATGCCAATATTTAAATTTATTGATGAGTTGATAATTTATGTCGAAGGCGTTACCTATTTGAAAGAAGCCGACCTCTTATGTCGATCGATGGTTGACATCATCTTTGACATCATCTTAGAGGTGTGGAAGACAAAGGAAAGTTCATTGGTCGTTGATTTTGTCATCGTCGCTACCCGTTTTTTTAAGTTTTCCATTTCTTGCTTTTTACATAACATTAAATTTCCCTCTATTGGTTTTCGCTCCTCCAAACTCTTCATACTAGTATTGACCTTACACTTCTCCAATTTGGCGAGCTACAACCTGAAAATAAGGTTTTGACAAAGATTTTAGAGTATGTTTATTAAAATGAAAATTATGGCCAAGATCTTAATAATGAGCACATTTAGGTTTTAACATTACAACATCCTGTATCCTACGTAATTAAGTATATATTAGCATAATTATTATATAATGTATATTTTATATAATAAAAATAAATTATAAATAATATAATTATACTAATTATTATTATATACTATATTTTGTAACAAAACTATTAAATATATATATAATTATTATAATTAATAATTATTAATAATTATATTTTTATACAATACAAAAAATAATATATAAATATAATACAAAATATAATTAATATATGTATAGAGAGGATAATAGTAATAGAGATTAAATTATATATAATATAATTATATTTATTGTTATATATAATAGTATATATAGGTTATATTATTATTATATATTATATTCTATAATAAAAAAATATTAAATATAAATATGAAATTATTATAATTAATAATTAATATATTCTTATATAGAACAAATTAAATTGATATATAAAAAATATGATACTTTAATTGATCTGTGGAGACATTAGGAAAAAGAAAGAGAGATAGAGGGGGAGATAATTCTATATAGAGAGAGGAATATATACTAACACTTGCACCTAAAGGAGGTTCAAAGATTATGCCGATAGAAAACTATATGTATGTTAATATGTTAGAGAGTATGTGTTTATGCATGGGTGTGTTGCAAATTCTAGTTGCATGTGGCTAGATTAAACAACTAATAATAAATGCTAAATAATAGAATGAAATAAACTTAGACAAATCTAGATTTTTTCTTTAAAGAAATTAAGTATTATCTGATTATAAAATATTTGCATTCAGATTTAAAACATAAACCAATGCAAATGAAAAAAATTAAGTTTCCATCAAATTGATAAAAAAAATACTACAAATGGAAATAGAATGCTCTCATCCATTTGTCAAATCAATATTTACCTGGTTTTTATGTGATAAGTGAGATTTTAGAGGCTTTTACCTAATATTTTAGAGGATTTTATCATTAAATAGTTGTTGGTTTACCATTAAATGGCAGTTGAAACCTATTTTCCAACGAATCAATAATGGTTTACAGGCGTGAGACTTGTTTTAGGCTCAAATCTCACACTATATGTAGCCTATCCGCCAATAAAGAGAGAGTAACTCAAAAGATAGAGAATGAGAGAAAGACAAATTTAGATAGATAGATATCGAGAGAGAGAGAGAGAGAGAGAGAGAGAGAGGAATATTCAAAGAGAGATAGAGCATGAGAGAGAAATATAAGAGATACAAAGGAATAAAGATAGAAAAGAGAAACTAACTTTTGATTGGTTGTTTCATGTCAACAATCCAAGGATGGCATGTGTCCTTGGGGAGTTATGCTCAAGGTAGCATGCCATTTGATCAAGGATATGATAATTCACCTTTAAGACCTCTTCAATGTACCCATTGCACACTTAAGTAGACAAACATATAGAGAGAGAGAGAGATAAGGAATAGAAAAGGGAGAGGGAGAGGGAGAGGGAGATAAGATATAGATAGGTGGAGAGAAAAAATAGGAGAGCAAGAGAGAGGGAGTAAAATGAGACAAAGGGAGAGAAAGAGACGGAGATAGAAATAAAGGGATTAAAAGAGGGATAGGGAGAAAAAAAGAGGAGAGAGAAACAAAGATGGAGATACATATACAGATATATATATAGATACAAATACAAATACAAATACAAATACAAATACAGATAGAGAAAGAGATTGAGATTGAGATAAAGAAAGAGATAGAGAGAGAGATAACTAGAAATATAGAGATAAAGAGGGAGACAAAGAGATATAAAAAGATAGGTAGAGATATAGAGGAATAAAGAGGGACATAGAAAGAGGCTTGATACTGAGGGAGATAGAGAAAAATTGATGAAGGAAAAGAGAAAGAGAGAAGAGGAGAGAGACATAGATAAAGATAGTCACATATAAATATATAGGGAGATAAAGATAAATAGAGGGAAGAAAAGATATATATATATAGAGAGAGAGAGAGGGAGATAATGAGAAACATACAAATAGAGATGGAGACAAAGAGATAGAGAGAGGTAGAGATGTAGAGAGATACAAATGAATAGATATATATAGGGAGGGTGATTGATATATCTCTCCATATCACTCTCTATCTCTCAATATCACTCTCTATCTCTCAATATCTGCCACTACCTATGTCACTCCCTCTCCCCCTCTCTATCTATAGAGCTATCTCTTCCTTTCCCCCTCTCTCTCCCATTCATTCTATCTCTCCTAATCTATATCTCTATCTTTATTTCTCTCTTTATCTTCCTCTCACTCTTCTCTATCTCTTTCTATCCATATCTTTTTCTACCTCTTTCACTATCTCTCTATCTCTTTCACTATCCCCCTCTATCTCTCTATATCACCCCCTTTCTATGTCTCTCCCTCTCCCTCTATATTTATTGAGCTATCTCTCCCTCTCCCCCCATCTTCTCTCTTTCCCTTTATCCCGCCTCTTCTCTCTCCCTCTTCTACCTATCTCTCCCCCTCTTCTCTCTCTTCCTCTCTACCCCTCTTCTCTATCTCTCCTCCTCTACCTATCTATCTCCCTTTCTCTCCCTCTCTCTCAATCTCCCCCTCTCTATATCTCTCCCTATCTCTCCCTCCTTGGCTCTCTCCCTATCCCCCTATCTATTTCTCTATCTCCACCTCTCTCTCCCTTTCTCTTCCCATATTTCTCTATCTCTCTCTTTCTCTTCTCATATATCTCTATCTCCCCCTACTTCTTTATCCCTTTCTCTATCTCCCCCTATTTCTCTCTCCCTCTCTCCATCTCTATTTACCTATCTATAATTCTCTCTATTTGTCTATCTCTTTTTCTTTCTCCCTCTCCTCTATATCTCCTTATATATCTCTCTATCACTCTATCTCACCAAATCTATCTCTCTATATCTCCCTCTACCTCTTCCTCTATATCTCTCTATCTCATCCTCTCTCTCTCCCTCTACCTATATCTCTCTATCTATTTGTCTCCCTCTTCCTCTCACTCTATCTTCATCTTTTACCTCTATTTTCCTCTCTCCCCCTTTATCTCTAGACATGTCTCCCTCTCTCTATCCATCCATCTATCTCCCTCTCTATCCCTCTCTACATATTTATATCTTCCATCTCTATCTATATCGTTCTCCTCTCTCTCTTTATCTCTTCCTCTCCTCCCCTCTCCATGTCCATCTCCTTCTCCATCTCCATCTCTATCTCTATCTTCCTCTCTATCTCTATCTCCTTACCCCTCTCTCTCGCTCTTCCCCCCCTCTATCTCTCCCTCTTTCTATCCCTATCTCCCCCCCCCTCTCCTTATTTCAAACATAACACGAGCCTGTTGGTAATGGAGCCTTATTATCTTTCAAATTCAGAGGTTTTATTTCAATCATGTTTGAATCCCTATAAGTGGATGCATAGTTGATTTGAAGCTATCACTTCTCCATTGAGACCTTTATTGCACAAACATCATTTGCTAAATGGTTTATTGACCTCATGTACTGCATAAATGTAAGCAAAAAATACACAAAAATTTATCCTAATTGACCTTCCACACTTCTTTCGTGTACCCATTGAACACTAAGGTGTGATTGCTAGTAATAGTATATATAGTAATAGCCTAAATTTTAAAAATCTTTTAGTAATATGCAATATTTAATATATAATCACCTACTAGTGTGTATTATAAATAATATATTCAAGCAAATTTTCTAGGTATTGCACATATATAGTGGTAGGACCTCCAAACTTGATCTATTTAGATGAGCAAAATCATTGTTAAGTGTCACACTAACATACAAGGTACTTACATTTAGTTGAATCTCAAACCTAGACTTAGCATACACTTAAACAAGTACAAAATCTGTCTAAAAGTAACATCTCATATGGAAAAAACCAAAATCCACATCACCTTACATCTTGACAACTACAAAATGGGAAAATATTCCTAACACATAAATCACTAGATATATATTAGTCCATGATAGTCATAAACACACTCATGCATGTTTGATTTAACAAAATGGAATAATAGTCAACATGATCTATGTAAAGTGAAAAAACCAAATTCATCAATAACCATTATATTAATTGTTTGCACATGCATATAGTCAAAATAAAACATCATAGTTGGCAATTCCCCACCCTAGTCCAAATGACAACAAGGCTTAAGGTGACTTAAAAAATAGTTTTATGAGGATGTGACATTTTTCAACAACTATGAATAATTTTAAAAATATACTTGTTAAATTGTAAAATAGAAAACTTATTAATAGTTGACTTAAAAAGAGATTGAGTTAGTATTATTTGAATGTGAAGAACTTGTTTACCAAGAAGTTAAAATGCTAAAACCAAATTTATATATTAGATTTCAAGAACTAAACATGATTGGTGGTATCACTACATTACAAAGTCAGCAATGGCATTCTTAATATGAGGGACTCAATAATATTACGAGTGAGCATCTTTTGGTCAACTATTAATAAGAATAACTCACATTTCAATAAAGATGGTTGAATGATTTATTCCAATAATTTCAATCCTAGCCCTCAACTTGTGTAAGAATAGAGTGTAAGTAGAACATTCAAGCTCATAGAAATGGGTTTTCATAAATTACTAAGCAATGCCCTTGACACTGTGCAACTAATTATGCTTAGTCTGAAAGGTACCTTACAACATGAGACCATCGCATGCACCTACTATGCTTATAATACAACATAAAATAAAGGGTCATTGAATTAATAACTATGATATTAAATGCTCTACATTAAGTGCACTTAAAAAGTTAGTAAGACAAACCTTCTTCTGAATTCAGTTGATCTCTTCTCATCATGCCATAAACTTTGACTAGTGCTTTCTAGCAAACTAAACCTCATCAATCCACTATGACATTACAATGCTATTAGTCTCTTTAATGTTTTATTGTGTCATAATTATGGACTTTGCTAGTTCTAAGCTTACCATGTTAATGTCTATGTTAGTGAGCTTGTGAACTACTTGATCTACAATCAAATCCTTGAAAAGCATGGTCAAACTTTGTGGATCTGGATAGAACATTTATTTCTTTGGAAGCCTAAATCGTCCAAGTTTTCAAAATAGAGAGCATTAAAGAATGTCCAATTCTTATTGGCCAATTTAGTGTCCCACATTCTTTTCAAAGTGGTTTTTACACCATGTTGCATAGATGCTATCAATTTATAATATTTCATGGAGTCTTAATACTACACAAGTAAAATGAGAAGATAGTATTCATACAATGGCTTACTCTTACAAGTCAATATGATCAAGTTTCTTTCAAGGTAGATGCCATACCTTCCCACAATACATGGATGATAAAAGTAAATCACTTCAAATAATTTGGGAAGCCTAAAATGCTACATAAACACCTTTCACATATTCAACTACACTATATCTAACCTTCATACCTTGTGCATATGCTTCTCATTGTTACATAACTACATGATCTTTTAAGCAAACTGAAGGAGAATTCGTAAACATATTTTTACTTACATGGTTGCACTTTAATGCTACATAATGTGGCCAAACTTAGTACTACGACCAAATAAACTATTTTATATCACACCATTTTAAGATAATTTAATTTATATAATAGTTCATTTAATGAAAATATTTGCAAATTGAATAAATTCTTATTACACTATAATCCAAATTTCTCAACATAAGAATCTTTGTTATTAAGCATGATAGTACAATGATAAATATATATAGTAAACAATGGTAACATGAGGAAATATACTAATATTTTGCATGCTTCATCCAAACCAATATTCACTTAAAACCTATGCCTCCCTCAAAATTCAGGTTAGGACAAGAAAGAAAAGGAATACTTGTTGAGAGAACAAAAATAATCTTTAAAAATTGTGTTGATTTACAAAAGCATTTACAAGTGTCAACAAATCATTAAAGAGCGATGTCAAACAATAATAACAACACTAAAACTAACCTTGACTCTAATACACTCAACGAAAAAGCCATTAACATATTATTGGTGCTTTTAATCCACAATCAAACCCCTTAAATAACCATTTATGTCAAAATCTAAATTGCTTCCCTTGTATATAGATTACTCAAATACAATCAAAGTTAAATAGGTTAGCTTTTACCATACTTACCACTTGAATCTACATACTTCACAACTAAAATAGCAATCAAAACATGTTCTCACCTAATAGCGAAGCCTAAAAGAAAAACATGCTTCCATAAAAGATGTTGGAAAATCATGCAAAAATATCAATAGAAAAGAGATGCTAAATAAAAGGTTGAATTCCTTTTTCACATAATTTCAGTTTGCAACATCATATTAGATACTTCATTATGTCACAATTCTGCTATTATTCTTCTTCTATAAGTTATTAGGGGTTGTAGGCTATCAAGATAGAATGCATTACAACTCGATGTAAACACAAAAGAGATAGCATCTAAAAGATGTGATTTCTTCAACATAACCATCTCCTATTAATATATTGAACTAAAGATTTTGGAGCAATGTATTTCTCCCCAAAAAAAAACCAAGAATTCAATAGCATATCAAGCGTAAACATGCAAAGCATTCCTAAACTTACTACAACCCAATAGGTCATCTCTCAAGTGTTGTTTTTCTAACAATTCCCAAGGCATTAGGTCGTTGCCACCTTTTTCATACAAATTTAATAAGATAGATACAACCTTAATAGGCAAAAACCCACTTTAACTTGTTTTTAATGGATTTCCACGATATGTCATAGTTGGGAGAGTGTTCATCTAAGGTGCCTTAACAAAATGCAACTATCTCACCTACCTCAATTTAGTATTTCGGTTCACAAGTATTCGCATATGTTGACAAGAAGCGAACAATGTGTTTCTATCTTACATCATCGCCTCACTCGCCAAGTTTGTAAAGACGCGAGCATAAGTATTCATCACTCAAATTTTCTAATAAACATGTTTTTCCATAAATTCTAGGGACCCTCTATTATAATGTTATTTAGATGAGCCAAACAAATGCATCCAATTATAACCAGTGATCTGAATTTTGTGTACATTTATTATAGTATTTGCAACCACCACGTCTGACCCAAAGGGTGCTTCCATTTGCTTTTATTTATAATGTCTCACTTCAGTTTTCATATGTTCGTCAAATTTAACTTCACTAAAGAGTTATACCCACTGCATCGAAACCTCTTTGCCAAATAAACCATAACTTTGCCGCTTCACATCCTTTTTTGTGCAAGTCACCGTCCACATTATTCATTGTACTTTTATGGCATATTGTTAATCCAAACCAAAGGCCTTAATTTGGAGATTACCAAAAATGTCTACATGTGTAAGTTCCCTACGCTACTTAATTTTACATATGGCTAATCATCTGATGCTATTTATTTTATTCCATTCTATATGGTAATATATTTACAATTGCACATAGTTCACCCTGCATACATAACACTACATTAACATTATTTTTTGTACTTTAAAATTAGAATTCAATGGACCCACATCAACCCATTTATGACCACCTTAATTTCAAATGTTATTTTTACATACAGCTAATCATCTGATGCTATTCATTTTATGCCATTCTCTATCGTAATATATTTGCAATTGCACATAGTTCACCCTGCATGCATAACACTATATTAACAATTGTTTTTTGTAATATGAAAGTAGAATACAATGGACCAACATCAACCCATTTATGACCACGATAACTATCATTGAGCCCATTCCTTGAGCTACCCCTGCAATGTTCCTTCTCCCATCTCGATGGACCTTGCTGAGCCCCTGAGCCCTGTACTATTAATACACCTCTCCTGAGATAATGTGCACTGCCTCATTAATAAAAAATGCACTGCCTCTGACGGGAAATTTGAACCAGCAAAGATGATGCGCACTGCCCCATTAATAAAAATTGCATAATAACTTGCATTATAACATAAATAAAAGTGTCCGTGCAACATAGCCATTGCTCCCATGAATCATCAATTACAAGTTTTTCCCCTTGTGTTGTTACATATGATTGTATACTGTTATTCACAAATAGGTTGTCCAAGCTCAAGTTGCATAAGTGACGGATGAATTACATCTTCATCCATAATTATCAAAATACTACTAATTTCAACCTGTTCAAAATCTCCAGTAATGATATATTCATTGATCTTAATCTTGTTTGATATATAGGCCTCTACATAAGGGCAAGATGTTCAAAAAGAACAGGGTAAATTATTTCTCAAATTTCATTTAGAAATAAAATGCTGGTATTGCATTACAAAACACAAAGAGGCTAATACCCTACAGAAATTAATTAGTTTCAAGATACTCAAATATAATTATCCATTCTATAAAGAAAATGGCAAAATCTAGGGAAGAATTGCTTCCCACATTATACAGACAGCAGGTTGAAAAAATAGAGAGCTCTACTGAAACAAATGGGAATCTCAAAAATGTCCATGCATAATGGTAAAAAATTGAGGATAAATATGTCACTGGCAGCAGAACTGCATTGTCTCAACTGCACTTCGAGAGAGAGACATTTTTCCCATCAACAACAAATTTTGAGTTTTTCTCAAGCTGCAATGGTCCATTAAACCACAGTTAACAACCAGACTTGGAATGTATAATGGAAAACTTCAGATTTTCAAATAAATATAGAATATCACAAAAAGGAAAGACATGACAGCCTTATCTCAAACCTTTCTTGTCAAATATGAAACAGCATCACGGCTACAAGAAAACTCCGAAAAAAAGAAACTTGAGTGAGCCTCAACGCACTTCTTCAAGTTTTTGATCTTCATTGCTTGGCCTGGAGCCTGAAGTCAAAGACAATGTTGTATTAATCTTTTGAACCACAAAGCTAACAACCAACAAGAAAATATATTAAATTAGCTTTGAAGATCAAACACGCATAGCGTCTTACCTCCTGAAGCAGCTGCTTGCAAATTCTCTTCAACTTAAGCCTGGGCTCTGAAACATTCTCTGTTTCTTTTCTAGCATTGTCCTCATTAGCAGATATGGCGTTTTGAATCTTAACTGCTTTATTCTCTGTAAGGTCAACATCCCTTTTATGTTTCAAACTGTTGTTCTTTGCAACAGTCTGTTTTACATCACCATCATCAGCAGAACCTTCCTCTTTGTCATTATCTGAATCAAAAGAAACCTTATGTCCTTTCCAATGGGCACCTGCAATTTTCTTGGACCGATCACCAATGCCAAGTCCCTGTTTACCTGTTGTAGCTTTGTCCTGTCACGATAGAGCATATTCAATTGTTGAAACTTTCTATAATTTAATCAAACCAAAATTTGTTACTTTTTGATAATTTAAAATTATAACACTAAGTGCACTTCGCAATGAAAATATGTGGCACATGCAATATACATAGCTTAATAGAGGCTCCTTGCAAACACCTGAAAAATATTTTGTTTGTTAAAATATGAGAATGTGCAAGAGAGTTACTGAAATTGCTCATGATGGTAGTGTACATCTACCAAGCAACAAGGACTTTATGCATGTAAGAGCACTCAGGGAACCAACCAAAGAATGATAGAAGTGACACACTAGAATGCATGGCTAAGGAAACACTCTGGGAACCACCTATGCAAAAGCAGTTAATCAACATATAGGAAAATGGTAATTTTCCGAACATTCTCATGCTTTAAAGGTACCTATAACATCCAGTACTGCATGAATCTCAGAAATGCAATACATCAACGCATCCCATTAATACATTACATGTGGATGGCTTGAAAAGTGAGATTGCAATGTTTGGGGTAACAGAAAGTGCACAAAATTTTAAAACTGGAGCATTATCTTATGCTACCAATATCATACAACTAGTGTCAGACTATGCTACCAGAAACAAGAAATAGCAACAAAAACAAATGGTCAAGGTGTTCCAGGGTATAATTAATAGTAGTCCCTCACCTTGCTTGCACTAGCCAGGCCACCACCAACATATATAATAAATATTTTTATTTTTATTTTTTGTGGGGTTTGACCTATGTAGTTTTTGTCATCTCAAGGTAACCTTAATGAATAGTGACTATTTTTCCTAATTTAAATTGGTAAAAATCACATGACAAGGAGACCTACTTAGCACAAAAGCACCTTTAAGCATTTGATACTAGGGGTAAGTAAACGATGAGTGCATTCATCGCTTTGGGCTTTTCACCACCTTTATACAAAGACGTTGAATACTCATGTCAACTACCTAAATATAATAACTGTAGGTGAACATTCGATGTTTCTCCATGGAGCTTGTTTTGCCAAGGCAAGAAATTTATATTGGAAAACTGTAAAATGGATGAGGTGCTTGCGATGGATTGTTGATGCCAAGGATTGAAGATACAGACCTGAGAAAATGCAAAAATATGAAATCTAACAAAAAGAGAAATCTTTAGTAATGCAATTCCCCAAACTAAAGAACCTACTCCAGTTTATTCATGAACCTTCAAACATGTGATTTAAGAGATTGGCCGTCTATATCAATGTCAAGAATGCATCCCTCCAAAACCCAAAATTTAGCTCCAAACAACTCTTCCAAGTCGCAAGTGTTCTCTAAGAGTGGTCAAAAATTAAAATATTGTTTCATTACAGAATGAAAGGTTGTAAGCATTCTTGTGAGCCTCTTTACCAAATTTGGATTTTCAAAGCAACTCCAGCTGAATATAGATTTTTTCGACCAGCTAGATTTCTCTGATTCAGTTTGGACTTTTCAATTCCTACAGAAATTTTATTTCCAGATTTTTTGACTTCCCAGATGAATCAATTTTTTCAAACCTGGTAGTGGTAACTATGATTGTGAGTTGCTTTAGGGGTTAGGTTTTGATTTTTTCTATGTTCCACAGCGTTTCAGGGACACGGACAGTGGGACGTGTTTCTGAGACTGCTCTCAGAACCATTTTTTGGGGATGCCAGGGGTACGGCAGTATATATATTATTTATGTGTGAATTTATATATATATATATATAAAGAAAGAGAAAGAGAGATTTTAATGGACAGCAGTATAACAGGAGCAATTTAACATGACACTGTTAAAATGATGCTGGATGATGTCTGCAGAAGCCTACCTGCATGCCAACCACATTCCAAAAACAATTGTTTGTCTGCACTTCTCACAAAATACCACTGTACCAGACCATGACCAATGCAACTTTAATCTCTTTTGTAACTCACAATAATAACTGACTCTAATACCAGGTTGAAAAATTTTGAAGTTTGAGACTTAAGTTTGAACAATAAAATCAGAAATTCAAATTACTGCCGTTATCAGTTATACTTCTGCCACGATATATTTAATGCTTCTGTTATAATGCTGTCATGATATATCTAACAGTCATTTTTAATGTCACAAATGATTGTTTTTTAGACATTAGAAAAATTTGCCTTGCTGTCAGGGACGTCTTGCCATCCCTGGGCCGGATGAGGTACATTTGAGACATTCCCTGCTGTCTCAGGGCCAGCCAAATTTCCCTGCAGTATTTCCTATTTCTGCAAATTGTTAGAAAAATTTCAAAGATTTGAAGACTTTATCCCACCATACCCGAAACGCTATTGGGGATAGGTACACAGGTTTGAGTGGAGCACAGGATTTTTAAATCTTCTAAGCTTTTACAGTTTACCCTAGGGGAGGAGTTAAAAATGTTAATTTCTAGAAGAAATATGCACCTGAAAGGGACACTAAAAAGAATCATTAAAAGCAATCCAGAAGTTGGATGCCCTCCATTGTGCATGAATATTTCAGAGGAAACCTGTATCCACATCTTATCATCTTTCTTTGAGAAATGGAGCCAACCCATTGTTGAGGAACAAATGTGCTTGTTCAAATGATCAAATCATACCCCATTTACAATTGATGCCCTCATCCAATTCCCATACCTATACACCACATCTCCTGATGACTATGGTTAAAATATGTCCTAAATCAGCCTATACTCATCAGAAAGGTAGTTAATTGTAGGTGCCAGATGGCAAATCATGCAAGATGAAGAAGAATAAAATCATTTTAGATTTTCCTTATTACTTCTAAAATGGTAAAAAGCAGATCTCAAACCAGGTGAGTAAACAGAGAACCATAAGAAATGGACCTATAACAAGGGCTTGCAGGCAGCAAGACTTCTATCACTGGATTCTCACACTTTAAGTAAGCACTGCTAGATCCTTTGGTCCAATTTGACGAAGATTGGCCTTTGTGATGTTTACCGTTACTTCTTCAGTAGCAGTTATCTAATGCAGACCAAATTTTAGTAAGATATATGCTATATCTGCAGAGGTTCCTTCTGTTATGTTCCTAGAGAGATGCTGGGGACCGTCTACACTAACATGTCTCCATGTGCTTTCTTAAACCATACTAATTTTGTAACATGTAAAAGACTGTTTCCAGGCCATGCATAGACATACAAAACATTTATTTTGCTTCAAGGTTCAAAACATTAATATGAAATTAGCAGCGGTGACTCCACAATCTATTGAATTTGTCTTTTACATTGTTCAGTGAAGGATACATGAATTTCAAAGATGATAGTGATGGATAGCTGGATAACGGTTTCATCATAAGCTGGATGATACTGCTACTGGTCTCATCAATTAACTACCAGTATGATGTATTAATAGGCCAATTCACATTCTTGTTCATGGTCTGATAATCTGCCTGTATAACTATAAAATTATAAATATATAAGTACAAGCTATAATTTATTACAATCAGAGCAGAACTATGCTACAATTTTAAAATTTCCCTATGTGTGCATTCATTTATATCTCTGTTTTCACATAAACTATCAAAGATAAACCGATCTTAGATGTTGTATTGTAGATGCCTATACACATCCTGATTCAAATTTTAAATTTCTTATTATTAAATTTTCGAATTTAAGTTTATACTACAGCAAGCAAGCACTAAAAATAAGACGCAAACAACCATTATTTATTGTAATATCTCCTGGAAGTTTCCCTTGAAAATTAGGAAAACTCCTGATATAATCAAATCACATTAATTGTTTTCCCCAAGTGCTAATACTTGGTTGACAAGAGCTAAAACAATTAGAGAAATACACAGGACTTATATTTTTCTATTTTTTCATGAAAACAAACTAGTTCTTTTCCAGCAGAAATTTTCTTATTTGAGCCCAACGAGGAAATATTAACAAGAACAACAACAAAAAGAATTAAGATGTCTACATGCACTGAACTTTTATCAATTGCTTGAAATATAGCCATCTCCGCATACCCCTATACTGTTGTTAAAAGATGGCATTTCTATCTACTGCCTCTAGATGATTATGATTTACAATTCAACTGTTTGTTATGAAAGTGATTATCAAATAATGAAATATCTTTGCTTTTGTTGAAATTTATTTCAGTACTTTAGAATGTTAGCTTTTAAATTTTAACTATTTTACATTTTCTGAAATTGTATAGGCATTGTCTATTTTTTCTAAATTTAAGTATATAAATCAATTTTTTTATTTGGTATCTCCAAATACCTCTCCCATTTTTTCAAGAAATGATGTACTGATACCCATCCCCATCTCCAGTACCAGTACCAGTCACCATCTCCTGGTAACTATGCTAACGCAATTACTTGTCCAGTTCTAATAGAAAAAACATTTCTTTACAGATGAAAAAATGAAAATAACTATATAATTGATACTCAGTTACAGGCACATTAGGAGATCCTTATAAGCAACTGGAAGCTCTAAACCTGGTGACCGATACAGACCAAATAGCCATTTTCTGAAAGAGGTAGTTTCAGCCATCCCTTTACCTGCATCCTTATAGCATTGATTCCTTGGCATCCTTGATCCCCAACTTCTAACATTTCCCTGCATATATTTTTTGGAGCTCGAGATATGGGAATATCTCTACTATGGTACTTCTAGCATGAGTTATGGGGTATCCCCGACACCTTACACTGTATTTTTTTCGATCTCATAGGTTCAAACTTATCTTACTTGCAAACTTTCAAGTAAGAGTTAAGGAGTATCCCCGATCCTTAAATCCCAATGCTTTGCCTCCTATATCCTATCGAAGTAGGAGATGCAAAGATCGCCCTCTTTGCCTGCTTTTGGCATGAAACATGAAGCATCCCCAATCCCCAACATACTATGCTTACGCTTCTTTCCGGGTCAAAGGATCAATTGTCCTTCTAAGGGTTGTGTCGGCAAGTTCTCTAACTCCTCGATGGGCCAACAAGTGAGCATCGAAGGTACTTCAATTTGTCTAACTTTCAAATCCCTGACAAGTCCATGTCAGATCTTCACGAGTTCTCAAAACCTACAAAGTTCTGACAACTCCCCATATTTACAATATTCCCTAACTTTCTGAAATGCTGACCAGGTTCGGTAGTTAGCCAAATCGCTGATTCACTAATAGGGCAAAGTAAAGGCAACAAGTTCCAAAGTTTCAGAAATCTCTGAAATGCCACCAAAGTTCTAAAATGCTCAAAATCACTGCCAAAAAAGCATATTGGAGATAATCAAGTTCTTCTAACCTCCAAAGTGCCAACAAAGTGGAGTAAAGTAAAGCATCAGAGATTAGCAAGTTCCTAGAACCTCCAAATCGCTAAAAAAAAGGTTCAAATGGCCATCAAATTTCTGTAAACTTCCAAAGGTGTAAAGGAACATACAAACTACATGTCCCAATGAACGCCACGTACATGCAAGATCCAACAATTGAAACACAATCTCTTCTTTCCCATGCACACATGGACAAGGACAAATTGTTAAGTTATGCATTTCTCCTACAAGTTCATTACTGATCAAAATGGTGCGACCTTCCTCCTGCTCAACCTGCACCAAAATGGAACTTTCAGATCATGATGCCTCTTGTTTACAGAGGGGGACAAAAAGGAGCTATGCCATGGGAATGAATAGCAGAAAAGTTTTATAGGATTTATTGCAGCTCTTGTTTGTCCATGCCAGTCTCTTATAGAAGTCAAACTTGTTTTTACCGCTGAAAGATCTATTATTGAAAGAGAAAGGATAAATCCTCTTTTCCCTTAGCAGGTAAAAAGTAAAAGGTTGTAGGTTGTTCAACCTTTTACAGGAGGTTTCTGCATATGGGGTTCAGTTGTAATAGACTATTCAAGAAACTAACTCCATTCCCACCTTGTAATCATTACAAAGTAAGGAGCTTGAAGATGCCATGAGAATATGCCATTTTCAATTGCAAATCAAGAACCCAAGTGGCACCATGTGTCTGCAGCTGCTTCCATCTTCTTCTTGCTTCCTCTTTATATACTAGTCTGTTGGGCATTTGTAAGGGTTGGTCTCTGTTTGTGCTATCAAGTAGGCTCTAAACTGTTGAGACTAATCCAGGTCATCTTGTAGACTTACATTGTATTTGGTGTGTGATTAATGTAGAACAATCTTGCTTGTGTCAAATTTTTATAACAGCTCTGTGTTCCTTTCAGAAAATTAATATAAGAGGTACCTATGTTGTCATTTCACGTTCTGTCTCCACCTCCATTTGAGTGTTTCACGTTCTGTCTCCACCTCCATTTGAGTGTTTCAGGGGATTCAAGAAACTAATCACATTTGTTGTTCTTTATATCGGGTCTTAGTTTGCATTCAAGGAGTGCAATAAAATTACTCTACTTGTGTACTCATATGCCAAAGTAGAAACTCTTTGAGACTGATATGTGGGGCATTTATATTTGTTGTGGATAACTAAGAATGGGTCTATTTCTAAGAATGGGAAGGCAATGGACAGTCTAAGCTCTGCAAGACAGGGCAAGGTAAATTAGGCCCAGCTGAATGTTATGACTTGCTCTGTCAATGTAGTTTTTGTCCAAATCTAATTCTGTTGCTATAGAATTGGGCATCAGTCTAGCAGTTTAAGCTGATCCTGCACATCTTTGGGATGAAAGATCTCACTTCCTGTGCTAATAAATTAATTGTAATTTAATGTCCTTCCATTATGTACAATCCAATGTTATAAAACCTTGTAAAATCCTTTGTGAACTAGCATCTAATGAAAACCATTAGAGAATTTGTGTATAATGTCTTTTCCTAGGTTAATGATGTTGTGAGTGACCATGCATGAAGGTATTTGCTAGGGTTATTAACCAATTTTCCATCTTGTGATTGTATCATATAATCCAACTTCCATAAATAGAGATTTGTGACTTGCAGGTGCAAGAAACCTACATAGAGAAGTATTGTTATGGCTAGTTTCAAGGATGTTTTTTTATGAATAGAGTCAGGTTTTTTGCATAGTCTATTAACTTGTGCTATCTTTCAAAGATCTCTCCTAAAAGCTTGACAGAGCTCAAAGTGCAGAAGAGGTTTAACCACCTCTTGTTTGTTGGACTTTTCTATCCTTTAATTTGAGCATAGGTCATCTTCCTCCATCTAGACTAATTTAGTCCCTGTGTCTGGATATTGTGGTAAGCGCCTTAGAATTGGTGTTACTCCAGAAATGAATACCAATAGGCCCCATGGCCCAAAAAAATTAATTAAAAACAGCAAACAAAAAGGTTAAAAACTATCCTCCCAATAAAAGTAACTACACTAACAACATAAAGCACAAAAGAAAACAGTCCCTCTTACCTTTCATTTCTCAATCAACCAAAACTCCTTGCTACTCCTTGTATATTTTTTGGATATTATGGACTTTTTTATATTTTAATATTAAATATACATAAATAGTGTGGACATATCCAAGCCATACTGAACCTATGTAAAAATAAATTGACAAACTGTTGATGTTTAGAGCAGCTTTGTGGTCTTCTTCCTGCGATCTCCTTTACTTGTGATAAATTAAATTATAGCCTATGGCTATTTAATTTATTGAGTCATCGATTCAAGAGGCACGATTATTGATGAGTTGCATCTATTTGTTAAAGCCGACATGTTGCCTAATGAAGTGGCACGATCAATAAAAGATTGTTATCAAGGCCGACCTTGAAATGGCGCGATCTCTTCAAAAGGTGTGAATTCTTATGTGGCTGACCTCTTGCCTATTGGATGTGTCTTTATGAAGGGGAGTCTTTCTCTATGATGGCTGACTAGTCTTGAAGGGTGACAACTTTTCATATTGTATATATATTTGATGGTTCTCTCATTGTCATTCATTCATTCATACATTCAAATTTGCAAGTGCAAGTTCTTCTTCAAGGCAGATCGACTTGTGTTAGAGGCTGAGTTTTCATCTGTAGATTGCAGCATATTGTTTCTGTGTTTGCATCAGATTGTGGTGCATGTTATAGGCCTTCATATCGGCCACTATTGTAAAGGAGACTCTATTGGTGATTCAATATATAAGTGATATATTGTTGTTGGGTTTTTCTCCCTCAAGTGGAGGGTTTTCCCAGGGTATCTGCTGTGTCTTTGTGTTGATTTTGAATTAATTTTCTGTGCATTACAACTGATCATAAATCTAACACAAACCACCATATCCAACCCTCTAACCCATATTCATAGCAAACAGGCAACTTAGCCTTTCTATTAAATTTTACTTTCATTGTTGTCCAACCAAAAAAGCAAGCTAAGCAATGCATTGCAAATTGAGCTGTCAACCATCTTCATGATGACAGTACAAGAATTATGAAAGTCAGCATAAATAAAAGAAACATTTTAATCTTGTGGCAGAGGATAGGACTTTTATGAACCAAGCTCTTGGTGCTCAATTCATCATGTCAAGGGTGTCTCATATTGGTTCCTTAGCTGTCAATCCTTGATGAGAAGATATTGCAGTTTCTGATTTTGTGGTTGGCATACAAGCTCAAAACATGCTCAAAAGCTAAGAACAATTTTCTATTAGACGTAGATCAAGTCTACAAGGGCAAAGGATGGATGGAATAGAAGAGTTAAGTTTCTTGTTGTAACATACTGAAAAGCTAAGAACAATTTTCTATTAGATACAGATAAAGTCTAACAGGGCAAAGGATGTGTGGAAAAGAAGCCATGTAGTCCGCCTAGAATACAAATTTTAACTTTTATAAATATGTTCTGAAAATTGTGTTCTATTTGTTTAAAAAATTAAATATATAATTCTTGCATGTTATTCATTGTGCAATGTGTATATCAGGTGCAGCTTCTCCCCATATTTATTGGGTTCAGCATTCATACTAACATAAGGTATTTTATGATCATAACTTCAGGAACCATAAAGAGAGCATACCTGGACAAGATTATAAAGGTTTTCTTGGTCCTGTTCACAAAACGTAGTTCTTAAAGCTGAACCTTGGACAACTTTTACTGTGACAGATTGACTTCCTTTAGGTACAGTATCTTTCTTGGATTCAGACTTTGATCCAAGGAGACCACCCCAAACAAACCCATGCTTATGGCCCCACCATTCAGTTGATTGATATCTAGATATTTGTGACAAAACCACTGAAGATGTAGAGTCAAGATTTCCGTCGCCTTCAAATGTACATTCATCCAACTGTGCTGCAAAAATATGATGATATATAAACTTTCCACTGTAAAATGTTTAAAGGAAGCTTCCCAATCATTTCAAGCACACAAGATGGGGGTCAATAGTGTAATCAAATGCTCTACATCTTCAATTACGAGAACAATATTATTTATCCAAAAGGAATGCTTGTCTGATTAGAATAAGGGACAACATACACTTATGATTATTAAGTCAAAAGAATTACCCTCAAATGCTAGCCTAACTCATTCATAGGGGCACCTTTTTAGAACACTACAGACTTCAGTTGGGTTGTACATTTACCTTGAGAGTCAGATTCTTCTTTGACAACATTTATCTCTGGTGTTTCACCAAAAGACTGAGCTCCAGAAGTTGCAGCTTGACTTCCCTGCAGTGCTCAAGTCATTAATTGCATTAGTTCATGGTCCAAACAAAAGAACCTTTAAGCTTCAGCCAGAGATGCAAAAAGAGCTTGTTTTGAAAATCACAAATACTTCAAGTTATTAAAATATATATTGAAGTCAAAACCATCTAAATGAATATGGAATCTGCATTTACCCAATCCATATAAAGGCAGAGAAAGACCCATAACTCGTTATGATAAAACTTAAAACTGAATTAAGCATTGAGTATAGGAACATTTGACTGTTTTTTGAAACAATCAAGTCAGTTCCAAACAAAAGGAATTGCTGATGCATTAAAGCATTTTCATCAGGAATGTCCAAGGAGAGGTTCTTTCTTCAATCCCCCTTGTCATTCCATGTTTGAACTTGATATAATCATTTCCTTGTAAAATAAAAACTATAAATTCTTTTTGCAAAGAAAATGAATCAGCTAATCTCAAGAAATCCCTTACCAAAATCCCAATAGAATGAAAGGTAAGATTTGAAGTGGGGGGGGGGTTGAGGTTTCCCACATAGATTCATCCTTAACAACTCAAAATATCAAGAGATTAAGGTTCAATCAAAAGAACCTCGCCATCTACCAAAATTCAATCTCTTAAGTCAAGCATGGAATTTCAATTGCTACAACTTGCAACTTCTAAATTTCAAGCCACGTTCAAATGTTAGACTTTTTCCTAATTTGAATAAGGTTCTGTGGCAGGATTACATGTTACAACCAAGAAAAAACATGTATTTTGTTCTCTTCTTTATCATTAGAAAGGTTCAACGAAAAAAGTCAGAAATTATTCTGGAAAAAAACCTCATCTACATGATTGTATTAATCATATAATAACAATATGCTCCATTGTCAGTTGTGCTTTGTTATGGAGAATCAAAAATGCTTGAGATGAGGGAAGAGCATAGTTTTTCAGTGGAAGAGCCTCATTTCTCTTAAAAGAAAGTGAGTACAGAAATCTGGTCATATCTACCTTATGTTATATATAAGCAATTGCATGAATGATTAGTTATTTCAAGCAAAGCATAAAATTTCTTAACTTGATGGAATAATACAGGGAATCAGACCCTCCTGGTCTATATCATGTCTTATCATAATTGATTATCTATTTTAAAACTAAGTAGCTGGGTTCACTGGCTGCCTGGCCGAATCCAGGTCCAGTTCACACCAGATCCGGGTACCAGTCCGGTATGACTGCGGGTCCCAGCATGGTGTTGTTTTTAGGTGCCCAGTTCATCCAGGGCAAACCCAGGCAAACCCAGAACAAACTCAGAATGAACCCGGGCAAACCTGTCACGAACACAATTGCCCAACGACACTTTATAAACATTTTTTAAATTTTTTTTGTTTGAGTTTGACTAGGCGCTCTCCTAAATCCTAAAAGTGACCTCTAATACACATGAAACACCAAAACAAGTTCATTTTTATTCATTCCTTTTGCAAACCACTTGGAATGGCATTGGCTCTAGCACTGCTTGTGGTTCATTTAATGTTCCTACATTATCTAATGTCAATGATGATGATGATATTGATGATTTAGCAAATCTATTTGATAATTAAAAGTTAAAACTAATTGTTGAACTTGGTATTATTATTTTAATATTGAACTTGAAGTTTGAACGATGAATATTTTATCATGCATGTTTTAAATGGCATTCAAGTTATGGTACTTTTGTTGTTTATATGATGCTATGTGATATTCTAATCTTAATTCATGCTTCTAGGCTTATATAATATATATATCAGGGATACCTGGGGACACATCCCCTGTCTAATTTTACAAGTCCCTATCCCGAGGATGTCCCCCTCTCGTCCCCATTTTTTGGCAAAAAAGAAGGAAACGGTCCAAAAACGGGGGAACGGCAAGGTTTGGTGTAAAGGACGGCAGGCTATCTCGAGAACGGCCAGGGAATGCTTGGACGTCCCCCGACCATCCTGGGGACAGCTGGTCGTCCCCTACATCAGACCCCCATTTTTTTAAAAAAAAAGAACACATTTGAATAAAAAAAGGGCTTATTTTATTTGTTTTATGAGCCCCCACCTCCCAGCTTGCCCTTGTGAAGAATAAACTCAATATTTTGAGTCATTTTTACATTTGTATGAGATGGAAAAAAAAGGAGCAGCTGTAGGGTTTGAAGGTAGCCATTGCAAGAGAAGGAACAGCAAGGTAAAGAAGGAGAAGAGGTTGAATCCAAATCCATCAAAAAGGTAAGTCTTTTCATTCCTTTTTTTTTCCAATTTTTTTTCAAAGTTTCAAGCATGAAATGTCTGATTTTTTAACTTTTTTTTTTGCATTTTTCAGTTTAAACTTGCATTCAAAATCAAAAAAACATGAGCAGCAGTGAGAGTGAGAGTGAAAGTGAGAATGAAGTGCAACTACTTGATAGAAATACAAGAGAAAGGGTGAGGGTGGTAGTGGACAGCAACCAAACCCATTTAAATGCCCTTCAAAAATCATGGAAACATATGCAAAGGATCCTTTGAACAAAAAAAAACTTTCCTCCAATATGTTACACCTGTGGACCAAAGGCAAAAAAATTCAGGGGGGAGTAGGGTGTGGAATTATCATGTTTGCCATACAGATTTAGGGGCAACTACACAAGGGTAAGGGCTCATTTTTTGGGTGTTTCGGGCCGTGGAATTAAAATGTGTCCAGAGTTAAAATAACTTGAAAAGATAGAGTGTCATAGATTGCAAATGGAAGTGGAGATGGGGGATCAAGGTGGGACAACTTTTGCAAGTGTGCAATCATCTATGCCTATGCCATACACAATTGGTAGTAGTGAAGTTTCCACAAGAGGAAAGAAGAAGATGAGTGGTAGTGAAAAGGGAGCTTCAATTGAATCTATGTTTAATGTGCAAGCACGAGAAGCCACAGAATCTTCCATTGCCAAATTCATTTTTGCTCATGCCATCCCATTTCATGTGGCCCGTTCCTCTTATTTCAAACAAATGATTAAAGATGTAGCCAATATTGGTCCCTCATTCATACCCCTTGGAGATCATAAGCTAGCACTACCCTCTCTTAGACAAAGAGGGTTCCAAAGTTAATGTGCTAATGGAGAATACAAGGAAAACTTGGATAAGGACAGGTTGCTCTATAGTGATGGATGGGTGGATTGATGTTAGACATCGGCCACTCATTAATATCATAGTCACATGCCCTGTTGGTTCTTATTTCTCAGAGCCATAGATTGTTTAGGGAAATGTAAGGATGTAGACTTCCAGTTTACCATTTTGAGAGATGCCATAGAGGAGGTTGGGGCTACCAGTGTTGTACAAGTGATCACCGATTCAACATGTGTGTGCAAATCGGCAAATCGGTTGGTTTGATGGTGGAGGGTGCTTACAAGCACATCTTTTGGACCCCATGTTGTGTTCATTCATTGAACAATGCATTGAAAGATATAGGGAAATTAGATTGGGTGAAGCAAGTGGTGGCAAAAGCTAGAGAGATTCAATGTTCATTTGCAACCACCACACCTCACTTGCTCTCTTCAGAACATTTTCAAAGGAGGAGTTCCTCAAACCTATTGAGACAAGGTATGACACTTACTTCATTTTGTTTCACTTTCAAAGGTTGAAACTTAAAGCATTTCAATTTGTATTCTAAATTTGAATTTCCATGTACATTGAACCTTATATTGCTTTTGCCTTTTAATGAATATAGCTATGCCACATACTTCATCTTGTTGGAGAGGATGCTTGAGGTGCATGAGCCTCAACAATTGATGATGGTGAATTTGGAGTGGACTAGATGGCCTAATTCAAGTTCTACTCAAGGAAAAGCTATCAAACAAAAGATCCTTGATGATGATTGGTGGTCCAATGCGAGGTAAGACATTGTTGATTTTATTATTAAATTGCTGATTTTATTAAAAATTATTTTCATATTAAATTTCTGATTTTAATATTTTAATTTTATTGTCCAATGTTCCAACTTTCGAAGTTTCTAACATGTCATCAATTAACTTGTCAATTAATTCTTTTGAACTTCTTGTTTGCTTGCATATATATTTGCTCCTTCATCTCACCTATTGTAGACATCATTAGATATGCTAATACAAACTCTCCTAGTCTTGGAGAGATATATGAGACATTTGACAGTATGCTTGGGAAGATAAAGCAAACAATTTTGGCAAAGGATCCCACTTTGAGTTTATATGAGCAACATATTAGGCCCATTGTGACACGGAGGTGGAATACAATGAACACCCCACTTCATATGGTTGCCTTTGTTGTAAATCCCAAATGCTATGCACCGAGGATGGGAGGGTGCCTCCATGTGATGACCCAAAGGTTTTAGATGGATTCACACACACCATTGATAAGATGTATTCAGAGTAGCAAGCTTCAATACTTCACTCACAATTCCTTGACTTTGCAAATCTTTGTGGTCCAAATTTGAGTAAATCACAGGCGAGGTTGGATAGAGCTATATTAACTCAAACAGACCCTATTGGATGGTGGACATGGTATGGGAGGGATACACCATAGTTGAAAACACTTGCCACTAGCCTCCTTGCATAGGTTGCCAGTTCCTCTGTTGTAGAGAGGAATTGGTCCACATATAGCTTTATCCACTCCCTCAAGAGGAATAGACTTACCTCTAGACGAGCGGAAAAGCTAGTGGCCATGCACAGTACTCTTTGGCTTCAAGATCATCAAACTCCAAAGTATCAACAGACTCCAGCTTTACGGTAGGATATTGATCCCGAAGACGTCGCCCAGGTTGATGAGGAGGAGACACCAGAGGGATTGGTTGGGATTTCGTTGGTTGAGGCTGAGGTGGACCATCACAGTGGCAGTGACTCAAAGGAGGACTCTAATTTTGATGCAGTTATGGGAGATGCAGATTAGGGGCAGCAGTGCACTTTTTTTTTTGTATTTTGATTTTCATATCATAATGTAAAAGTTTAAAACTATATGGCAGTAATGTAGGTTTTGGGCATTTTGTTATAAGTTTGTAAATTATAACTTGGAGGTTGTATGTTATTCTTTAATATGATATCACAATTCACATGCATATTGACAATGAATTCAAATTTCTGAATTTTGAATGCGTATTGAATATTGACAAAGAATTTTGTACACAAATGTTATATGTTAAGGTTCTAAAATGTATATTATGCATGCTTTATCCATGTTTCATATGAATATTTAAAATTTCCCTATATATTTTAAATTTTCCCTATATTTTATATAGTCGTCCCCTTTGTCATCCCCTAGCCATTCACAAATTTGGCTTGAAAAATCAGGGACTTGGGGACCCGTCCTGCCATCCCCTTCTGTCCCTGTCCCGGAAACTCAGGGTAACACTATTATATATATATGATTTTTACATGCTTTTTGAATGAATGAACCCAATCCCCAAAACAAATTTTAGCCAAACCCCCAAACCCGAACCCAAACTGGCAACTTAGTTTTAAAACATAGAGTTCAAAAACTAGCTAGAAATGGCTAATCCAGTGCCCTATAAAATTACAGAAAGATTAATGCTTGCTTAAAAATCCCCACATTACTCTGAATAATATTGCTTTGAGCCTTTGACTAATTCAACAAGACTTTAATCTTCTACATGAATTTAGAAATTGATGAAAGGTTTCAATAACTTACACAAAAGCTTACCAAAATTTCCTGAAGCTCTTTCTCTGAGTATCCACTCACAAGCTTCCCTCTCTCTCTCTTCTTGTATCTGCAAACATAATAAGCTTTAACACAGAGGATGAAAATTATAATACCTCAACAAGAAGCCAAAAACAATAAACACAACTATTTAAGGGAATTAACCATAAACAGATGTGTTTATCCATTTCAGAAAAGACAGCAATGCACTACCTTCCCTGTGGTCGGACTGTCTTTAATACTGGGATACTACCTTCACTTGTCTCTACACTTTTCACCTTTGGTTTCTCTTCATTTACCTTTGCTAAAAGTAAGATGGAAACTCAAGAAACATGAATCAGTTATCTATGCAACGATAGCCAGCAAAATAAGAAGAATTTTATCAGAGACCATATAACAAAATGTCAAGTTTAGAAATATCATCCTAACCTTCTGTGCCTGCCACTTGCTGTGATACACACCAAATTTACTTGTCAGAGTCAAATAAAGATGAAATCCCACACATGGAAGCACATTTAACTAAACCACAACCTAAGGAGCAATGGATATCGGTAAAGCAAGCTTCCATGCTTTGTATGTTAGGAAAAAGTCAATGACAAAAAAAAGTTGACTCTGTATATGTTATGACAAGAAAGCAGAATATTTATCAACATACCACTTTTAATTTTTGTAATATATTGTCAAATTCAGTAGTATTGAATGTCCAGTTATTGGCTGCCTTATTTACACCAATACCTGGAGATAAATGAAAGCAAGAGCATTAAAGAGAGATTCCAAATACTTGTTAGAAAGAATGAACAGCACATATAATAATTCAAATATATTAAGATGGTGAAAACTGACCTGTAGTGTCTTGCTTCTTCTTAACCTTAACATGCTCTCTGATCCCCTGACCATCTTTTCCTAAGCCTTCACCTTCTTCCCAACCCTTGCAAAGAACAAGTAGAGGGGAAAAAAAACTTAGACAAGACAAAAAAAACAACTAGGTGTATTTACCTTCTATTGTTAAATTCATGATGCTTTTGAACCCACAACATAAACTAAAGCTCAAATAAAAAACGACATCCAATACTTTTTTGAAGTGAATCCATTATTAAAGTTAGTCAATACAACACAAACTTGATAAACCTTTTTTTAAAAGGTTGCTCGAACTTCACTGCTGCTGAATTTTGATACGTGATATATTGTATAGGTTCATTACTGAGAAAACTACTACTACAATATTATCTTCAAAGTCCTGAAAAAACAACTGATCTGTTCTTCACAGGATTAGATATTGAACAGTTCTTCACATGACATATGCTATCTGTTAAAGGCCTTAGCCTTTTTTATGATTTAACACAAGAACTAATAAGCATAAAGGAGTCTGATAAAATTTATTAAGCTTGCCTTTAAATTCAGTTGCATTGCATTTTGTCGTGATCACATTTATTCAGCATATTGCACTTCTCTAATCCCTCTTGAATTTGTGTGCCATGAAAACAAACTCAATTGGAACACAATTGGAAAAGCCTTCTCAATAACACAATACAAAGAAGAAAAATTACAAAAGTAATGTGGAGAAAAATAATAGCAGTCCATTAGATAGGCAACACATACAGAGAGAACTTAAAGCAGACTGCACCAAAGAAATTATCATCATTAAATTTAACCTCTTTTAATTTGTTTATCATTTTCACACATATGCTATTGTACCTGTATAATGGTTATCTATGTTAAAAGATTAAGATTTGACAATATTGCATGTTTCAAGTTTCACAGACATCAGGAAACTCCAGTATAAGGAATGAGGGCCCTGTCCCCATACCCACATCTTTTTGTGAGAATATTTAAATGTCAAATAACCATACCCTCATTCATTTACTCCTATACCCTAACTTGAAATGACATCTCCATACCTGTACCCTACACCTACAGCTTACTGGTACTTACAACAATACCACATTCCATTAGCCTTAGGCTTGGTCTCATGAGACCACACACACAGAAATGTAAGCAAGTATGCAATGAAGAATTCAACAAGAAAAGGGGGAAATACAAGAATTTTGAAAAACTGCAGACACTGCAAACCTACATCACTTTCAGCTATTACCGAAACTGCACAACCCCAAGCTCTTGAATTGAAACATATGTTAAGACTCACTGGGATAATTGATACTAGAAGGCAAGAAGTGCTCACACTCAAGATAATTGATACTCAAGACACTCACACTCAAGATAATTTGATACACTAACACTCACACTCAAGATAATTTGATACTTATCCATATGGAATTGTAGTTATGAGATCAGAGCATTATAAAGATCAAGCTTCCCATTGCAAAAGGAAAATCACACAGCCTAATATTGAGCCAATGATAGACAGAGTGTGTGCTTAGATTGATTAAAATGCAATCCAAAAGTTGTATGAACCAATAGTTGTAACACATGCATGACTACAAAAGGGATCTTAAACCTTTGTGTATCAGATTCTTTATTAATAGGAAGCAAATTTATCTAAATAGTCATAAGCCAACAGATAAAAAAAATCAATAAGAAAAAATGGGGATAGCACAGATTCTTAGTACATTATGCTGAAGGTCAAGAGCAAATATCAAGTAATTTCTGAATTTTTTAGTAGTTGAATCAATATTTTTTCTGAGTGTTCTTGTGTTTTTGGTAACTTAACCCTCGGATTGCAACCCACATCAGGCCATGAACATGTTATAAAATTATTCCAAAAAGCTGTTCTTGCACTCAGAGTTAACATTCCATGCCGACATCCACACAACTATAAATTTGATATCTAGAAGAGTTTTTGAATGTTATTTGAGATGAACATTAATGAAAGCAAGTCTTTTTGCAGCCGAAATTATTCTCTCCAAAACAAAGGTCATGTCTACTAAAATGTGCTTTATTTATAATAACTAAAAGGCTGTCAAAAAACCATTTCCACACACCATGCATAGATGACTCATGGACTAACACCTTAGAACTTCTATGTCTGGGAAGTTCAACCTGAGTTAAAGGATACTAAAAACAAATAAGTTCATATCTATGGAAAAATCAAAAAAATCAATACAAGTTGAATGCCAAGCAACTAAGATTTAAATGACCAACTTCCTTTCAAGCAATTATGAAATCAATTTTTATTCTCTATTCGTGTAAATTTGTCTGTTTTAAACTTTTTCCTTATTTTTACAATATTTTTACAAAGTAATCAAAGATCTGTCTTTGCTCGTAAGAATTTCAATATTTAAGACATCCCTCCCAAAGGAGTAAGATTGAATGCCAAAAAAAACAAATCATGCATGATTCGACTACAAGAATGCCTACAGACACTTGGAGGTTCTTCCTTAAAAATTCCTCTAAATCTGATCTTGATCTTCATACTTGGACATCAGAGACCTCTGCTAGTTATGATATCCCAGATAGGTCTGCTATACATATTTCTTTTGTATCTACTACTCCTATCACAGTTTCTTCTTTAGTATCACAAGGAAGAATAATAATATTCATAAGTTGATCACTGGCAAGGAAATTGGCCCCAGGTTACATTCCTCAAGCATGATGTCACTCACCTTGCTAAACCTGTTGCTGATAGTTTTAATGAGATGCCTTGTTCCATTTGACCCACACCTTTTATTGGCTACACCATGTTATTCATTGTTCTTGATATCCTAGTGACAACTCAAATTCAAGTAAGTTGTACCAGCAATCTTGTCCAGAATTTTTCTAAGTTTTAGGCTACAACCTATGTTACCAGGTTCTTTGGTTTGGGCTCCCGTGCCCGCTCTGGGAGTGTTCCGGTTTGGGAGCCCGCTGGGAGCGCCCCAGACACCTCGGGTTCCCTGTGGGTATGCAGGACGCGTACCCATAGGGGGACCTGGGGCATCCGGGGCGCTCTCGAGTGCTCCTAGGCACTCCCCATGGGCGCCAACACCTAGGGGGCACCAAAAATGAAGTTAAAAACATAATCATTTCTGATCACTGTGTCCCACTCTGATCGGCCATCACTGATATCAATGTGTAAGGCATCTTGAGCAAAGAAATCCATCAGCCTGTCAAATGTAAGAAGCGCCTTGATCCATTTTGTGTGTATCAAAGTGGAAGTCACATTGTTGGAATGTGAAAGGGGAAAGATGGGAGTCTGGGAGATGAATTAAATGTTTTGGAATATATTTTTGGGGATATAGTAAAGGTAAAGAATAATCAAACTGAAGTGGAAGTGGTAGTATTATATGGTTAGTTCAATGCATTGTCCAATCAAAGTGGTAGTGGTGGGGGCAAAGTTTCCCTCCCCAACAGGAAAAGATGGGTTTTCTGCCATTTTTCTTTTGAATCCTCAAATACAGTGGAGGGAGGGACCAATCTGTGGCATTCATGGATGATTATCAGATTATACAGCCAGCTTTAAGTCATTCATTGTTGACTCTTTCCTTTTTCTTTCACCCACTTGATTCCATCCAAGCTCTCTTCATTTCTCTCTTATCTTTATTGAGACCTAATTTGATTCCCTAGGAGGTCGGACGCAATAGCTGTTCAATGAACAATATTTGTTTGCCTTGCCCAATAAAAGTTCATCTACTCTTCCCAAGGATGCTTCCAATAAATTGAAAACAAGTTGCCCCTCTATATCAAATCTTCACAAGATAGACCTAATGCATTTACAGTTCTGTATATTTTTTATTTTTTCCATATATATATTGGTACCCAAACGTACTGTACCCAAGAAAATAAATTGTCGTATTGGCGTACCCGTATTCTGTACCCGTACCTAATCTCATACCAAAACCGGCAATTGGAGAAAGATATGCAAAGAGAACATAATGTACATGCTCTACTACGGAATTAACAACTAGTTTTCCTCTATTCCAAATCTGATTTGGTGAACTCATCATTGGGCTCACCTTCAAAGTACCACTAGGGGCTCTGAGGCATAACTAGCAAATGTTGCAAATATGAACTCTAGATGGGCTGAACCTTAGCAAAAATGGAGACACCTTCAGTTTTTCACTGCTACTACGCAAGTGGAGAACCACCCAAAGGCTAACACATAGTGACATCTCATGAACTGGAAGATATATCTAGCAATGGTGCCACAATACAAGGTTTTGCCTTGAACTCCTTGGATTTAAAACCAAACCATAGATCCTCCGATATAGGATGCAAAATAGGATCAATAAGATTGTACCAGCCTTTGTACAAACCACTTGGCCTAATTCCTTAAGCAATTGCTTTATCCAGACTTACATTATAAACAATGCACACTTCTCCACAAAATTGTACTGGAATGTTAGGATTTTTTGTAATCTAGCTTATAGAAAGCAACTTTTTGTTTAATTCTAGAAAATACCTAACATTTATGCCATCATTGCATGGAATTCTTAAATCACCTATCCCTTTTATTGTGTGTGACTTGTCATCACCAAGCAAAACTAAATCCCTATGTTTATCATCTACAATGAACCTAACATATCAATCCTTTCAACAAGTGATGTGTCTAGATGCCTTTGAGTCAAAGAACCAAAAACTGCTTTTAGCAATTGGTAATTTTCGACAAAAAATAAAAAATTAAGATTTGTTATCATCGAAAAAGAAAAAATGAGCAAAGGATTCTTCAAATTGCAACTATAGTCATGTGCCCTAGCCTTTACACCCTCAAATGCCCACACCACAACTAGAAAAGATTGCAACTTTCACTTGCAAACAACAAAAAGGAAACAATTCTTAAATTCCCATGACTTGAATTTTTACCAAAAATTTCTAAAAAAATGTCCCACAAATTTACTAATTATGAGAGGAAAAATGCCCACAAAAAGACACTTTTTAGACCCACGATTTTCTATAGAAAAAATGAAGATTTCTGACAAAAAGAACTGAGAATTTACAGCTAGAAAAAGACATGATTATCTAAGTTTTTCATTGGCCATGAATGCCCTCCATTTTAGCATGAAATCCAATTGTAGACCTCATACTTTTGATTGCAAATTACAATTTTCAATATATGATTTTTGATGAGCACACAATTATACTGAGCGGGGAGGTGAATTGGCATAATACAATCTCATACTTTTAAACTAACAACCACAATAATATCAATTGCACAATATCATTCACTTAAAATCTAACAATTATGCAACACAAAAAGAACACACGATTTATATGAAAACCCTTACGAAAGAAAACCATTGAAAAATATTGCTTTTATATAGATCTCTTTTTACAATCTTTGTCGGCACCAACCTACAAGAGACACCAATCCCCTCTTATACAATTTGTGAGCACCAACCCACTAGAGACACCAATCCCCACTTGTACAATTTGTAGGCACCAACCCACTGGAGACACCAATCCCCACAACTGAGCACCAACTCAACAAGAGACACCAATCTCTTTGATATGAGGCACCAACCTCTCCAATATAAGGCACCAACCACTTCAATAGAATCTTGTCTTCTTGAGAATAAATATTCTTTACAAATAGCCTCAAATGATCTCCTTTTAAACTCTCCTTGTCAAAATCTTCACACAAATATGCATATATTCTCTTTCTTAAATATTCATACACAAATCTGCATATATTCTCTTTCTTAAATCTTCATATATAAATCTGCATATATTCTTCTTCTTAAATCTTTGTGTTCTCGAATGATATATATTGTGCCTCACACACTTCTCTTCTTCACAAATCTGCTTCTATAATATTACATTTATTCCACTCTCACGCATTTCTTATTCCCTTTTATACCTTCATATTTCTATGAAGAGATACATCCTTTCAAAGATAATGACCCTTTAAGTAGTCATGACTCCTCTTAAATAATAATTGTTGTTTTTTCACACATATCCACAATAATATATACTTTTATCCTCCACACAGTTCTCTCTTGACTAATAGATCTCCCTTTCTATTCCACACACATCTCTCTCTTCCTTTTCAATGTTTCATAAACTCTATTTATATCTTTACTTCTGAATGAAGAGTTGCATCTCTTTGAAAAGAGTTAACTCTTTAAAAGGATATGTCTTTTTGTTACTAATTGCTGCCTTTGAATGCTGCCTTTTAATACTTTTTATTTCTCCTTAATGATTACCTTTGAATGATCTTTTATTATTTTCTTATTCTTCAATGGGCATAGCTCTTCAACATGTCTCTTGACTATTCTTAACCAGATCTTCAATTAATTTTATTCATTCACTTCATTCTTCTCTATTCCTCTTTGTTAGAGTATTCATGCATTAGCTAATAATTAAGTAATCTTCAATTGATTATTAGTCTAATTTATTTCATGCACTTAAGCTAAACTTAGGGGTGTTTTTTTATGTTAACTAGAGTGAGCTTTTATTAAATCATTGTCTCATCACATAGGATGTTGACACCTGTCATGATCTAATCTCTTTATCATTTATAAAGCACTCACCCTCATTGTATTATCTCTAGATCTCATCGAAGATTCTTGAGGTTCATTCAATAATTTTTTTTTTATTGATGATATAGCAGATTATTGTTTGCATCTCTTTTGCATGGAAGGTGTTTTTGTTCGTTGTTTGATCCTACGTCTTGTGTTATTCACAATTCTAACATGGTATTAGAGCATGGATTCAATGAACCCCTTCTCCATTTTTTAGTTTTTTTTCTCAATTAGGGTTATAGGAGCAAATTTGGAATCTTCATTGTTTTTTTTGCAATATTTGGAGTTGGGTGAATTTTTGGTGCACATACTGTAAGACATTTTTTTTCAAAAAAATGTATATATATATAAAAACCCTTGTCGCCCCAAGGTCGCATGGGCGACCAATGTCCAGCCCCTAGGGAGCTAAAAATATATTGTTTTTTGCACTTTGAGCAAGATTGAGAAAATTGCGATAACTTTTCGCTCAATTATGGAAATTGGCCAAACAAGATATCGTCAGAAAGCTGGATCAGAGCACTATCCAATGTTGTTGATTTTTTTCTCAAGTTTTGTTGCTGGTACATTTTATTGCCTGTCAAAGTCAAATGCATTGTTCTCACTCCCGAGCTCACAACTTTTGACCCGTTTCTCTATTTTTCGTGATTCCAACTACATTGGAAAGGTCTTTCCAAGCTCTTCACAACCAGCCATACAATTTTTCCAGATTTTTCTCTAGGTGCATTTTATTCAATTTTTTGTGTTTTCACATTCTAGTGAATTACTTGGACATTTTAGCTCTCAGAAACTTTCTATTTGTGTTGGATGATTTGTTTTAGGTTGTTCTACATGTATTTTCAGCATTTTGTCCTATTTGGGCATTTTGAGCATCTTTTGCATGCATTTTCTCTTTTGTAGACGCACTAAGATAAAGTGTCATTCTGGTGTATACTTTTTGGGGATTTCGAACATCCTGTTGTGCCTTATTGTGCTCGCACTATGTTACAAAGTGTCATGGGGGGTTGTGTAGGCCCTTTTTTTGCCATCACACCTTTGTCAAGTGAGTGTTTATTCCATGACAGCATCAAATCACAATGATTCTTGCCTCATGCATCATGCCTGTGTGCCTTGGTTTGCACACCCTTTTTATTTGTAGGTACTTTCATGTGCACGTTCAAATATTCTTTGTTCTCTTTCATGCACTTCTTGGTGACACACAGTTTCAGTGGACCTGTCATGGCACTCCCTTTCCGCATTATGGGGGGGTTTCTACTGTTGGTGCTAATGCTTCCTTGGTTTTGGTTTTGAAGTGATCTATGTATCTAGTTCTTGTTCCTATGTACTAGGTGGATGCAGCGGTTGGTTATCCATGCATTTCGGTGAGATAGAGCATTTACCATATGGACATTTTTGTATTCCTATTTCTGGAAGCGACCTTCTATTTTCACTTGATCAGTGTTCTTCAAACTATTGGTACTTATGCCATTTGTATCTTTGAGTCCCATAGATGTTTGCCTTTGTTTTCCATCTAATTTGAGTACTGTCATTGGGGCCACTCATGTAGATTCTTGTCTTCTTGATCCCTATCATCTATTTCAGAGGAGGTTCTTCATTTTAGTACCATAGTAGTCATCATTTGACAATAGTCTACAACTTCTTCGTGCTTAAGAAATGTTCATGTTCCTATTTCTTTTTGGGACATTGTTTTGGAGGCTTTTCAGTCCTTAATTCGCCTTTCTCTCTTTTGGAGAAGGGTTTCTTCCATGAGGTTTTCTCCTTTTTTCTCCAGTTGTGAGAGATTAGATTGTTTGTACATGGGTGTAATGTCCCCTACTTGGAATATGCCTAAATTTTCCTTAAGGGAAAATTACACAACATAAAATTGTTTATAGATATTATTCCATAGTAAATTATATAATAGATATTGAATGTAAGAATAAAGGAACTATTAACATTTATGAAATAAGGAATAACAACTTAAATTTGAGTCTAATCTATAGACTCATTTCCAATAACCAATCATGGTAGGGATGGGAGAAATACATGATAGGGCACCAAAAGAGGAACATCCAACCAAGACAATCCCTTTCATCTTAGGGGCATCCAACCAAGACAATCCCTTTGGGAACATCCAACCAAAACAATTCCCATATCGCCCTTTAATATGTCTCCTTGCCATCCCTACACATGGTTGCTTAAAGGAAAAGATGTAAATTATAATGATATAAACAATTTCACTATTTTTCCTTATTTACCCATTTAGACATAACATATCTCCCGTAATGCATATTACTCATTATGAAAGTAACTATACATATATTTATATGCCTTCAAATATTATACATTAAATGCATATACAACCAAATGCATACCAAATACTTATTATATTTAATGGTTGCTTCCTTCATGAATGCAAGTGATTATTTATTTCAGATCTCCTTCTTGATGCCTTCCTCCAATGAAATGTCTTCTCTTTAATATCTTCCCCTTGAGAGGAAAATTCACATCCTTTCATAAATTATTTCCCTTGCAAAGAGTCGTGTCTTTCCTCCATGGAGCGTTGCCTTTCTGGATTAATTATTATTATTTTGTTATTTATTTTATTGTCTCCTTTCCCAGATGGAGTACCTCCTTTTAGACTCTACATTTTATTTTAATTCATACCTTTTGAGGCTTAATATCCTTCCTTTACCCTAATCGATTATTAATAAGAGGTTGTATAGCTGCAATCCTCCATTTTTATAAAGTTGTGATTCTTTTAATGACAGTTGTATTTAAAGTCATAACTATGTTGCCTTAAGGAATCATTGTAATTTCTTTTTGGCGGCGATTACTTATTATCTCTATGTAGGCTGCAATCAAGGGTCATGACAATGGGTACCTCATCAGGGCTTGTTTGTTGGGACCCATCATTCATTCTTTGTTTTTTTTTTTTTGCATTGGCTTTTTCAAGTTTTTAGCTCCTCCCTAAGTTCATCGTAAGGGGGGGTTAGAGTATTCATGCATTAGCTAATAATTAATTAATCTTTAAAAGATAACAACTACCAATTGCGAAAATGGGCGAGGAAGACCGAAAAAAAGTAGGCAACTTGGACGAGTAAGCGTGGGGCGATGTTGAGGATAGGCATTTGAAAGGAGATTTTGCAGAAGAAAGGAAGGCAGATGAAGGAGCTTACAGGCCACAATGGGTGTTCGAAGGTGGTCAATGGGTGGACAAGCGCCATCCTGAGTACAGAATTAATAAATATTGCAGCAAGAATCGCCATGATCGGGAGCCAAATCGTAGACAAAGGGGATGGGAGAGAAGACATACACTTCCATGGATGCGTTTGCAAGGTTGGCAATCTGGATATGAAGCGAGGACGGCAGAACGATAGAAAGTCGGCCGAAATCCAAATGCCAACAATCGGGGTAATGTGAGTAGGAATGGCTCAACGAGGAATTGGCGTGGGTTGTTCTGGGAAAAATGGAGACCAAGGGCGAATACCTCTGCCAATTGGCAAGATAAGACGATTGGAAGCAAAGAACGCACAAGCAAGCCGTGGAAGGGGAAAGAGAAGCTGATTGCGGATGAAGGCCCCTCGCATCAGTGCGCGAATTTGATTGGTAAGTTGCCCAACCCTAGTCTATTGAAGCATTCTACTAAAGTAGTTAAGATGTAGGTAAAAAGGGATAGGGGATTTTTCTCAAATGGGTGGGGGGGGTTGGTGTACAATAGAGGAAATGGGCAAGTAGTGTTGGAAGAAATGGGGCAACCAGATTGAGATTAGGGCACTACCAAATGATTTTTTCTTGGTAGAATTTCCATCCAAAGAAGGGATATGGAATGCCCTTAGCAACGGTCCACACTATCTGGGTAGTGCAGGGGTGCATTTGATTGACTAGTACCCCAAATTCAACCCATGGAATCATAAGATCCTGGAAGGTCCGGTGTGGTACGCCTGTACAACCTTCCGACTGAATTTTGGGATGATGACACACTAGTTGAGATTGGAAAAAGTTTAGGCTCTCATATCGGTGGAAAAAGATGTAGAAGAGAGATGCCTGGGCACCTACACCAGAATATGCTTAAGGTTAGTTTCCCATCAAAACCTCCCCCAAGAAGTAGAAATTTGTCTGAATGGCGGAGTATGGAACCAAAAGGTGGAGAGGGAGGACCAAATGAAATTGTGTCCAGTATGCAAGTCCAAAGATCATGGTACACTAGAGTGCAATAGAAGGTTGAATGTCAACAAAACCAATGAATATGTCTGGGGGCATGACCATGGTAGTCCGGCAAGAATGGACTCGACAATAAGCCCTACTTGCTCATCGGAAAGTGGGGGATCTAAGGACCCAATGGATGCTTCAATTGGGAAGGAGAGGCAGGATAATAGTAATGAGGCTCGAGATTTTGTGATCACCAACCCAACAGCAAAAGAACTATGTGGAAAAAAGTTGTTATGTATGCGGGAGGAACAACTTTCCCTACCCAAGGAGGTAGAAAAGTCTCTGGTTGAAGCACAAGATGCAGGGATAGCCCCTGCTAGAAGTACAGATGATGAAAAGGGGGAAAACTTGAAGTTAGTCAGTGGGGAGGAAGAGGCAAAAGACGAGGTAAAGGAAACTGTAAATGAACATAGGGATTATGAGCCAACGGCCCTGCAAGATGAAATGGAAGAAAGTGAGTTGGAACTAGACTCTGAGGAAGAAGGGGAGGCGAAGGAAGGAGAGATGTTTGAAGAAAGGATGTTGGAGCAATCACATTCAAAGATTAAAAAAAACCAAACATCAAGAAAAATGGCAAAAAAGGACCTAAAACAAATAAGGCAAAATTGGAGATTGCAGCCAATGTTGAAGGGCAAATGAAACTAAGGTAGGGGAAGGAAGTCATCCTACCCCAGGTGCAATGAGGGCTATTACTTGGAATGTCAAGGACATTAATGCCCCTGACAAGTGGCATTTGGTCAAGCACCAAATTGACTAATCTAGGGCAGATATCTTTTTGCTGCAAGACACTAAATTGAGCAAGGAAGAGCGTGATAAGAGGTTAGGATGTTGGAGGCAATGGAAAGGACATTTTGTTAGTGCAGAAGGAGCTTTGGGAGGTTTAGGTATCATTTGGAATCCATTAGCAATTGTTGGGAAGGTAATTAGTGAGCATGGGAATTGGTTGGTGCTAAGGTGTGAATCATTACAAAGAAATGAATAGTTTTTTATTGTGAATGTGTATGGACTTATATCAACAATAGGTAAGAGATCTTTGTGGCTGCAGATATCCAACGGACTTGCACATTTGAATGGGGAAAGAAGTATTATAGCAAGTGACTTCCATGCTACTTTGTCCAATGAAGAGAAGTGTGGGGCAACAAGCGGCTCACCAATGTCCAGTGAGACTTCCAAGAGACCTACATGCCAAGAATGAGGTGTATACATGGTCAAATAGAAGAAAAGGGTTCACCAACATTGTTGAGAAGCTGGATCGGTTTTTACTTTTTGGGGAATGGAAGAGGCAAAATGATATGTGGGAAGTGATGATATTGCCTTACACAAGGTCGGACCACTTTCTGTTAGTTTTATGATTAGATGTAAAGCACAGAAATTTAATTCAAATCAGACACAATAACACAACATATACCCTAGGAAAACACTCCACTTGAGGGAGAAAAACCCAGCAACAAATCTCTTATATATAAGTAAACAATGGCAACAATACTCTTTACAATGAGGCCAATCTCAAGGCCTACATTCAGCACCAACAATAGAGACAATAACAGATAGCAATCTGCACTTGAAGAATTCGCAATCAGCTTCTTGAAGAAATTCGCACTTGAGAGAACTCTTGATAATCGAACTTGCTTGATATCAAATGAAGTGGGGAAGACCTTGTATATATACATTTTGATAGAGAGGTCACACCTCTTCAAGAGGAAGGTCAGCCATCATAAGAAAATATAATTACAAATAATAATTGCTAATTACAAGGAAGGTCGGCCAAGATGGAAATTACATCGTTGCCATGTGAAGCGCCCCTTCAAATTAATTATCACAAATAAATGAATAGCCGTTAGGCTATATGAATTTATGTCTTCACTTGTGGTTGGAAGGATAAGCCCGAAGCTACTATAACATCAACACTCCCTCTCAGCTAGGGAGAAATACTTCCAGCTGCATAAGACATATCACCTCATCGTGATATCAACCACAATGGCTACCTCCATATGTGGAAAGAAGAGATATCACCTCATTGTGATATCAACCATCATGGCTACTCCCATGGATGGTAAAAGTGCACAAGTGCTCATCACTCAACGTGATATCGTCACCTCATCGTGACATTCACCATGGCTACTCCCAGAGGGTTAAAAAGCACAAGTACAAGAAAATCATCACGGACTCTCTCACGTGATGTTGAGTCACACACAACATCCACCATGGCTACTCCTAGAGGGTGGAACCAAGGGCTTTCACCTCAAATCTCTCTCAAAGAGAAATGCATTAACAAGGGCTTACACCTCAAATCTCTCTCAAAGAGAAATGCATTAAGGAAGATCACTGATGCTCAGACTCCTTCTCAGCTAGGGCTTCATTCTCTACAATACCAAGCTTGTCTCGAAAGTACACAATCTTTATCCTAGAGAGAGGCTTGGTGAGAATGTCTGTCGTCTGCTCATCAGTGTTGATGTATCTCAACTGGATTGCTTTCCTCAATACCATATCTCTGATATAGTGGTATTTGATCTCAACATGTTTAGTTATGTCATGAAACACTGGATTGACAGAAAGCTTCACACAGCTTTGATTATCACAATGAATGAAAACCAGCTCCAATGATTGTCCAAACAATCTTGCAAGGAGCTTCCAAAGCCACACTGCTTCTCAAGCTGCCACACAAGCTGCAATATACTTGGCCTTTGCAGTGCCACTAAAGACTGCTCCCTGCTACACTAAGAGATCATCGCAGACCCCAAACTGAAACAACATCCAAAGGTGCTCTTCCAATCAGTGATACACCCTGCCCAATTGGAATCAGTATATCCATGCAGCTCCAAGTCCACATCAGAAGAATACCTCAAGCCATATCCAACTGTGCCACGCAAGTATCTCAGGATATGCTTCGCTGCAACTAGATGTATTTTCCTTGGTTCACACATGAGCTGACTAAGTGCACTCACTGCATAGCAAATATCTAGACTAGTATTGACTAGATACATCAATGATCCAATCAACTGCCTGTACATAGTAGGATCCACTAGATCTGAACTAACTGCAGCGTCTTTTAGCTTCTGCAAGTTGGTCTCCATAAACGTAGACAAGGATTTGCAATCCATCATACCAAATCTCTTCAAGATGTCAATAGTATACTTCCCTTGACTCAGAATGATCTCATCCGGCTTCTGCCATACTTCTAAACCAAGAAAGTAGTGCATGTAACCAAGATCCTTCATTTCAAATTCAGAAGCTAACTCCTTCTTGCATTTGATAATGAGGTGATCTTCTCCAGTAAGAAATAAATCAACATAAAGAACCAAGATCAACTAGATTACCATCTTCTTCAAGTTCAGTAGGCTCCCTCTAAATCTTCAAGTACTTGCATCAACCTTCTAACCTCTCCATCCAAGATTGTTTGCAACGCTTGCCTTAGAGAAATGTTTTCCTGTGCACACCTCTGATACTGTAGAGAGTTCAGGATTGTCCTCCTCGACCTCATCCCAGATCACTCTATTTTGAATAGGTTTGCAGAGCTACCAATGTCAAATCCAGATGATTGTCATGAGCAATTCTGATCTTAGCAGTTGAAGGGATCCTCTAAGGATTTAGCACCTAGCCTTGCAATACAGTAATCTTCACTTCTTCTCAGTGAGTTACAAAACTCCCTCTTGATCCCTGCTTCAGAGATTGCAAAGAAGACTTCTGGAAGTGAACTCCCTCTAGCCACCAACTCAGTCCCATGGTTGCAAGTTGTGACTCCACGCTTGATCATTTCTTTGGTTGGCATGACTTCCTCACAAGATGCCAATCTCTCATTACCCTCTTGCTCTTTGACCCATCCTGGAATAGTTTATAACTATCCAAAGAGATATCAAGGCTAGAATCATACAAGGTTTACTATCTCAAGTTATAGCATGAACACATAAGAATTTAAAAAACATGAATAAAGAAATCAACCTATAAGTGAAATATGTAGCAAATACCAAAAGATCATAATGAAGGGATAAAGAACTTATCTTTAGATATAACTCTTTTCTTCCATCTTTTACTCCTCTCGAGAGTGTTAAACTCAGCACAACAAAAGACAATCTGCACAACTACAGATTTCTTGAATGCATTATGCAGTTAGCATGTAGAACCAGCCCTTTCCAAGAGTCAAGATTCTATCACAGTTTCATGCATTAGAGAATGATATTGATGTGACCAACTTATCACCGTCGAAATTGCAGTTCTCTTTTTATCTCTAAGTCACACTCAGAAATTTTTCATGACAAGCATGAACATCTCACAATGAATAAATATAAAAAAAAAGAGGGTGTCTCCAAAGGATCCCATCCCAGAGATCACTATTCAAGAGAAACCACAATTTTGAGTAAACACACATGATTCAAATAACCAATGTCAGATTTGCACAACTTAGCAAACTGAAATTTTTACCCTAGATTTCAAAAGTATAAACAAAAGAATACTTATCTCTTTAAATATTATGATGGTACACCATAGAGCTGGATCTGTGGCTGTGACTCATCTTAGCCACCTTCAGTGATGCCATCCTTGAATTTACACCTATCATAGGAGCCACATTTCGGGGTTTGCAGTGACCCACAGATCATCTCCAAACACAGATAATGACCAAGGCACCAAAGTTTCCCAGGTCTCAGATTATATGGTGAAATCAATAGTAAGTAGATGTACTCTCCAAAATTGATTTCTCATAGCCTTTCCACCATTAAGCAACTTTTGCACAGCTGAAGCAAACTTATCCAAGGCAGACCCGACCTTGTGCCATGTTGGTGTCGATTCTGTCATCTCCAGTTACTCTACCAGTATAGAGTACGCGTTGAATCCGCTAGTAAGATGAAAAGATTTCTCGAGATGAGTACGTACCGTGAGTCTGGAAAGGTATCGAGGGATATGCTTCTCCCGTACATGTGCATAGGTAAACACAAGCCCGTCATCAGGATTTAGCCCAAGCCTTTACTGAGGATGTTGATTCTAATAATGTCTTCATAAGCCGTCCAAGCCCGATCAACATGAATACAGAGTCCAGATGTAGAACCCGCATATTGAATATGTATTGTGGATATTTAGCCAACTAGCAACTCGACCACCCAAAAAATAAGAAATGCAGCCAACGGAGATAAATATGCCGTCAACTCTACTCAATACAAGCAGCAATATTTCCAAATGAATTCTGAACAACACTTGCATGCTTCCGCCAAAAGCAATATTTCGATATCTCAAAACAGAACACCTGACAATGCAATATAGCCGTAATATGATTCTCGTGCCTCAAAGACTTTAAAAGATTGATGCAATTTGTCTTAAGCGGTTTGTGCTCCCAAAGATATCTCTCGCATACAAGACGCATTACTAGAACATGATTGTCAGTGCCAATAATAGATACAATCAGCCTGTGACCGGGACTTATGAATAGCCAACTCACATATCTCTCATATCACCACCAGTAAAAAGAATTCCCGTTATTGGGATGTCTTTTAAAAAAAACACCGACGTCAACTATAGAGTCCACTGCCAATAATAGTAGTAGCGCCCAATCATCCCTAGCACCCACAATTATAATACGGCGCCCAAATGCGAAGTTCCCATGAGATGCGATGCTGGAAGGATGCACACCAATCCTAAGAGTCTCTCCAACGTTGCAAAGTACCAACACTTGCAAAGAGATTAATCAATGCATAGCGATAATGTAAATGCACAGATACTTAATTTGCTTCTCCAAGTATCGATACCTCATTGCATCGTTTCTTTTAACATAGTTTTCTGCCATATCTGATCAGATCTTTTCTAAAACCTGGCTTTGATACCATGTTAGTTTTATGATCAGATGTAAAGCACAGAAATTTAATTCAGATCAGACACAATAACACGGCATATACCCTGGGAAAACCCTCCACTTGAGGGAGAAAAACCCAGCAACAAATAGCTCGTATATATAAGTAAACAATGGCAACAATACTCTTTACAATGAGGCCAATCTCAAGGCATATATTCAGCACCAACAATGGCGACAATAACAGATAGTAATCTCCCTTCCTTAAACTCAGATCTGCACTTGAAGAATTCGCAATCAGCTTCTTGAAGAAATTCGCACTTGAGAGAACTCTTGATAATCGAACTTGCTTGATATCAAATGAAGTGGGAAATAGCTTGTATATATACATTTTGATTGAGAGGTCACACCTCTTCAAGAGGAAGGTCGGCCATCATAAGAAAATATAATTACAAATAATAATTGCTAATTACAAGGAAGGTCGGCCAAGATGGAAATTACATTGTTGCCATGTGAAGCGCCCCTTCACATTAATTATCACAAATAAATGAATAGCCGTTAGGCTATATGAATTTATGTCTTCACTCGTGGCTGGAAGGATGAGCCCGAAGCTGCTATAACATCAACACTTTCCAGTTCGCTTGTCTCTTCAGCCTAATGTGCCACCGAAAGGAAACCTGTTCAAGTTTGAGAATATGTGGCTAAGAGATGATAGATTACCAGATTTGATTGCAACGTGGGATGAGATTAGGGTAGGGAACCACTCCTATCTATAGAAGACCAGTAAGAAACTAAACTATGTGAAAAACAAGCTAAAAGAATGGAACAGGCTGCATTTCAAGAATATATTCTAGGAAAGAGAGAGGATAGAGCAGGATCTGTTAGCACTAAATGAACACATCATTGAGAAAGGAATGAGAAATGAGGATTATGAAAATGAAAGAGCTTTGAAAGACGAACTTGCCGAAGTTCTAAAGAGAGAGGAATGCTTTTGGAGGCAAAAGTCCAGGGAGACATGGTTAAAGGAGGGAGACAAGAACACCAAGTACTTTCACAAAATGGCTATTGCAAACAAAAGCAGAAACAGAATCACAGAGATCAAAAGGTAGGATGGGTCAATGGCGTAGTCACTGGAAGAAGTAAATAACGAAGCAATAAGATTCTTTGAAACAATTCTAAATAGAGAAGCTCCAGAGCATAGGGTTGTTAGGGACAAGCTTCTCAGCTACATCCTCGGCATAATCAATGTGGAACAGAATGAGGCCCTTTATCAAAAAATCAATATGGAGGAAGTGAGATTGGCTACATTCTAGCTAAACCTAGACAAAAAGCTAGACCGAATGGATTCCCGACAGGCTTCTTTCAAAACTTTTGGGATATAGTCGAGGAAAATATGACTTTGGCTATTGAAGAGTCGAGACGGAAGATGACAATGTTCGGGGCACTCAATCACACATTCCTTGCCTTGATCCCCAAGAAGAAGGATCCACAAACCATGAGTGATTTTAGACCAATTGCACTATCAACACAGTCTACAAAATGGTAACCAAGATCATTGCTAACAAACTTAAGATTGTACTGAATGGGGTCATCTCAGAAGAGCAGAGTGGGTTTGCCCCTAAAAGGTCAATTGTTGGGGGCATCATCATTGCACATGAGACAATCCATCCGGCAAGAAAAGCAAGGGAAGCCAGCATGATCCTCAAGCTAGACATTTTAAAAGGCTTATGATCTAGTGGATAGGCAATTCCTAATGGAAGTACTAATGAAATTTGGGTTTGCAGCAAACTGGATTAGTTGGGTAAGTAGTTGCATATCGACGGCCAAATTTTCAATCTTGGTCAATGGAGCGACACATGGCTTTTTCACATCAACAAGGGGATTAAGGCAGGGTGATCCTCTCTCCCCATTCCTTTTCATCATCATGGCTGAAGTCTTGGGCAGGGGAATCAACTCACTAAAGAAAGAGGGGAAGTGACTGGGGGTCTTGGTGGCTAATGGATTGGATACAATCACCCATCAGCAATTTGTTGATGATACCATGTTGTTTGGTGCAGCTAGCAAAAAAGAAGCCAGGACAATCAAAACCTTCCTCGATGAGTATTGTTTGGCATTTGGTCAAAGCATTAACTGGACAAAGTCTGAGATCTTCTTCCTCAATACCCAACCAAGCCTACAATGAGAGTTGGCAAGGATTCTAAACCTGAGGGTGGCCAACTTCCTAGGTAGGTTTTTGGGGACACCTTTATTTGGGGGGATCAACAAGAAAGCTATTGGGAGAATCTAGTTAACAGTTGCAAGAACAAGCTAGGCACCTAGAAAGGGAAGTGGCTTTCTTCGGTTGGAAGACTATTGCTGGTAAAGGCAGTTCTCTCTGCCATCATAGTATACTCTATGGCCTGCCTAAGAATCCCAAAATTAGTTGAAGAGGATCTCAACCAAATTTTCAGGAAGCTTTTTTGGAGTGGGCTCGATGAACAACAGAAATTCCCATTGGTGGTGTGGGACAAAGTATGCTCCCCAAAGGAGGTGGGTGGAACAGGCATCAAGCAACTGCCAATAATGAACCTTGCCATGGGGGCCAAGCTGGTTTGGGATCTGTACACAAAGGGGGAGCAGAAATGGGTTAAGATCCTCAGAAGGAAGTATTTAGACTCTGACAAGCACACACAAATCCTAACCACTATGGATCCACCTAAGGGATCCACAATATGAAACTATATTTTGGAGTGCAGAGCCATCATTTCCAAGCATGTTACTTAGGAAATCAGAAATGGGCATAGTGCCTCTTTTTGGAGTGACTCTTGGGGTGGTTTAGCGCCAATTGACAGTCTGCCAAACTTTGAAGAATTAAAAGCAAAAACCATTCATGTTTGGGGCACCAAAGTTAGTAATTATGCCAAAACTTCATGCTGAGATGGGGTATGGCAATGGGAATGGAACTCATTACAAGACATTGATGCACCACAGGCTCAGGTGGCACTCGCTGCTATACTAAGGAACAGGACATCTACTCCCTCCAATGATGATGACCTCCTTAGATGGTGTGGATCTAGCAATGGGATATACAAAGTCAAATTCAGGTACAAAATTAAGGAACTAGCTGTTCCTAGACAAAACTAGCAAAGCAAGCTCATTTGGGGCAAAAGTTGCCTCCCAAAAGCAAGAGTTTTCTCATGGTTGGCAATCCAAAAGAAAATTCTTACTGAGGATAGACTTGCTACCTTTGGGATCTAGGGCCCTGGGAGGTGTGTGCTATGTAAATGCAACAATGAAACTACTGATCACATTCTTTTGACTTGCCCATACGTAGATAAATGTTGGAAATTCTTCATGAGCAAACTAAATCTACAAAGCTCAATTCCTTCGGATTTAGTGGACTAGTTCAACATGTGGCCACTCCCTTACAAGAATGTTGTATTCGACAGTATTTGGTTGGTTACTCCTTCCTCCATCATAGGGGAATATGGAAAGAAAGGAACAAGAGGATTTTTCAAAGCAAGGAAATGGAGCATGAAAGACTTTGTGTGAAGATTCAGGGAGTGATTTCAGATTCGTCAATGAAGCCACCCGGAACAAATCAAGTAAACATAGAATATTCATGAACTGGGATGACAAGATAATAAACATATTTACAGGTTTGAAAATCCCCCCTTTATGTGGGTTTGGTGGTTGTGATCAAAAGCAGAAAAAAAAAGTCGGAAGTGAAGTGGATGGCTCCGGAAGATGGGTGGATTAAAATCAACTTTGATGGGGCCTTTAAAGGCAATCCTGGGTCGAGTGGAGCTAGGTGTGTTGCACATGATAAACAAGGTAAAACACTTGCTAATAAATCCATCTATCTTGGGGAGTGCACCAATAACAAAGCGGAGTTTAGAGCAGCTATGATTGGTTTACAAATGGGTTTGGAGATAGGTTCTAAATGCATTCACCTTGAAGGAGACTCACTCATAACAATAAATGCCATCCGGCTCAATTGTACACCAAATTGGAAGCTTAGTCATTGGCTGCAACATATAAGAGAGTTGTTGGCCAAGTTTGAATCATACAGAATCACCCACGTATACCGAGAGGGCAATGATGTGGCAGATGAATTGGCCAAGCCGGCGGTTGAAAGGGCTTGAGATAAAGGTGGTTGCCAGACTGGCATAGCACACGATTGATGGGACAAGAGTATTAAATTGAAGGCAAATGGCGGGCATGATGACATATGAGAAGTTATGCCCCAGGTACGAATGTCAGATTTCTAACATTGGAAAAAAATTACTGAATTTGGTGATTATAAGCTAGCATGGGCGTTTACGGATGTGTGGTGGCAGCTGTGGCCAAAATCATTCTTAGTATTTTGCGGATTTGCAAGGGCAATCTGAACATTACGATACTCGATGAAATCATCATGACTTTGTACAGCAAGCCTCTTGAAATAGGTGTGGGTGGTCGGGGCGGAATCAAAATTTGCTTTGGCTCTCTACGTTTCTTAGTTGAGTGTAGTGGACACACCGATTTTCTTGAACACCACCAAGCAGCAGTAGGCATTCCATGGGGAGATTACAGATAAACGTCTGAAGGGAATTATGGTCTCAACTCACCCTTTTGGTTCTCTTGGCAACCAAGTGAATTCTAGGGAGGGAATTTCTATTGGTGCACCAACATTTCAGGGTCAATGTCGACATCACGGCGATGTTCTTGGCTATGTTGTTTTACATGAGGGTATCCAAAGCCAAGAGCAAGCGGCTTTGCCAAATGGTCTTTCAACACTAGATGCTTGGTGAGATAGATGAAGCCCTCGATAATGTGGATGGTAATTTGCTCATTCGGATGCTACAAAATTACTACATGACTCTGGGGAATGGGGAGGAAATGCAGAAGTTTCCAGTGGTGAGGACCCTAAAGCCGAACAAACTGGAGAAGCGTTGGGGAGAAATTGATCGAAGCATTTCTTTCCTCATGCATGCGGCTGGAATTGCCATGAATATGGAGGTGGGATGGGTTCAGGAGTATGTGGTGTCTGAAGGACTGGAGAGGAAGGTGTGTTTTGATGACAACGAGGATTGGGAGCTGGGGCTCGAGGAAGACTAGATTGAAAATGACTTCTGCAACTTGGATGAGAAAGCCCACCACCCAGCTCACCATGCGTGTGGTGCTAACTACTCAGTGGTTGTTGATGCACTTGAGGCCAAGAGGATGCGAGAGGTTGGAGATGATGGCAACTAAACTCCAAATTGTGCATTGACGATGAGACGGCTGCGTGGTTGTGTTTGTGTTGTCGTGGGTTGCTGGCATCAAATTTTGGCTTTTTTTGTATATGTGCCTATGAAAATGTTGTGTGTATGTCCTCATACTTGCACCGAATTTTTTTCTATGTGGTGCTCGACTATGGTGATGTCTAATGGTCAAGTCACAGTCGCACCGAGGACGGAAAATGTAAATGCTTGTATCACAATTGTCTAGGGATTGGGTGATCGGGATCTAGTGCACAAAAGAAGTTATCAATGTAATGGGTTGGGAACAGAAATGAAAAAATCCGATGTAACCCTTTTTTTTTATAATTAATATAATGGGTGTTGCCCCCTGCAACTATTTACCAATCAAAATAATAATAATTAATTGATTATTAGTCTAATTTATTTCATGCACTTAAGCTAAACTTAGGAGTGTTTTTTTTTTGTTAACTAGAGTGAGCTTTTATTAAATCATTTTGTCTCATCACATAGGATGTTGACACTTGCCATGATCTAATCCCTTTATCATTTAGGGTTGCTACTATAAAGCACTCACCCTCATTGTAAAATCTCTAGATCTCCTTGAAGATTCTTGAAGTTCTTTTTGTAAGTTTTTCTTGTTGATGATATAGCAGATTATTGTTTGCATCTCTCTTGCGTGGAAGGTGTTTTTGTTCATTGTTTGATCCTACGTCTCATGTTTATTCACAATTCTAACACTCTTATTTACTTCATGCTAGATATTCTAATTCCATATACTTCTTCTTTGAATGATAAAACCTTCCTCCTTTTCTAATTCCTCACTATATAGGAGCAAATTTGCACCCCTTGTGTAAATTCCCCTTTCGCATACTCTCACCTTAGAAAATCTAATCCAAAGGCGAAATTCCACATCACCCATCTACCTTCCATCCACTTGGTGCGTGTTTTGTGCATTGTGAGGGAATTTTCATTAGGGACACGAGCACGGCGCACAGACATCCACGCGGCACGTTGTCATCCCTAACAAATTCCTGCCTCTAGAGTCCGCAAGGACGTTACACACCTCATTGGGGTCAAATTGTAACGCCTTTGTGCGACCAACCGACTCGAAACGGCTCCTTTTGGCCTTCAAATCCATTCTATTCACTATCACTTCATCTCTTACACACTCATTTGATCTCTCAAGCAATTCTCACTCAATCTCTCACACTTCTAGCACTCCATTTTCACAACTCCATTGAGCATTGCAACAGCTTGATACTCCATCAACTTCATCCTTGCACGTGTTGCCCTACCATAGAAGCTGCAAGCTTGGAGTCTTGTGAGACCTCCCTCTGTCACCGCTGCGGCTGTGGTGACTTTGCCAAGTTTGTTACCTTGCATTCTCCCTTCATTGGCCTTGAGTGCCTTTAGGTGGAGGTGGTATTGCATCACTTTACTTTCACATTGTGATTTGATAGAGTAGCTTTTATCTTTTGCAGTGTTCAGTGTTCTCATTTCTTTCCTTTATCGTACTTCCTACTTTGTTGCTTTCTTGGTTGTCTGTGGAGGTGGAAACACCAAAACGGGGATTTGACTGAGGCAAACCCCTATACAACTCCAACAATTTTCCCCTCTTGCTCGTGTGTAGGTGAACGTGTGCGTGGAGCTTCCTAGCAAACTGGCGCTTTTGTGAGTTAATATTCGTCACCCTAGTTTTTATCTATACTTACTTTATCATTTCCGCCTTTACTTTTCGTACTTTATTATTTTGTTCTCTTCATTAAAATCAATTAGCTAGGTTGTTAAGTAGGTATTTGGCATTTACTGTACTTTACGTTTTTTGATCGTACGAACACTAGCGGGCCAGAGAGACGCCAAAACACCGTGATGTCGTCCTAGACCCATGCTGTCGTCCTCAAACAGAGAGCTATCTGAGGTGCAATACAGACTCCAAAAACCAGCTCGTCTAGCCCCAACCAAATTCTCGAATCTGTAGAGTAACAAAAGCACTTGAGAGTGTTCTTCATTCTTGATCCTCATCCCAAAACATCCATTAGAGTGAGGTAAGTTAGGGAAGCCCTCCACTCTCGGCTCTCCATGACCTGGAGCCTTGGTGTGGTTGGTCCCCCTCCTTTACACTCACTCACACTTGAATGATAAAACTTTCCCACATATAACATCTCATGGAATGACTTCTCTTATATATCTTGTCTCATCATGAGACACAACCCTTCACCATACCCTTGTGACTTTTGGTTAAAACTAATCTTTATTTAATTAATTAATTTCTTTATCATGTAAGAAGCGCTTCATAACATATCTTCTATTCATTCCCTTATTGATATTTGATTCAATCCATTATTGATATATCTTTTGTTGCTCTACTCACACACTTCATCTTTTATCCACTCTTCTCAATCTGATTTTACTTGGTCTTCAAACATCAATTAGTGGCTTTTGGCCTTTGTCCATCATACGATTTCTTCTATTGACTACGTGCTCTTCTCACCTTTGACATCAATGACAAACTCATTCTTTCGCTTTGACATCAATGACAACATTTCCAACAATTTTTCCTACAATTTTTCCTACAATTTTTGCTCTACAATTTTATACATATTTGGATTTTACCAACTATGTGTTACAACCTCTCTCTTTTGGACCTTCTTTGAAATTCATGCTACCAACATGATCTAACTCTAATAACAATATTGGTAAAAAGCAAAGAATGAGATTAAAAGAAAACAGCACACTTTCTTAGGATGAGAGCATAGCATTATATGATTGATCATATACTAAAAATAAGAAGTAATTACATATTAAAAATAGACGATGGTTACAATGACCTCATAAAAGCCTAACTACCTACAAGTGTAAACATACTTTATTATAATATTAAACAGATGTTCTAATAATACCCCTCCCCGAATTGCTTAAGAAAAACACCTTAAGCAAATTATAATGTTTGGCACTTTATAGGTAGTGCAATTACAAAGATCAAAACTGAATTTTCAGAGTTTTACAACATCCAATATGGACCACAATGATGAAAGTGCAATACAATGTTTGATTAAGGACAAATAGCTGTAGTGCTCAGAAAATCCTCAACTTTCAAAAAAACAGCACTCAAATCTAGGTTCATTTGTGAAAGTTATGAGGCTTACAAGTTCACAAAACAAAGAGTGTGCAGCAAAATCTACGAGAAAACTCATTTTCTGAAAAATATGAGTTTGATCTACAAAAATCATCTTCAACAATGTGCAGCTAGCAAAAAAAAAAGTGAGGCGTAAAAAAATGCACTGAAAACCACCTCCATTTGACCAAGATATTGCCAATTAAAGTGAAGATGCAAAGTGCAAATAGCCCATCTATGAAGCCAATCCCTCCAAGCCAAAAAGACAATGAAAAATAAAACCTCCATCATAAATAGAGGAACTGCTAGATCTAGAGTTGCCACCAAATGTAAAGAACTCTCCCAAGACTATCATAATGCCAAAAAGACTAAATTTGACAAAACTGCCAAAAAAGGTGCTAGGTGTATGATTACACATGTTCATAGCTGCATGTACTCTTGTGCAATTTGTACCTGCTCACAAAATTTCAAAATTTTTTATTCAAAAAATTAGTAAAGGAATGGGGAGAGATGTTGCATACCTCACCCCAAAACAAATGATTTATTTTGTTTTGAATATTGTTTGAAAAAAAAAAAAAAAATTGAAAAGCTACTAAAATTTTGGGGAAAAAAGTACAATACACTATCGGTCTGCAGGCCTGTACCTGCAAAGTTTTTTAAATTCTAAAATAGACTTTTCTATAAAAAAAATTGCAAACAAAAACAAAATT
>VDFB02168118.1:23196040-23259990 GCA_007258455.2 Sequoia sempervirens
ATAAGTATCGAACTACTGAAAAACATCTTTTCAATGGGAAAGAAGAGACTACATCAAAACCATGAAGAATGACACCTCACCTATGGAAGTTGGAATATAATAGAATTAATCGTCAAGGTTATATATCAGATCAAATTGTTTATCTATCATATATGATATGTTTGGAATTTATATTTCTATATTGTATTTTGTTTACTCATGCTGTAATTGACAATGATTGTCGTTGTTAATTTGTTTAACTTATATGCTTCACGAAGGTCGTCAAGGCATTAATGGCCAACTTCCATAGGGACTAAAAAGTTATCCCAGACAATTTAGTAGGTTGCCCTACTATGAGCAGCTACAAATTGTGCATTTGTTTGATACAATGCATATTAGAAAGAATATAACAGAAACACTATGGAAAATATAGGATGGAGGGCATGACAAAGAAAAAATTGTCAAAATTTGTAGTGACATTCAAGAATCCAATAATGCAATGAAAAATGTCATTCAATTTAATAGTGATGGAGACCAAATTAATATAAGCGCCATTCCTTGGTTATTAATAGAGCAGCAAATCAATGCTATAAAAGAAGTCATATGAAAAAATTCAATTTCCCACAGGATTTGCTGCGAACATAAACAATATCATAACAAAGAAAGGTGAATTTGGGTCAGGGATGAAAACACATGATTGGCATACCTTCTTTAAGGTAATTATTCTGGTATATTTTATATATATTTTTATACTGCATATACTTTTCAGTGTAGTATGTTTACTAGTTTTGGAAAAATAATGAAAAAATCATTTTATAATTGTTGTAGTACATTCTACCTCTATCTCTCCCAGACAACTTCGACAACAATGTCAAGCAAGTTATATATGATCTTGGAAAATACATGAGGTAAGTAGTGATATTTATTCAATTCGTTGTATAGATCTTATATTTTCTATTTGTTTTACTTGTTATGTAATATATTGTATATTTTTGTTAAATCTTGTTAATATATTTGTGCCTTGAATCACTTATAGATGGCTATCATCAAAATAAATCCATAAAGATGATATAAATTATTGGAGGAGAAAAATTCCTCGTCTAATGTGTGAAATGAAAAAGTGTTTACCTTCAACATTTTTCAATGCACAAGAACACTACCTCATACACCAAGTTGAGGAGATTGAATTGTGTGGACTTGTACACACAAGGTCAATGTGGATGGTTGAAAGGCACTTGAAATTTTTGAAGGATTTGGTTAGACAAAAAGCACATCTTGAGGGTTTTATGGTGGAGGGATATATGGTATACCATACCATGGTGTACATTACTGAATATCTTCCTAAGTTCGCAACAAAAATCCATGTAGATCGCATTTGGGATCCCAACTCCATTAAAATTTTTGAAGGGGAGTACCTGATGGGGAAAGGTAGATTGAGGAAAGTGAGAGGTAATTATAAGATGGTCATGGAGATTAATTAGAATATATTTTACATTTTCTTCAATTGCTTGAAAAGAAACAACAAAGAACTAGTCCAAATGAAAGAATATTCCACACACTAATAGAAAAGTACTGGTATTGTATTACTCCAGAAAATAAGCCGTATATTGTGGAAATTAACTAATTATACGTCGTTTGTGAATTTCAATTTTTTTCATACAGTTGGTCGAGAGTGGGATGCACTACATTTGTACGTCACAAACAATCTTCATTGGATGACGACATGGATTGAACAATGTCGACAATCTGGTTGCACATTAACATGGGAAGGTGTGGCTTCATTGGTTAAATATGGTCATCATAATGGAGATTCCAATGTTACACCAAGGGAAATTGATTTAGCATATGGTTTAACAGATAAACAAGTACGTATAAATATATTAATCACCCATATTATAAATAATTATTTTCAATTATATTGATGTATATATGTTGAGTTTTTTTTCTTTGCATACATTCGACCAAGAATAAATATGTTTATTAACTGATGATGCACTAATTTTTACATGTTTGACATATTTAAGGTGAAACACCACAAGGATATGTGGTGCAATGGGCGTAAAATTTGAATCAAAAAGTTGGATGACATGAAAAAAACTTGTGATTCTAGGATAACTGTAGTCTTTTAGGTGACTAATGTTTCATCTAGAAGCAACATACATCTAGAAGTCTTAGAAAATCGATACTATGGGATTTTGGATGATATACTTGAGTGTGAATTTAAGTCCTTCAAATTATTTTTGTTCGTCGTCCATTGGTACAAGATACGATTGAATGAAAATGATCCTGAGAGAATTGTTATTGAACATGATAATGGATTTACCATGGTTAATACAAGGTCGATCGAGCGAGCTAGAAATGAGCCCTATGTTCTTCCAAGCCAATGTGAGTAGGTATTTTACTCAGAGGTTCCAAGTAAACTGGGTTGGTCATTTTTTGTTAGACATGATCCAAGAGGAAGGCCGGTAAAGTATAATGTGGTGGAAGAAGAAGATACCGAAGAACTAGAAGATGATGATCAAGATCAACGGTTAGTTGATGATGTGCCTGATGAAGATGTCGAACAATATGAGGAAATAGATCATGGTGATGTTGGAGTTAATGTTCATGAAGATGATATCCATGTGGATGATAACATTATCGAAACTGATATCAATGATGATGATGATGATATGATCAATCCTTACAATGTCGAATCTGGATTGGATGATATAGACAAAGAGTTGGATGAAGAAGAAGATCAATGGCATTGAAATGTATGAGTTATGTGATTATATTATCTATTTGATATTGATTTCTTGATAGAATTATATTTGAATTATATGGTTACATAATTAATTCATGATGTTTTTAATTTTTATGCCATTACATAATTAATTCATGATGTACTTTTTAATGTTGTTAATTCATGATGTTACAACTATTGAAGCTCTCCTAGAAATTTTCATATGATCAAATCCTAATTACTCTACGAATATTTATGATTAGATATTATTTGATCATATCTTTGGTTATTTCATTCCCAAAAAGTTAGCATTTCCTCATGTTGACCCTGCATAGTGACATGTGAATGGGGCCAACGTTGATTTTTTTCAATTTGTGCTTGTATGGAGTGAAATTTGACATGGTTAGCCTAGATGCATGTGTTGATGATATGGGAGGGTTTCAAGACTCAAACATGACGTCATGCTATATAAAGGCATCTCATCCTTCATAATATTACAAGTTGCCTTATTCTTCGTCTCTTTCATATATTGTTCCTAATTATCAAATGGTGGTAAGTAATTATTCCCTTATATATCATTGTATAATTAATTTTTTCTATATTAATTTATATATTTTTATTATATTATGTGGAGCTCCAAAAAGTTAGAGAGGAGTTCAAGTTAGTAGGTTCAAAATAAAAAATCATCACTTGTCTCTCTATCTACTCAATAATCAAAAGGCCATCAACTCTTCCATCCTAGTTGAGAGGACTGATTATATTATGATTTTTTTATGTTCCTATATAGCTTTCTTGTACATGTATTTTGTATTACTAACATGTGACATTGTATGCATATATTGCTTTCTTGTATTTATTATAGTTTTACCAACATATACTATTGTATGCTTGCATGGCTTCTTAGTTAATATATATTTTTTTATTATTGATCTTTTTGATATTTTCTATAAGTTATTATTAGATGATACACATTGGATTCCTTTCAATTTTTTATATTTTAAGATACATAACTAATTACAAGGATAATATAAAGAAGATATATCTATATATGTATCATTTATGTTTTTATATTTAGGCTTAATGTATGAATTTAAGGTTCTTACAATGAATTTTCAACCAATGGTATTATTCTATCCTATCTCTACCATTCTAGTTCTAAAATAAAACATACAAATCAAACTTAAATATTAATTTGAATTTCACATGTTATTTTGATTTTTGGCCCAACGCGCGCAGGAGCACGAAATAGCTTAGTGCACCGAGACCCTAACTGGAAAAACATGGCAGGAGGAAAGCCATAGTGAAGAGGTTGAGGGCACTCAGAAAAGGAAAATCGATGACCAAGGGACAATGAGTACTATAAGTGATTTATATATTTTATATTGGCACCCCCATTCTCTTTAACCTGTAATTTTCATGCCTTTCCAAAGATCTTGTAGTGCATTTGTTGTGATTTGATGACTAAGACCATCTGCCATAATGAAAAATAGTAGAGCTATGGGGTAGGTAATTTCTTGATAAAATATCTCCATTCCTCCCTTCCAAGCATTTCTTAGAGGTAATAGTTTTCCACTTCTTCTCTTTATTAAGGAGTTCTCTATGCAATTTTAGCATTAATAGCTAGATTAAAATCATTGATCAGCCTTAACCCGAACCCTCTCTTATTATTGGGTTTAGAAACAAATTCCAAATCCAACATAGGAATACATTTTTTTATCTTCCACTTTTGACCAAAAGCATTATTTGCCACATTGTCGATGATTTTCACAAGCATATGCAATAAACTTGTATTATATGCTGGGAGATTTTGAAGAGTATCCTTAATAAGTTTAAGCTTGTTAGCTTGACTTAAGAGAGAGATTTTCTATCATGCAAGTTTGTGTTGGAATCAATCCAACAGGCTATTCAAAAAAGTATTTGGGATTGGGCCCTTAAAGAGTTGCATCCCAAGGTAGAAGGATAGGATAGATCCTATTTGACATGCAAGAATGTTGGCAATTTTCAGTTGTCTCGTAGGAGGAGCATTGAAAAAAAAGATGGTACTTTTAGGAAGGTTGATTTATTGCTTTGATGCATTATCATATTTACATAAAACTATTTTATTTCTTTTGCTTCCATTATTGAGGCTTCAAAAACCACAACGGTATTGTTCACAAATTGATAATGGGAAATGGGGACACTAGTTGAAGTGGGTTTCTCACCTTAACTTTCCTTGAATAATCGCTTATTGAAGGCTTCTTCCCAAAGCTTCAGCTAGAATAATAAATGAGAAGGGGGATACAAGGTTATCTTGTCGGATCCCTCTAGATCCCTTAAAGAAGCCATAAGAGATACCACTAATGATGATAGAAAATTTGGAACCGTAACAATTTTTAGGAACTTTTTTACAAACTCAAAAAATTTCTAGAACTTTATTGAGAAACTCCCATGAAACATGGTTGTAAGCCTTCATCAAATCTAACTTTAGAAGAAACCTTGCCTTTTTATTGAGTTCCATAGAATGGAGCACTTCATGAATGGTAATGATACAGTCAAGAATCTTCCTACCATGGATAAAACTACTATGCTATGGAGAGATCAACTTTGGGAGAATTTGTTGTAGTTTTAAGGAAATGATTTTTGCAAAAAAATTATACATCGAGTTACAATGGTTGATTGGTTGGAATATCGAGGAGACAACCCTAGCCTTTTTTGGGATAAGAACCAAAAAGTTAGTGTTCAACTCCTTTAGTAATCTTCCACTCCTAAAGAACTCCCTAGTTGCAACTACCATGTCATCAACAACAATATCCCAATGCACTTGAAAGAAGTGAGGGAACTTGTTAGGGTTGGGGGCCTTACTTCCTTAAAAAGAGAAAACAACAAATTTCACTTCTTCATCCATTATATGCTTCATCAACTCCATATTATTTTTCTCATAAACAATTGTGGGGATAAGCTTTAGGATAACATTATAATTCATAGGACCAAAAACATTGTTTATAGTGAAGAGATTGTTGAAATTTTTTGTTGCTTTGTCCCTTATATAGGTTTCCTTAGAGATTCGGTTACTATCCAACCAAATATATTTCAATTTTTTAGATGAGCTGTGTTTTAGAGGCCTCGTATACAAAAAATTAGTATTCCTACCCTCAACCTTTAACCAAATCATTCTCGATCTTTGCCCCCAAAAGTTTTTTTTAGCAATTAATGACTGGAGCTCACATAAAAACCTTTTTCCTTCACTATCATCTCTTAACTTATTCCTAGAATGTGGATTTACTTTTATGAGGTGTTTAGTTGAGCCATAGCTTCAGATTTCTTTTAAAAAATGTTACCAAGTGAATTCTTATTCCATCTTCTAACATTAAGCTTGACATTGTTTAGCTTCTCAACAATTTGGAACATAGGCGATCCTTCCACTTTTATGTTCCATCATTTAGCTATTTTATTAGCCAAATCGGGATGTTGAGTCCATATTTTTTCAAATTGAAAAGGAAAACCTTTTTTTGTTTCCATTTTTTCAACATAGAAAAAAAAAATACAATAGTTCTATTCATTACAACACAACCCTTCATTAGAGACAACATTAACAACTGAGTTGCCTCTAAAGATGCTATTAATTTTGCTTTTAGAGAAACACCTAATCATACTTATGTAGTCATCCATCATGTTTTTGATCCTCCAAGGTGAGAAAAAATTACCTTTCAAGATTTGTATAATCAAATTTTATCCCTATGTTCAATCTCAACATTAAAATAACCCTTATCCTTCATTCTTATTAATCCCTACTAGGAAGCAATAGTTTTAGCCTCATTATTGGATTTTTTGTCGATATATGTAATGAACCCAAGCCAAGACACCAACACAATTAATTTTTTTGAGAATGATGTAGACCCATGGGTGTGACTAAATATCCAACCTCAATTTGATTCAAATACACACAACGTGTCTATTTTCAACACAATACCCTCACTAGGCTACTAGGCCTCAAATCACATCCTTTGATGAAATTATTGAATGAGGCTATACACAAGCCACCAAATCATGGATTAAGCACTGAAACAAGTCCCAAACATTGTCCCAACCAATTCCACAAGGTTATTTTACAACATTCATGCGTTTCATTAGTCTTTCCTACCAAAAAGGCTACAAAATTACCCCTGTTTTACAAAGGAAGGCCTTTCCAACCACTTGGTTCTATTACACAACATATTGATACAGATTTTTATGACACAAAACATCAGATTTCACCATTTTTGGGCTAAGCCATGCCCCTTTTGTCACTGTTCTACAAAACCCTCCATTTTCCCTCAATACACTAGGGTTTTAGAGAAACACCATATACTCGACCTCCCTAACTCAAATATTGTCTTCAACACATTAAAATTATCCTTCAATAGGAAAAAAAACCTTCATTCATACTATTCCATCCATCAAATTGACAAACCTTGACTTAACAACCACAAATTCATAAGAAAATTGCCCTTGTTAGCCCTAGGGCATCACTTCAATGCCAAGTTTCTTGCTTTAACAGAACCCTAAATGAAATGAACCTCTATCCTACCATGTTTTACACCAATCCACTGAGTTATAGTTCCAAGATAATGGGTGGATTGGTGGATCTCATTTGTTTTCAGCCCTCAAACCCTTACACAGGCAAAACAAGGCAATCCTTGTATTTGATTTTTTTCTCCCACAAAATAGTGATTTAGCACTTCAAAACAAGTGAAAATGAAAGGGAACACATATATTTATCTACACCAATGATCTTAGAGAATTTCAAGATTGTACGGATTCGTACAACACAAGAGAACTTCAGAAAAACAGTAAAAACACAAAAAATTGCTTCAAGAACGTGGCATTTGATATGAAATTTTGGTATCAACTCCTCCAAAATTTTTTTATTGGGACTTGGAAGGATTTTTAAATCATCTCAGACCAAAACTAACTTCAACCAATGTCCATAACTGACTTACAAACACTTAACAGCCCATTATTTTGCAAAATTGCAATTTTGACAACTTTTAATGTCAATAATTGCAACTTTTTACATTATCAACTAGATGACTTCCAAGCACCATAAACACATTGAAAATGGTATTTTTAGAACTTATTCACCTTTAATACATGAATCCATACAAGAAAACCTATTCTACCTACTTTGACAATATTTGACCATCATTGACAATTTCTTCACATATTTGATCTTGTTTACAATATGGATCAATGAAACAATAAATGGTCTTTTAGACCTTATTAAAACATAAAAAAACTTTGAAAACCTCCCGAGAAACTTCTATTATCAACCTATAATGCTCCAGTTGTGAACATAAGGTGTAGGTGCTCTTGCACCAGAGACTCCCTAATGAGCTATGCTTGTATCGCATGGAGCCGTCTTCCATTGATTGTAGAACATATTATTGACCCCCATTCACAAAAAAATAATATGGTTTCTTGGGCACAAAAATGTAGAAACTCAAAGATAGGGTCTTAGCAACATTTAAAATTTAAAATTTCATTCTTCCTTTCTTATCATGCAAACTTGTGACTCAACAAAACAACTATGCAAGGCCAACAACTTCAAAGCTAAGAATGGAAAATTGCTAAATGTTTAACCTTTTTTATTTTCAATGGTATGGGAATACAATATGATAGAAGTGGGATAATAAATGCATCATTTGAAGTATCAAACCAATATTAAAAGATGAAAGAAAGTGCTAACCCCTTAAACTGAAAAAGTTTCTTTTAACTTTAAGTTTGTTGGGTAGCCAATTCTTTTAAGCTATCAAATCCTACCATCATACATAATCAAAATTTTGTTTCAAATGACTATGAGTACTAACTTTCACTATTTGAAGATGTTGAAACCTTGTCATAGAGAACTAGAACATTGATGCAACCACTCATCCTACCTTAAAACATACCAAAAGTCTCCTAGCAATTAGACATAGCAAAATTTAAGGTGACTTAAACAATTTTTATTTCCAAAGCATAAACTTATGATGACTTAACCAAGCCTAATACACACTCCCTCCCTGTTAACCACTTAGACATATGGAGTTTATTAGTGGAAAGCTGAACCACCTCACATGTGCACCTAAATTATGTCTATTAGTGTTCTAATTCATCTTTTTCAAGACAACTTAAACCAAAATATTATGTATGGTGAAACCATTCTTCTGCACACTACATAAAATTTCAATGGAAATTTTCATTAAATGTAAATTTGCTGCTATTTTTAGTCATGTAGGTTTCCAATAAACCACTTGGTGGTGTTTCCCTTCAAGTTTATTTAATTGAATGAAGAGAAAAAGTCCTTTGATTACAATTAGAGAATACATTTGAGGCCTTGGTTGTGTAATTGGTGGACCATAGTCACATTTAACACTTGTTACAAAGTTTGGGAGTTAAAGCATTAAGTACAAGTCTAGTAAATCAAATAACTTGGATTAAGACTATGATACTATGAGACTGATAATGACTATCATTCATTACCTTTGCCCCTCAATTTTCATGCAAAAATCCTTGGAACATTTCCATACATTGTTCATGTAGGAAAATTCATCAATGAGTCTAAGTTTTTTAGGCTTCCATAGCCTCAACTACCGTGAACTACATCTCCCAAACTCCATGTTTGTGTTAGGATATAAAATAATGACATTTTAAAGTCATTAATTGCAAGGGACAGTATCCTTCATACATTGATTTGATTTGTGATGGACACATTTGAACGGTAGTAACAATAACTTGCAAACTATCAAGACTTGATTACCTTATAACCTGTCAAATTCTAGCGATGAAATGATAGATTAATCATAATGTCACCTTGGGATCACATCACCATTAAAGAACTTCATCCAACATACTTATGAGTGCAGGTACCACCAAATAGGTATTTTTTAGATCTGTCTTCCTCGAGCGAGGGAAATTCAAGAAGAGAAGAGGAAAGCGAGACATGTAGTAGGTCTAAAAGAGAGAGATCAACTAAAGGTCAAAATATTAGAAGAAAATTCTATAAACACATGGAATTTTTTCTTGTTGAAGGGGGGTCATGTTCTTATGATGATGAAAGCATAGGCGACATTGAGGTGCCCTTGAGGTACAAGCATTTACGAAAACAATGGGTACCCAAGGAACTTCCTCCAATAAACACTAATTTTTGTGTCAACAAGAGGATATATCACATAACAACATCGTCATTACATGGTTTGGGACTATTTTGCATGGATGATATAAAGATATGTTACAAAAAAGTTACTAATTGATGGAGTATGTCAGATCCTATTACAGTTACAAAGATTGGATGCAGTTGGTTCGATATACACGAAGTATGCGTAGGTATGCACTGTCAACAAATTATATACAACTAAAAGATAAGGATAAAAATAAAGGAGTGGCTATGTACATTGACAAAAGGCCAAAAGCTTTAAGGAATATTGCAGGGTTTATAAATAGTACACAACCTGGGTAAACAAATAAGCAACCCAATTGCATATTCGAGGCACGCAAGGGAAACCGTGTATTCGTATGTGTGATAAAATCAATAACTACAGGGGAAGAGTTGCTAATCGATTACAATTTGAATCACATAGATACAAACACAGTTACTATGGGATGGTATGTACTATATACCATTTTACCCAACCTCCTATTAATGACTCCAATATACCATTTTATTATTATGTTTTTTTTCGTAAGTCTATTGGTTTCATTTTGGTAATGTTTTTTTATATTTAATTTTTGTCACAGTGGGACATTGATCGTACGGGGAAGGATCTGACCCAGAGCACAGATCGTGATGCATCTTCAAGTGCTTCTACCTGATAGGTTTTACCTCATTGTATTTGTACAAATTAGATACGAGCAAAATGTTTTATTATTATGTTTTTTTCATAAGTTTATTGGGTTAATTTCGATAATGTTTTTAGTATTTTTGTTGTAGTCGGCTGATTGGGGAAAGGAACCAGTAGTAGAGGAGAGCATCCATAGGGAGGTGCAATCACTATTATGCGATGATGACATTGCATATTATGCAAAGCCTTTAGATATGATAAGGAAGACCCAAAAAAAATGCAATGAAGAAATCCTTCAGTTGTTATTCATAGTGCCTCAAACAAATGAGATAAGAGAAAGGGTTAAAATATTGATTGAGAGAGCACGAAAAATTGCTAGTAAGCTGTCATGAGATCTTTAATTATAACATAAGTTCATTCATGGTTTTATATTTTGTACTCTTTTATGTCATGAACTAAAATATGTGTTTTTTTAATAGGATTTTTTGTGTCCTCATGATGCTACTAGCCATGATCAGGGTATTGTAGGTGCTGCTCAGGGAGTAGGGGTTGGTACAAGTGTCGATCCTGATCTTCCTGCGCATACATCACATCATCCGTGCCTATATTGCTGACTGAAACATCGACAACACATAGCATGCAGACATTGGGTAGTGCACCCTTTGGCAGTGAACACATGCCGGTACATGTGTCAGGACATGTACCTGGGGATGCAAAGGCCACTAGTACTGGTGATGTTTTAGTATCATTTTCTAGATCTTCCTGTATTACTAGTATGGGAACATTTCTAGTCACATTTGTGGTGACCGAGAATTTCGTTCCCATAAAGATAGAGAAGGTCGTAGGTACTTTAAAATGTTTTAATTATTATTATATATAATCCAATTGAAATTTACTCATTGATCACTCTTTTTAGATTAATGATCCCATGATCATTTTGTAGGAAATAATTTTTTTTATAAACATCTAAATGATATTACATTGGAGATCTTTGGGCCCATCATACGTACGCGGTGGAATGCCCAAAATCAAGATTTAAAAGATGAGATCATTAATCATTTAGTTGTGCTGTTTGGTAATAACACATTCAACCAAATAAAAAGTACGAGCATCCCCCCATGATTTCAGAGAGGGAGTGGAAGGACCTAGTGTCAGATGGAAAGGAGAAGGATAAAAAGAAAAAAGGAAAGACACCACCGAGCCAAGGAAGGTATGTGATACTATCAACAATGTAATTATCTACTGATTACTCTTTCTGTTTACATAATCTAACGTATTTCAAAATTTTCATAGGCTTCCTGACACATCAAAGGAAACAAAGGAAAGATTAGAAAAACATAGGCAACACAAACTTGGCTTTGGTGGTTATATGAAATTAGCCGCACAAATTGTAAGTATCAATAAATGAAATATTACATCCAAATAATAAATTGAAAACAATTTTGGTTTTATCACACCATAGAAGCAAAATTCATGATCTTATGCAAAAATTCAGGGCTCTGAATTCAACAGAGTGCCCATAGAAGAGGACCTAAAGATTTCCTTCCAACAAGGCTATGGAGCCGTGGCCGAATGCCTAAGACTATTGACTAGGAAAACACAAGATTCCACTGCATCCAAAACACAGGTAAATAAACTCAATGAAGTTTATTTGAAATTGAATACTTGTGCAATCTATTCAATATTAATTTCCACCATAAAGTAATTATGTGCCTATTTGTTTTAAACAGGAAAGCAATGATAATACTTCACATGACATTGGAATGTAGCCTGGTGAGGGTGGAGCACAACCTGTAGATGAAGGTCATGGTGTGCATCCCGGTACTGGATGTATTCATATGCTATACAAAACACAGTATGGATTAATACAATTAAACATCTTTAATTTCAATTGGTGTATTAATTAATGTAACCTTTCATGTTTCAACTTTAGAGCATGTAGAGCATGATCAGGCTAGACAAGATTAGGAACATGATGTGGCCCCATCAGGTAAAGAGGACCACTCTAATGTTCTTTTAAACATATTTAATTGCAATTGGTGTATTAATTAATGTAACCTTTCATGTTTCAACTCCAGATCAGGATTTAGAGGGTGTTCAACATGTTGAGCATGAGGCTATAAGACAAGATTAGGAACATGATGTGGCCCCATCAGGTAAAGAGCAGTGTGCTCTAATTTTCTTTTAATTAATGAAATACTTGTAACAATAATAATAAAACATATTAATTTAACATTTCTTTGTTATTGTAGCAGACCCCCCCTTGCAGCGGCCTCCACGTCATGAGTACACGACTAGGCATGCACATTAAGATCACAAACAGAGGGAAAAACAACTGAAGGGGGTACAAATGATTTAGAAAATGATACTCCACTTCTTTTTTTAGCTACAAAAAAGAAACAAAAAAAAAGTGATTGTAATCATATTATGACAACCATATTTTTGATAATATGTTAATGAATTTAAAATCTGATATTTTTGACAACCATATTTTTGATAATATGTAAAAACTGAAAGAATGAATGTTATATGTTAATGAATGAATGTGAATACGTTAATGAATGAATGTTATATGTTAAGGAATGAATGTTATATGTTAATGAATAATGGATTATTAATGGATGGATGAATGAATGTGAATATGTTAATGAATGAATTTATATGTTAATGAATGAATTATATGATTATTAATGGATGAATTAATAGATGTTATATGTTATTAATGGATGAATGAATGATTAATGTTATATGATTGGGTATGGGGAATTGAGAGTGATGTGAGGGGGGGGAGGGGCCAAATGAGCTTCCACCATTGCGTGGTTGGCCCTATTAAGTAGAGAATATTAAAATATTCTCGAAACAAAGAGAAGCTCAATAAGGTAATGCACTTTTCAATATAAGAAATGCATCGTTTGAAGCATCAAAACAATATGCAAAGATGAAAGAAAGTGATAAATTTTCACTATGGTGGCAGAAAAATGATTCTTTATACCCTGATGCCTTAATTTTCCAAGCCAATTTCTCCTACTTTGCATAGCTCTACCATGTTTGTGGATGTGATATGTCTCCTACACAAAAAACATGTACTAGTTTACGGCCTTCAATCCAACTACATCCAAGTATCTTTTTAATTCCTCTATCTTTCATCAACATCTTTACTATTTGAACCTCGTACAAATGTTTTAGATGAAGAACGATCCATTATTATGAAATGTGCCTCTAGTTGAGTAAAGTGAATCCATGCTTTGCATCATAATTTGAAGTTGTTTCCATTCCAATGTTATGAGTTTAGTTTGTTTGTATGGATTTGTATGAATACCACATTGTGTTGTGTGTGGATTTGGTTTCAAAGCTCTTTTTCTTTTGTTTTTAGTGGTGACATAACTCTAAAATTTGACTTTTGTGCATAACAGGTTAGTGGAAAAATTGACAGCTCTGAAGGGTTTAGAGGCTCGATTGAGAGAGATACACAGATATTTGGATCTTTTTGTTGATGGGAGGCTTCCACTTAACCATGAAATTTTGTACCATCTATAGGTATGCAAAAATTTCTCTACTTACATTCATTCAAGAGGCTAGATTGCTTATCTTTTGTCATATGGTTGGATTAATGTAGCATACAATATCAATGTTGGCTATAGTTTTTTTAATATGTTCAAGTTATGCATAGTTTACAATGAATAGAGGGTGAAAAGGGGTGTGTAAGTTAAAATAACCATCATTAACATTCATTCTTTATACTATGTTATATTTATTCATTATTCCTAAAATTCTTAAACATACAGACTAGGAAGAGAACTCAATTCAATACATGAGTATGTACTACATATATTGTTGTATCCAAGCCTTATGATCTTGGACATATCTAGGAAGGCCCAAGAAAGGAGTTGCATGTATATAAGTAGTTGATTGGATGTATGAGAAGTTTTGGAAGAATAACAATACACGACTTGTACGTGTAACAATAAATAATAATGCACCAGTTTCAATAAGAGTTGCATGGACATGGATATAGACACAGATGTGATTTTTTTTCAATGCCCCCCTTCTGTTGTTATGGTATTTATCTTATTATAGGTCCTCTCTATATTGCTAGCATTGTATTGAACACTACCTCTGAAACAAAAGCAACATTTTGTCTACTCTCGTACAATTGTTCTTTTTGTAATTCCAATTATTTTCCTATACTACAACTTTTGGAATATTTTGTAAAAGTGAATTTACAATTCAGTATGAAAATTCATCCATGTTTCAGAACTTGCAACCTCAAGATGGATAAATACTATCTCACAAACCCCTTCCACTAGCACACAGCAATACAACACCTGCCTGTTAATATTGAAATAATTAATCAATTTGCATTCTCACATCACTGATAGGAGCCCGCTCAGATGAATGAAATGCTAAATAATGTAATATAATAATATAAAAAAATAGATTTATGGTTTCAATAATGTAATATTATTAATATATTTTCCTTTCTCTCCTATCTTGTTCCACCATGATAAAGAGTTAGAAATTAAAACACCAAAAAAATATGAATACTGTTGTTCCATATTCTCTTCTTCTCTTATTGTCACATATTTAAACTCTTCACTTAATGAAAACAATTGACATAGCTCAATATCACCCATTGTTGGCTTCAAGTGATCATTATAAGTAGCCATTGTCCCATGAGTGATGTAGTAATAACTAGCTATCCGTCCTAGATCATTAACCTAGAAATATCCACTTTTCCAATCATATTTCACCAAATTACTTTTGGCCAAGATAGTTGCAGCTGAATGTATTTGTTAGCTTAAAGAGTTCAATTATCAAAAGCACTAAAAAGTACCATTAGAGTAAAATGCAAGGGTCATACTTGTCTAACAATACCATAGTAAAATTACTATGTACTAAATTGAAAATCACAACAATGCTTACCAAGTCCACCCTTCTCTCTTCTAAGGTATTGTCTTTCTGTAAAGCATCAACAAATAGACCATATAGAACTGGGTTTCATAGAATTTGAATGTAAAGATAAGTGTATCCCAACCATGTGCATGCCTCCCTTACATTTTGAACTATACCTAGGAAAATTTCTGCATTTAAATGATCTGCTACTTTTGAGATAAACTGGCTCTCAATTGGTAATTGTTGATTCATAAGGGACAAATAATATTGCATCTCACTATGACCTATTAATATTATTCCTTCTCCATTGGAATCATACTGTGGCCTTCCATATATTGATCTGCCAAAAAGGTCTCTATTGTTAGCATGGGCATCTCCAACATGGAGCCTTTTTCAAAGGGATGCTGAGGTGTATGATCCTTATTGGGATAGAGGTGCAACAAGTATGTGTTAAGGTCCCTGTTTGGAAATCGACATTGTGGCTACTTGGCACAATCTAGTGTATTGTAGCATATTAGTAGATCAAGCTACCAATCTCCTCAATCATCTATTGAAGGTGTCAATCTTGAGAGGAGCAAATTGTGGCCATTGATGGAAAGTAGGAGGCTAGGTGCATATATGATATGTCCACATGGCATGAACTAGTGGATTTCAACAATGTTTTCACTTTGGTGAATAAAACCAGTCAACACTTTAGCCATCCACTAGTTGGTCGTAGTCAATAATCTGTGGAGAAAGTTGATCTACACTTTCAATGTTGATTGATGTTTAAGTAAAGCCTATAGATATCAAGCAGTTTTATCAAATGGTTTTGGTGAAACCATGTGGTGTGATCTAATGAACTTTGGTGGATGTAGGTACTTTGATAAATCATACCATTCAACACTTTAGTAGTCTACTAATTTGCTCAAGTTGTTGATCTTCAAGGTGAATCAAATGGTATATAGTCAAGTGCAAAAACATAAGTTTACACAACATGTCTTGGTTGGATTTTGAAGTCAAATATGTTCAAGTAATTTTGGGTTGAAGAGAAGATCTCCCTTGACTATTAATATTGATGTAAAATTGATCTAGACCATTAATTGAGTGGGGTTAGAGTGCATTATAAGGGATGATCAATTAGATTTTGTAGAACCATGTGGTGTCATTTGGTAGATTTTGGTAGATTGGTCCACCTTCTACCTTGGTAGTTCATCTATCCATTGATATCATTGATCATCAAAGCCAAAGCATCTCAATTGTTAATCTTGTCTTGTGTTTAGGAAATTAAGGTGGTGGATCCAAGTAATGAATAGGAAACATTTGAAGGAAACTTGGCATAGTAAGATTAACTCTTATTGTTCAAGGAGTTTTCTTGTAAGGGTATAGTTTCAGAGGAAGACCATGATTTGGATGCCAAGTTGCTGCTTGGGAAGATGGTAACTAAGAGTTGATTTTTTCCCATAGTGTTCATGGAAACTGAGGAGATTGACTCCCTAAGTTATGGGCTATATTCAAGCCATTTAATTGGCATTAAAAATCAACAAATTTAGGTCTCTCCAGGCATTGTGCATTTGCATTTGAGGAATATTTTTTCCTGTTCTACAAAAAATATGATCCAAAGGAATGTCCTATAGTGCATGAGGTGTGGGCATCATGATATTGAGCCCTCCAAGTATTGAATTTCTCCTTTGAGATGTAGTGTGGCAATAATAACATACTTGAAGGTTCTTAACAAATCTAATAGTTGTATTAGGGGCCATGTTTAACAAACCAAATGCAATTGATAACTTTTCATTGTAGTAGAAGCATACCATTGCCTCAATGCTTGAACCGCCAGTAATGATTTTTTTTTCATCTGAGCGAAATATCTTTTTAGACATGCTCCAACATTCAAAAATTTGTTATTTCCATTAGAAGGCTTGTCCTTTAACCTCTTAAAAAGTGAAATTATTTATGAGATGGAGTTTGAATAATATCTAACAAAATAACTCCATGGGATGATTTGCATTAAAATTGAATTCTCTTTTCTAGTATTCAATGTGATATATATTTTGTTTTATAGAAAAAACCACCCATGCTTGAAATTAGGGAAGAATGAAAGCACTACAACAATAGAAATGAAGTCCATGTGAAATAATCTTGGAGGTGAATTTAGATGTTGTGTGGGAATCAGAACATACTTGAAGGTTCTTAACAACTCTAATAGTTGTACCAGGGGCCATGTTTAACAAACCAAATGTAATTGCTAACTTTTCACTATGGTGGCAGATAAATGATGCACATGGTTGGTCTTGTTAAGTAGAGAATATTAAACTATTCTCGAAACAAAGAGAAGCTCAATAAGGTAATGCACTTTTCAATATAATTTTTGAACGAATAATTAAAAAAAAAAAAACTGCAGGGTTTCATTGCAATTTCAACAAACATAGCTCGACGAACCACAAAAATTTGTGATGAGGTTGCTGTACATGCAACATAGTTTTTTTCGTAATGGAAACTCCACCTCGTCAGAAAAAGGATGAATTTTTGGTGTTTTTTCGACGCTTTCAAATGGACGCTTTGCAACATTTTGTGTTTTTTGTTATTGGTAGATGGATGAATTTACGTCAATTTTGTGATGGAAACTGCCAAAATTTTTCGTGGCGCTGACCGATGATACTGGGTCATGGTTTCGACGAATAAAAGTTGGTTGTTAAAGCGATGAAATTTAAAATAGTGTTGTGTCCATAATTAATATTTTTTTGATATGTCACCAAACATTCGTCGGAATTTGTATTCAAATATAGTAGTGAGAGAATTGTAAGAGCTTGAGAGCTGGAAGCTGCTGTAGCAAGTTGTAAAGGGCTGTGCAAGAAAGATAGCAAGAGCAATAAAGGAGGAAAAGGTAGGAGACAAAGCTAGAAAGATTAGGAAGACCAAAAAATATTGAAAAGATAGCATATGAAGATAGAATATGAGAGAAAAGAAGCTTCTCGGGTGGTTACGAGGAATCCCGAGCTATTACCACTAACAAAGTTGAAAAGTGGAAAAAATGCTTGGAAATGGTCGCTTAAACATTGAAATGTTGTAGGAAACTAGCATGGTGCACAGATGTTTACGCAACACACTAGTGTCTAGACACATCATGCTACAAAATGATGAGAATAGGGAAAGCATAAGGTTTTTACGCAAAAATGACACACGAAGGCAGCTGCTGAAAAGGGGTCCCAAACATCCTAAGAGGGAAAAAGGCTGATGCAAGGGCTAAAATGAACCTACACAAGTGCTAGGGGAGTGGACACTAAAGTGTATTCAAGAATGTATGTGAAATTTCAAGGGGTGCAATTTTACGACATTACATTTTGCCTCCACTTTAGCGGGCATATGAATCTACACTAATATGCACGCTAAATGAAATCTACTAAATATAAATAACATCAGGATGTGAAAAGGATACTATAGAGGAAGTAGATAACTCATCAAACCAAAGAAGCATTCCCCCTAGGATGAAGACCTACAAAACAAATACATTAGACAAGAAAGACCTGTGCAAGACAAGAATGTTAGAACATATAAAACACACATACATGCACACAACAAACTAAAGGATTTGAGTCAGCAAAGTGAAAGAGACCTCAATGTAAAAGGTTGTCTCAGTACTATGCGTTTTCCCCAAATTAAAAAAAATAACAGAAAATAATTCTAAAATGAAGAGAATAGTGTAATGATTGATCACTTCAAAAGAAGAATACATACAAGAGACATGGAAGCAACCAATGTCAAAGAGAGAAAGAGCATATAACCATGATGAAGAAGATGCTAATCTTCAATCGGGTATATAGAATTTGAGAAGAGAAGAAATAAGAGAATTTAAGAGAGAGAAAGGAATGAAAATTCCAAGAGAGATGGCTCCATAGGTACTCTCTCTTGAGGAGGTTTGAATGAAGGAATTTATTGCTCCTCAAAACTACAGAGTTGCAAAAAGTACACCGAAGGCCCACAGACCAATGATGGACAAATCCCATAGGATGCAAGTGCTTCATAGGCCCTCATACCTATAAAGAAGGTGTTCCCCCAAGTACTCTATCATGAAGGAAGTCTAGTGAGAGGGGACTCCATAGAGTTAGACTAGAAAGCAACTTCACAAGCACACTTGCAAAGCAACATGTTAATCCACAAACTAAACATGTTCAACAAGCTTAATGCAAAGGATCTCTACAGGTTCCCAATCCTGTAGAGCAAAACTAATCAAAGAAGTTTGTGGCTATTGCAAGATGCATTTTAGGATAGTCATAGAAAAGATAGGTCTAGTTGGGTTGTCCCCAAGCTAGACACAAAGATATAAGATGGGTTTAGTTAGGCTTCCCCCAAGCTAGACGCTAATGAATTCATTTGAGAGAAAAGCTTTCAAAGGGGGTCCCTTGGGAACCCTTCAAAATAAAAAGGGGTCCACTCAAGGGAAGCTTCAATTAAAAGACATAGAGAAGAGAGGGGGTCCTTATAAGGACACACATCTCCATAACAAGTTATCACTGCCCCTAACACAGAGGGGAGGAGAACCATGTAAGATACTTGGAATATATGGGATAGAGGTAGGCCTTGATATCACTTGTATTTTGAAGAAGAGGTAGGTGCATTAGAAAATGAATGAGTGATGGCACCAAAATCATGAAGTTGTTGTATTTTATCCTTCAAGGCCTTACATTCAGTATTTGAATGGCCAAGAACTTGATGGTATGCATAGAAATAATGTTATCCTTTATCATGCTTATGTAATTTATTACATGTAGGAGAAGGAAGAGTAATCAAGTGGGATTTTAGAAGCCTCAACAAAATACGTTCTTGCTCAAATAAAGAATGAGGAGTAGGAAGCAACCCTTTCTCTTGTGGAGAAAAGTTTGACTGCTCACAAGAAGAAGGAACAAAGACAATGGATAATGGTGGATGAATCACTCTAAGAGAATGATGTTGAGTGGGAATCATGTCGCCATTCAACCTTGGTTTATGTTTGTATTGTTCATTCAAGCAACCAAGCCCCAAATTAAGTTTACAAGGCACACTTTTTATAGGGACCTAAATGCCTTGTTCGTTATGCCCACAACCTTTATGCCCATAGCCATATTTAGAAATAATCTTAAAGCCAGGGCCATAATGTGTTTGTAAATTTTGAGGAGGATCTTCATAGCTCGAGCATTAGTCTAGCAATGGGGATCACACTCTTCTACAGGATCACTATCAAAATTGTTGATAGGACTAACAACATTAGCCTCTTTAATAGAGGTGCAATAATTTTCCTTAGAAGGGGAAGGATCAACATCAAGGACATTACAACTATTGTTCACATTATATCACGATGCAAAAGAATAATCATCTTTGATAGTGGGTTTGGATGACCTCATTGGAGGGTTTAAGTGGATTGGGTTGACTTTACATTCCCTAATGAAGGATTTTGTAAAGTATAAAGAACCCCAATCATCACCAATACATGCATTATTTTGGGAAGAAGGAGCATACTTAATATTTCTTGCTTTAGAAGGATATTCTTTAGGGACATCTATCTCAAGAGTATCCTTTGTAGTAGGTACTGCTGGAGTAAACATTGACAGACTAGAAGACATTGAAGGAATAAGAGTAGGAACAATTGAAACTTGACCAAAAAATTCCATCTCAAATAAGTGCATAGCCTCAGGGTCAACCCTAACTATGACCAATCAATTATTGCAAATGAACTTAATAGATTTATGAAAGGTATACGTGACTACACCCATAACATGAATCCACGGTCTACCAAGAAGAAGGTTATATGGTAAATTTTTTGACATAAGATATACAAGGGTGGGTATAGTAACGGATCCCAACCCCAAAGGAAGGACTATCGTGCCTAGGGCTTGCCAACCAACATTATCAAACCCACAAATTTCAACATAAGAAGAATTAATAGAAGATGAATCAATATTAATCTTAGGAAATAGATCAATGCTACATACATTGAGTGCCAAACCAATATCAATGAGAGTACGTCTAATGTTGATATCATTAATGTTATATATAATCATTAGAGGATCCACCTACTTCTACACTTCTAGAGGTGGGAGTTCCTGCGGATAGAATGTAATATTTAGAAAATCCACACAAATATAAGCTATCAACGCATTAGCATCCATTGACCTAGTGGAAGAAGGCAAGAGGATCTTTTGCAAGGTTTTTTGAAGCATACCTTGGTAAATCGGAGCAGAATGAAGCAAGTCCCATAGTGAGATCTTAGCTGGACTAACTTGGAGTTTCTTGATAAGAACCTAATCATTGAATGCTTTAATTATAGGTTTAGGTGCTAAAGGAAGGCTTTATTTTTTATTTATTCCATTCTTATAAGTATGGGCTACCTCTCTATAAGAGGGAGCCATAGAAAGATCAAGATAATCGCTATCAAATGAGACACTGTCAATAGAACAAATCCTTTTAGGAGAAGGACTAGCTAGAGTAAGATAAATGTTTGGTCTCTTAGGCCTTTAAGGGGTAGCATAGATATATATTATATTTATAGAATCATCACAACTAGTGGAATAATTATTTGAATAAATATGCTCAAAATATATCCTTGGAGGATTCGATGTGAGAGGGACTTCATCATTCACTAATGCATCATGTTTGGAAGAGAGTGCATTAGAACAGAGATGAGATTCATCATTCACCAATACAACATCTCCAGAAGAGAGTGCATTGGAAGGAATAGGAGACTCATCATTCATGAATGCATCATCTCCAAAAGGGAGTGCATTGGAATGAATAGAAGGTAGAGTAACATTAAGAAAGGTATCAATGATTTCATCCTCTTGCGGAAAAATATCCTTAGAAGGAATCTCAGGAGAAGGATCAACAAAGAATAATAAGAAAGGATACAAGAAATCACTTTCACACACTTGTAAGAGAACTTGTTGAAGCTTCTCAACAAAGTTGGAAAGGGATAAAAGTAAGAAAGATAAAAAATACATCTTGAAATAGAGATATAGACAAGCTGGTTGAAGGTTGGCATGTATCGCTATTAACAACATGGAATGGGGTTTAGGGAAATGCCCTGAAATTTGTTTTGGGGAAGGATAAATATTTGATTTTTCCTCCTTTTTTTATATAAAGGGGGGTTCACATTGGGTTCACCAAAATGTAGAGAAGGGGGATTCGCTACTCATGAGTCTCTTTATTCTCAAGAGATTCCCAAGGGGTGAACTGTACCCTAAACTACCTTAGGGAACAAAGCGAGAGTTCTAGAATAAGAAAGAGTAAATAGCAAAGATATTCTGGACATACTAATGAGCTCTTGGCCAAAGGACAACAATACGTAATAAGGAAAAAAGTGCGGTGCACTGGCATCCCAGAGGCATGCTGGCATCTTGTGTGGACCGAAAAGTGAGAATATCACATAAAACAACTAAATGATCACTAACAATCAGATTTCTAAGAACTTACATAATGCAGGAAAGTGAAAGAATATAATAGAACTAAAGTAAAGTAAAGTACAAATGATAAAGTTAAAGAGGATGAAAAATAGAAGAAGCTCACAAAAACACAAGTAATGGAGCCTCCAACAAATGAATGTCTTCAATACCTCCATGCGTAAGATTTGGAGAAAATGTTGGGGCTATATAGGGGTTTGCCTTAGTCAAACCCCCATTTTGGTGTTCCCACCTCCATGGAAAACCAAATAGATAGAGAAAGATAATAGATAGAAATGAAATGGATGCAAGAGTGATAAAATTAATCCTTGCTTGAGGAGGAAAACCCGTATCACAAAATATAGGCGATAAAAGCAATCCCCGCTTGAGGAGGAGAACCTGTATCAAAAATATAGATGCAATAGATAGGGGATGTGTGAAATCCCAAGATGCTCACAAGCCCAAGGCAAGGGAGATGTCAACTGTAAGTCTTAAGGAAGCCGAAGAGAGCAAGGAAAAAAGAGAGGGCTGTGAGAGCCAAGAGAGCTGTCAAGAGTGTTGTAAGAGCTTGAGAGCTTGAAGCTGTTGTAACAAGCTATAAAGGGTTGCACAAGAAAGATAAAAAGAGAAATAGAGGAGGAAAAGGTAGGATCCAAAGCTAGAAAGATTAGGAAGAACAAAATAGATTGAAAAGATAGCGTATGAAGAGAGAATAGAAGGGAAAAGAAGCTTCTAGGGCGGTTACAAGGAGTCCCAAGCCATTACCGCTGACAAAGTTAGTTGACAAGTGGAAAAAATCCTCATAAATGGTCATTTGAATGTTGAAATGTCACTGGATGCTAGCGTGGTGTGTAGATGTCTGCATAGTGCACTAGTGTCCAAATACATCATGATACAAAATGACGAGAATGGGGAAAGCACAAGGTTTTAACGCAAAGCTGGCATGTGAAGGTAGTTGCTAACAAGGGGTCCCAAGCATCCTAAGAGGGAAAAACACTAATGAAAGAGATAAAATGAAACTACACTAGTGCTATGGGAGTGGACACTAAAGTGGATACAAGAATGTATGTGAAATTGCAAGAGGTGCAATTTTTTGACATTACATTTTCTCATTAATATTGTTACCCTTTGTTATTTTCTTAGTTCTTTTGTGTATAGTTGGGCCAATGTGGTTGTAGACATGAAAAATATACCGACACACTTGATCCTGATTACTAACATTGTTTCAACCTAAATCATTTTCTTAGCTTGTCATCACTCTTCGTCCCTTAATTAAATAAATAATAATTTATTTGATTAAGTCATTCTCTCTCATTAATTAAATTAATCAATCTAATTTAATTAACCCTATGTATCTATTTAATTAAATAATTCATTTTATTTGATTAAATCTCTAAAGTCATCTTATTAAATTAAATAAATTAAACCTTATTTGATTTAATCTAACATCATCCCCTTTAGTTAAATAAATCAAAATCTTTATTTAACTAAGTCTAAATCATTTTCCTCTAAACTTTGATTTATTTAAATCCTAAAATCTAAGTCAAAATTGTCAAATAACCTAACACCATCTTAATTAATCAAATCTTGATTAATGCTAACTCTAATCCATGTCCAATCCTCTAGCTTTTGCCACTTGCACATGAAAATATATTTAATTGATTTATTAAATCGCTATTTTCTTTCAACATGACATCTTTAGAGAATATTCTTCCAAATTTGAAAATCCCTCCAAATGGGATTTGTCCTTCCAACAAAGCATTTAAATCCTCTTACATGTCCTTGTGCATTGAGCCAAGTGGCATTTAATTCATTCTTTTTTCACTTCAACATGTCATTTCATGCATTTCAAATTCCACCTAATGTCATTTATTGTGCACATTCATCAAAATGTGCTCAAGCTTCCTCTATTCACATCTTGACAAGTGGCACTTGTCCATTGGATGTTGAATGATCCCACATTGCTCCATTTTGCTCATTCCTCCATCTTGTCTTTCTATAAATGGAAGATTCTCATTTGTATTTTGGATCCACAACTTAGAACAAAATTACTCTCTTCACATTGAGAGCTAATTTTATCCATTTCATATCAAGTGTTCATCATTTTCATGAATTCATAGCTAGGTTATGCCAAAATTTCATCAAGGAGCTTCAATCATCCACAAATCTTCATCAAAGCTTTCATAGGATTTGGGAAAGGGCCAATTTCCACATCAAATTGGCACCAATTCCCCCATGGGATTGAGGGTTTGCATGCTTAAATAGGATTTCAATTACTTTCCTTGCTTTGTTCTTCAATTTCTTTCCTATTTGAGCATTTGTAGATGAATTTCATGGGGAATCTTAGTTCTTACTTGCATTTTATCTAATATTGTGTTTATTTGCTATGTTAGTGTAGGTAAAGGATTGGGGTTCTACATTTGGCGCTAGAAGGAGGGCTTAGTAGTAATAGAGAAAAGTTTTCACAATTTTACTTTTAAAGTTTTCCTTCCATTGGAAATTCTATCACTATGATGCTCTTAGTAATCTTATTTCTGTGATGTTTAGTAACCTTTGTAATCTGACATTCATGATCTCTCATTCATTCATTTGAATATGGGGACGTATTGAGCTAAACATTACTTGTCCTTAGATAATCAATATCTCTGTGACAGATGTTTCCATGAATCTGAAATTGGGTAAACTCCAGCTGTCCTTCATCAGATCGACCCTTCTGAAGTTAGGTTCTTGGATTTAAATTTATTTACTTCCTCTGGAAGCCACAGATCTGCAAGGTTTTTTAATTTGGACTGGTTTAGTCGATTTTGTTTTGTTCTTTTTTTAGCTATCTTTTCCAAATATGTCCACGTGCCCACTCCAAAACTCACCTTATAGATTGATTTAACGCTTTGTTTCTATCTTCATTTACTCTAATTTGGCTCTTTTCTACATGGGTCATCTTTACAGTGTCAAACCTATAGTCATTTTGTCAGTATTTCACATGGTACCACTCTGTACCCACCACCAATCCATTTCCATCAGCCATTTTCTCCATTATTATATCAGAGGAGAGATAAAGAATTGCAGGTAAGAGGCACCTTTTCCCTCTCATACGGACTCCTTGTGTACTTGCATGATTCAAAATCAAGGATTCATCATCACCCAACTTTCTCTGAATTTTTAAAAATGGGGGGCTTGAAAGTAAAAAAGAAGCATTTCATAAATGAGTAATTGAGAAGTCGTGGAACTTGTTCCGACTGTTACACTTACGTGTTGGCCATTGCCAGTGCCCACTTTTAAATTTAGTAAATCGATTGACTTGATTCTTCTTTCCCTATCATTTCCTTTCAACTTCTTCGTCTATATGGTAAATAAATCAGTACATAGTAAGAGGAAAAAATAAGCAATATTTTTTGCATTGGGATTTCCTGTAGAGCGCCCAAATGTTTTCTTTAAGAAGATAGATAAAATCAAAATTCTCTATATTTAGTTGTGTGGGAAATGCTAAGCACAAATTGTTTGTCCACCTCACTCACATCCAAGTATGGATCGATGGAAATTTCTTCCCATCTGCAACTGTTTAGATCACTCCTCACGTCACTTCAGGAACATTTTTAGTGGGTATGCACCCGCAAACCTGTTGGAAGGCTTTTTTTTTACTAGTTTCTGATTTATTTTACTACCTAGGCGCACTATTTGATGAAAGCCAATGATAGGATGACCTATGCATATTATTTTAAAATTTATTTGGTGTGATTTGAAAGCTAATGAAATGTTGATCGTTGTGATATGAAAGCTAAGATTTTAAAAAAAAGAGCAACTATAAATTGACATTAAAAGTTCATGCTTTTCGAAAGATTTATGCAGATAGTAAAATCTATACTTGTTGTACTTGGTTTGAACATTAAATATTGGTTTAGGACGTAGATTTAAATTCATGCTTTTGAGAGAAAAATGTTTGTTGGCAGTAAATCTTTCTTGAAATAGGTTTTTTCTTTTCTTTTTTAAGATCGATTCATACAAATATAAAGTCTTTAGCTTTATTACCTTGTTTTTAATTGGTGCTGCGAGACTAGTGGGCTTTGCTCATTAAGTATCCTTGGAATGCATGGGTTTTTCCTTTGTTCAATTAAAATATTCAATTGAGTGAACTGGATAGGACTGTACCATCCTTGATTGCTGTTGAAACAAGCTTCAAATTCTAATGCCTTCCTGGGATAGTGATATAATCAATTGGTCAGCAAGTGTTCTGCAATTCAAATGTTGGAGGGAGGAATTTTTGTTTGCATAGAAAACTTGCAAATTGGAAGCAAAGGAAATAATCTTTGGAGAATGTTTGAATTGAAAGTGGGCCTTGAGCATTGAACTTGAAATTCACAAAGTGTTTTTAAATTCTTGGAGCTTCCATTTTCTGCTATCTTTTTTTGTTTTACACCAACTCACTTCTTTTTGAGCTCTAAAAAGAACACTACAAAAGCTTTCATTTTTTCTAAAAAGGGCTTAAAAAGAACTTTAGGAAAACTTACTAGATTTTGTTTACGGTTAATAGTTGAACAAAACAACTTTCATCTTTCATTTTGGTGCTTTAAAAAGAATCAAATCATTGCTTTGAGGATTTAAAATGAACATGTGCATCTTTTTTTTTGTAATCACTTACCCAAAATAATATCATCAAAAAGACGTATGCACTTCTCTTGTGCCTCATGTAAATCTTTAGAATCAATATTCTTTTGGCAATATTAAGTTGCATAAGTGTTTGCCTCCACATTTCATTTGGGATTAAAAATTGAACAAGTCTTGCGAGTGTGAGTGAAACATATTGCATGTGTTCTCTCTTTGTTTCTCAACAAAGATTGATCGAACTACATATGTGTTTTCTTGCTTTTGTGTTATCTTAGAGGGCTTGCCTTGTGGGAAAAAATAATCACCCAAGGGAACAACCCAACCAGGAACACGCTAAAGCCAAGCGACTTCCAATCGGTATACAAGTGTGGGTACTGTAGACACTTAAATTTGGTCTAAGCTTGCGACTTCAATTTCTTCATAATTCGTATCTTCATGGTCATGATTAAATAATGTTAATTATTTAATTATTCTCTAAATTCCTTAATTCTTCTATTAATTAAATAAACTTAATTATTTAGTTAATTCACTTTAACATTTATTCAACTATTAATTAAATAATCTTAATTATTTAATTAATTCACTTTATCTTTATTCTATCCTGATTAATTAAATAAACGTTCTTTATTTAATTACGTCACTAATTAATTTTATCCTCCTTGAATTAAAAAAATTCTTATTTAATTTATCTTTATCATATTTTTGACTATAATTAAATAAATAATTTAATAATTTAATTATTCATTTAACCTTTTCACCACTCAATTCAATAAATCTTATTTATTTAATTAATCCTTAAATGTCGAATCTTGAATTAAATAAATCATTTAATTCATAAAAGTCTATTTCGAACACATTCTTCTATATTTGGATAAATGCTTAAGTTATCTAAGTATTCATTTTTACTCAACTCAAGATCTATTTAAATCAGTCAGTTATCTCTTGATTTGATGTCTGAGTGTCTTTCGTGAATAAAATCTCTGTCACAACCAATCAGTTATCTAGTTCTAACTCGTATGCATGTACATGCTTATTAATTAAATATATTTATTTAATTAATTAAATCTTGTGTGTACATTCGAACAAAACATTGGTTTTAATCTATCTTTATCTTTTTCATGCAAAGATAATTATTCTATTTTTGAATACCAAACTTGGAGATTAAATCATTATTTAATCTTTATCTCTATTCTTAGTTTTTATCACTGATGTCAGTACTAACAGTTATCTCAATGCATGTCTAATCTTTTAATCTGAATCATCCATTGATCTTTTAATCTTGGCCTATCATTCGAATGATCAATTTTCTATAAATTGATCTGTCTTTCATCATTTTACCTCTCCCGAAATTGTATGACTTTTGGAGCACTTGTTAATCTTTGATATTTTTCTATAATCACATAAATCAAGGCTATACTTGCACACATACTAAAAATCTGAGGGCAAGAGTACCGTCATGACAAAATGGAGAAGGACAACATAGGTTATCCATGGAGTTACATCGATCTTTGGTGAGATTGTTTTATGTTTTAGCTATTTCCTTTGTACTTTGTTGTTTAGCTTTAGATTACTTTAGAGTTTAATTGAATTGTTGTGTTCTTTTAATCACTTCTATTTTCATGATGTTACATTTGGTGAACCCAACATGAACACAACATCTTCACAAATCCATAGAATTTTATTCAATTTTTGCAGGTATTGTACGAAATGACACATCTGACAAACGAAACAACGTAATTGATATTACGAACCATATCTGATGAATACAATGACACATCTGATGAACTTTGATGCATCCATAAATTTTAGAGACGTAATTGACTGGTGAAAATCCGTGACACATCGGTCACTTTAAACGATACATCTAACTAGTGAAATTTCTAGGTTTACTTTCTGATTTACAACTTTCTTTTGTGTTTTTATTTTAGCTAATGTTTGGTTTGTAGTATGTGTTTTTGGAGTTAACATAGTGTTTTTAGGACATATCATACAAGACAAGTTTTTGAAACCCTTTCTGTAGGATGACTGAAAAAGATTAATCTCAAAACTACTAATGAATTTTCTGCAGGACGTGTGTCGAAGAACTTTTTTTGAAATATATTATTTGGTAGATGAGAAAATTGTCATTTGGGTTTAAAAGTTACTACTATCTACCATGTTTGGTTTGAAAGCACACTCTGTTATTACCCTTTACGATTCAATATATTGAAGTATCCTCTCCCCTTGCGCATTCGTGTGATCCTGGGTGTAAGAGAACTGGTTACTGACTCTAGAAATTGGGCCTATCCTATTGGAAAAAAGTACTCACCCCAGGATGACTTTGATCGGTAGCACCCTGAACCCGAGTGACTTCTAGCTGGTATATAAAAGTGGGTTCTTGGGGAAAATCCAATGAATCATGAGTATTGTTCTGACAAGATGGAAAACAATGGACTCTCACCACATGGATGATACCCCATGAACAAAATGCTCAAATTAAAAACCCTTGTTTGTGGTGTCCAAAATCCTTCTATTTACTGGTGCAGTAGGTCAAACCTATGAAGCCATCTCACATTTTTACGGTTCATGTGTAGAGATGAGAAGTATGCCATGGGAGTTTCATGGGTATTGTAGCTTGGCTATCCTGAATGAAGTGTTGAGCCATGGAGGGGAGCTAGTGGGGTCAAGCTACTAGTCATCTTCCTTGAATAGGCGTAGTTGGGGAAACCCAAGTGAGAACTCAGTAAATAATGTCCTACACAGCCTAGGATGTGCTTGTCTATTATTGGATTAAATGTTCTTTGAGTCCAAATCAAATTGAAAATACATTATCTTCTTATTGTCTTTGTTTGCCAAAACTTGTTCATGAAACATAATCGGTTTACATCATAATTCACTGGAAAACCATAAATGTTCACTAGAAATTCACAAATGTTATTTAGAGTCACATCTATTTAAAATAGAGTTGCATCTGTCAGAAACTAAGTACCATTTACTTATAGTTGCATTTGTCAGAAACTGAGTCCAATTTGCTTAGAGTCACATCCATTTAAAACTTGAGTCGCATATGTCAGAAAAACTCACATCTATTTAGTATTAAATTGCATCTGATAACTTAGTCGCATCTATCATAACCTCTATTACTAGAAAACCACAATTGATACCTTCTGTGACACATTTGAATAGGTGAGCCACATCTACAGTCTAGAACGACACATATGCCCCTGTTACAGAAACAACCTTCTTTTACCAATACAGTTAGAGTTTAGAAAACTACATCTGATCAGTATAAAGTCACAGTTGAAATCCTAAGTCACATCTGCTATAAAAAAAATACATCTATCTAATACCTGAGTCTGAGTTTACTAGAAAAATGCAACTGAGAAAGAAAACTACAACTGTTAAATTCTGCAACGCATCTGCTTGAGTATCAGAAAACTAGAATTTATTGTCACAAACCAAGAACAAACAGTCAAACTAGTATCCAACTTATCCCTTTTCACTAATTCTTGGATAGAAACCATAACGTTTGCTCAAAACTTGCATGATTACATACTTTAGGAATCATTCAGTTTTAGCGATAGGTACCCTAGTCATACATTTTACTGTCATCTTAGGAGTTTATTTCCTGTAGAGAGATCATCTTTTGCAGATTTTAGGATAGGAACCTTTCACGCTCTAGATAAACCCTTGATTCAACCAACATTGTCATGGAACCTAGTCATTATATCTTTTGTCCTACACGTGAATCCTTTCAGCTCATCAGTCTAGCTAGGGAGTTCACCTTATCTTTTGGTCCTAGTCCTACAAAGGTTCCTTGTCAAAACTAATTGAAACTAGGGTTATACTTTAGCTGATAGATAACCTCTTTTAGAATCTTCCAAATTGATCACTTAGACCTTTGCATATTTAGATATTGTCATCCTAGAATAGCGTCATCTTAGACATACCTTATTCGCAGAGAAAATACCAAAAAAAATAGCTGCATACATTCATCCTTTATATTCAAAAAATACCAAAAACATAGATTAGCCTCATAATCATCCATAGACTTATCTTTTGCATCACTTGCACTTTGAGCTTAAATTATGTGGTTGAAACAAGATTGAAAGGAAAGAATGAGAAAAAATGGCTGATCCAAACAAATTAATCAATCCGTTCTCAAACCCCTTTGCAGGGGCAGCTTCATCTAGACCTCACAAGACTTTGTTAGACAAATTTGTTACTAGAAACGCAAAAGGACATGTTGTGTCAGAAGATATAGATGCTGCTGCACAAGACCCTGAGTTTTCTTCCTTTGTAGAAGACTATCTAGCAAATGATCCTGAATGATACTTAGCCAAATTTCTAGCAGAAGGTGCTAAACTACCTCCAGGTTTTGATATTCATAATCTACAAACTTGCATCTACCCAGGGAACAAACACCACTACCACTAGTGCTACTATACCCCAAATGACTACTGCTATACCATTTGGAGGACCTACATAGAGTGATTCAACAATACACACCACTCCATTTGGTACACCTACTTTGACACAGGGGCTAAATTTTACCATAGGTGTGTCATCGTCCAATCCCTTTGGCCCTCTTGCTGGGAATGAAAAATATAGAACATCAACTCCTATACCAAGTGTCAATGTCACTAGTACTATTCCACAAACAATAACTATACCTAGTGTTCATGTCGCTAGTACTATACTATAGATTGGGGTTTCATAGATAGGAGGCATACCCTCTTTCCAATATGGAAACCGACCCAACACTTCATAGATTCTAAATAAAAATCCATTTTCATAGATTCTTAATCAAAATCCATTTACACAAATTATGAATCAAAATCCATTCTCACAGATTCTGAATCAAAACTCATTCACTAACATTCCAAATCTAAACCCACTTTACATACCCACATTTAATCAAAACCCATCACACAATGCTATATACCAAAACACGTACATAAATCCAAATAATCTAGCTAACACATCATTAACTCAAGTGGACATCCTGCAGACACAAATGCATGCACTTCAAACATAGATGGATAACATGGCAGTGTCTAACAAGAAAACCTTTTCCGCAAAGGATTTATGCCCATTTCCCTTCGATAAATCATTGTACATGACACCTTTCCCTCATGGGTATGTCATACCAAACCTGCCCAAATACAATGGAAAGCGAAATCCATTCGAACACATAAAGGAAATTTCCATGATGTGCATAGATGTTGCCTACGACCCCATGTATCTTATGAGACTCTTTCTGAGAAGTCTCATTGGAATTACATTAGAGTGGTTTTTAGGTTTTGACTATGGCATAAAATCATGGGGCGAACTAGCTGAGAAATTCATTGAAAAATTCTCCTTTAACATCGACCACGAAATAAACATAACAACCTTGTGTCATACTGCACAAGATGAAGGGGGAACTTTTATCGCTTTCTTCCAGAGATGGAGAACTATAGCTAGTGGATGTCCTGTTGAGATACCTGAGAAAAAAAGGTCACTATGTTCCAAGAAAACCTCAACCCAAAATTGAGAAGTTACTTAAGGGTACATTGTTGCACATCCTTTACAGAACTAGTGGAAAAGGGCGTCATACTAGAAAAAAATCTCATTGAAAAAGGATGACTTAAGACACAAACACCCAACATAAATCCAACTGTGAAAAACACCCCCAATGACAAAAACAAATTTTGGTCTCGGAACAAAAATGTTACCAATGATGGGGTAGTTGATGCTAAAAATTTACAAGCAAGACTGATCATCACATTGCGAGGAAATAACCCCTCTGCCAACACGCTTAATGCTATCAATCAACCTCCCAACACCTTCCAAAACACCTAATATCCACAAAAATAGAGGAGGTTTTAGAAATGTGAGTTCACTCCCTTAGGGGAACCCATCGAGTCAGTATTCAAACAACTGTTGCAACACAATCCTATACAACTTCAAGATCCAAGACAATACGATCCAATACAATTTAAATCAGTTTGGTGGGATGAGAATGCCTTTTGTGATTCCCATAGAACTAAGGGACATAACCTACAAAATTATCGACAACTAAAAATTATCATACAGGATCTCGTCGAGAAGAAAATTATTGAAGTTAGCGAACATAAACATAAGTCATCAAGCATTGATCACAAAGTCTTTTATGATCCACTACATGACCATGGGAAAGGAAATGTCCCCAGTTCGAGTAACAAGACCAATATGTCAGCCAACTACGCTAATTTCAAGCATGATTATAGTAGTGGAAAAATCATAAATCACCTTCGGGTCGCTGATGAGAATATCAATACTATTATCAAAAATACAAATCTCGAGTGTGCTGTCAACACTCGTTGGACCAAGATCACCATCCAAGGCCCTCCATCGTAGCAACCACAAAAGACTTCCAAGTTGCAGTATAACTTACTTGATCAATTGGGGAAGACCCCAACCCAAATCTCCATTTTGGAACTGTTATGTATCTGCCCTGAACATCAATTCATTTTAGACAAAGCTTTACAAAGAAACACTGTCCCTAATGATCTCGATGTTAATAATTTCTAGGAAATGGTAGGCTACTTGACCAATAATCATCATGCCACATTCTCTAAACAAGACTATGCAACTGAGAAGACAAATCATAATGACCATTTACATCTTGAGGTCCTTGTTGACGAAACCAAAGTTAGATGAGTTCTAGTAGACGAAGGAGCAGGGTTTCTCGAAAGCATGTGTGGATACAACCAAAAGTATTGTCATCAAGGCTTATGATGATGAAGAATGCAAATAAAAGGGGGTTGTCACAATTCCTATTAGAATTTGTCCTACAATTATGGAGACAAAATTCCAAGTCTTGGATCTCATCCTCCCGTATAACCTATTGCTAGGTAGACCCTGGATTCATGCCATGAAGGTGGTCCCTTCCACATATCATCAATGTCTCAAATTCCCTTACAATGGAACTGAAATAAGAATAGATGGTGACCTAGATCCATTCCAATATTGCACCAGTCTAAAAGAGACACCCCAACACCAAGTGCCAGTAAACCAAGGGGCTTAATTGTCCAATTCATCTCACTATGTTGATCCATCCAATCTCACTAGAACATCCACTTCACCTTCATTTCCTTTCATTCATAGGGTTGAGACCGAAGACAAGGGTTGTGGAGAATATCACATGAAGAAATATTATTGTGTTAGCCATCTGATTCCTCCTAAATCATACGGTTTACCTACAACATATAGGAGACAATCAATGGTCACTATACACATCCCTCCCTCAAAAACCTTTGCAAAATGGGGAGAATTAAGCAAAGAATCCATACACACAGAAGATGTCACCTCCTGGTTGTATAGAGAAGACCCTGAAGAACCTCCTTCACTTGCTCACATTCCTATAGATCAATATGGAAAAGGTTTTACAATCATGCAGAGCAAGGGATATAATGGACATAGTGGTTTAGGCTTACATTAAGATGGGAGGATTGAACCAGTCTTTGTTTCTCAGTGGCCAAAAGGGTTAGGGCTTGGGTTTCAACTGATTCAGATTGGAATTCCTAGTACCACATCACCATTACTCAAGGATGTAAGTGCTTCTAAAATTATCGAGACATCTCACGAGCCATCTAACCAACACTACTGTGACTACCCTGACTCAAATGAATATGAGTGGGATTCCCTATTCTCCACCTCTTCCATGGACCTTGATAAATTTTTTGGAGAACTTGACTTAACATTGAAATCCTCACCAAATCCATTGAATTCCTATCCACCAAAGAATATGACAAAAAAGGAATGGTTTAAACATTATTATTGGGAATCTCTTGATCCTACCTCTTGGTAACTTGATAAATCTATTTCAGATAACCAAACCTTGGCATTAGGCCCACCTCAGAATCCACCTAGATCTAAGTAAAAGAGCAAAGAGGACTTGGTACAAAATTTTTGTGACTATATGAACAACTTAGTCCTTACCTTGACTCCTTTGAACTTTGGCAACTCTGATGATGACATGCCCTTAGTTTATCCCCAACTCATTGTTTGGGACCAACAAGACACACCCAATCTTAGACATTTTTGAGAATGATGAAGCGATTGCTAAGTTCCTGGGACTAAGAGAAGGCATACCTAGTGGTGATCACAAGGCTACATTTACTATTGACTTGGACAGTAAAACATAGTTTGGGGAATCTGTTCAACCTCCAGTCACAAAAATCAGAAAAATAATGGCAAAAATAAAAATGATGAGGCTCTAGGTGAAAACCAAAAGGCGCCTTTAGACAATGAAAAAAAAAGAAGGATGCATCTAAAGGAAAAAAACCTCTCTGAGGCACCTAAGGATGGAGGTTTGAAAATTCTCCCTTTTGCATAGGAAAAGTCACCCATGCTAGTTGAAGAATCAATGGAAGTCAACATAGGCACATAAGAGAATCCCCGATTGGTTTATTTTGCAGCATCATTGACCAAAGAAGAGCAGCTAGAATTTCATAACTTCTTTACACAAAGATAGCTAAATTTTTCCTAGTCCTATGCAAACATGCTTGGGTTGGATCCCGAACTTGTTCTACATTGCTTTCCCTTACAACCAGGTCTAAAACCAATGAAATAGAAATTGAGGAAAATTTACCCATAAATTGCTTTACTAGTCAAGGTAGAACTCAAGAAACTATTAGATGCTGGTTTCATTAGATCAATCAACTATGCAGATTGGATTTCCAATCTTGTACCAGTCACTAAACTAACAGGGGCATCCGCATATGCACATATTTTAGAGATATCAACAAGGCTTTCCCTAAGGATGACTTCCGTCTGCCCAACATTGACATGATAGTAGACATGACAACAAGATATGAGATGTTGTCCCTTATGGATGGATTTTTAGGGTATAATCAGATCAGAATTGCAACTAAAGACCAACCTAAAACAACTTTGACATGTCATTGCTGGAATGTTATGCCCTTCATACTCAAGAACGTTGGAGCAACCTATCAGCGTGTCATGACCACTATTTTTCATGACCTTATACACACTCTTATGGAGGATTATGCCAATGAACTTATTGCTAAATCACTGACAAGGGAAGATCATTTATAGGTTTTAGATATTTCAAAGACTAGAAGAGTATAAAGTGAGACTAAATCCCAAGAAATGTGTGTTTGGAGTGAAATTAGGAAAGCTTTTAGGGTATATCATTTCTAGATGAGGCATTGAGGTGGATCCGACCAAGGTAAAATCAATCATAGACATGCCTCCACCAACTAATCTCAGTCAGCTAAGGACATTACAAGGAAGACTACAATCCATTAGAAGATTTATAGTACAGTTAGTAGATAATACACATCCCTTTCAACATTTACTTAGAAAAGGAATACCCTTTGTATGGACTGGTAAATGCTAGGAAGCCTTTCAACTGATTAAGGATTATCTACTCACACCACCAGTCTTAATGCCACCTATTGAGGGATTACCATTAATTCTCTATATTTCAGCAACCCATTCATCACTAGGAGCATTGCTTGCACATAATGATGATGAAGGTCATTAAAAGGGAAATATACTATATCAGTCATACTTTGGTAGGTTATGAGCTCAACTACAGTACCATTGAACGTGCTTGTCTTGTATTAGTATTTGCTACTCAAAAACTAAGGAACTATATGCTAAACCATCAAACAATGCTAGTTGCAAAGATAGATCCTTTGAAACATCTTCTAAGCAAAGCAACATTAACAGGGCGACTAGCCAAATGGGTTATGATACTTAGTGAGTATGAAATTGTGTACATAGAGAGAAAGGCTATTGAGGGACAAGTCATTGCTAATTAGTTAGCTGATGCACTAATACAAGCATATCACCCTTTAGTTGTAGATTTTCCTGACGAGTTTATATTCACCATTGACACAAACACAACATGGAAACTATACTTTGATGGTTCTCATACAAATCATGGTTCAGGGGCTAGTATCCTGTTTATCACACGATAGGGTGATGCTATCCCTAAGTCATTCAAGATTGCATTTCCACATGTACCAAAAACATAGTAGAATACGAAGCTCTTGTGATAGGATTACGCATGGCAGTCAAATGGAAAATCAAGAACCTACAGGTTTATGGTGATTCTCAACTAGTAATCTGATAGGTAAATGAAGAATATGAAACTAAGGATGAAAAGCTTGCTCCCTACAAATGCATGGAAGATAGTTTCAAGGATTACTTTAACAAGGTTGACTTTCATCAAATACCTCATGTTCTAAATAGGGAAGCAGATGCCATGGCTACTATTGCTTCACTCCTTGACATACCAAGCAACGTGCCTAAGTTTGAGTATTTGGTAGAACAACTTTTGGTCCCTGCCTATGACATCCCAGATTCAGAGATGGTGTGTGAGATTGTTGGTCCTGATTCCCCATGGTATAAAGATATCTATGATTACCTCCATGTCAAAATCATACCCCTTGACCTTTCTAATAACCAACGTAGGACATTCCTTCGCAATTCAGCCAAGTACACCATCATCACAAACACCCTTTATAGACATGCCTTAGATAATACCCTACTGAGATGTCTTGATACTGATGAAGCACAAGAAACCTTGTGTGGGGTGCATGAGGGTATATGTGGATCCCATTCTAGCGGTCCTACCTTAGCTAAAAGGATTATGAGACTGGGTTACTATTAGCCTACCATGGAAAAGGACTCATACATATTTGTCAAGAAATGTCGCCAATGTCAGGTACATGAAGTTTTGATACATGCACCAATGCAGGAGCTCCGTCCCATAACGTCACCATGACCCTTTTCCCAATGGGGACTTGACCTCATAGGTAAGATACATCCCACATCATCCAATGGCCATAAGTTCATTATCACTACAACTGTGTACTTCACTAAGTGGATTGAAGCTATTCCCATGACCCACATCACCGACACACAGATCTTTAAGTTTATCTTGAACTATATCATCTATCGGTATGGTGTTCCTCAATCCATTATCATAGATAATGGCCATTCATTCAAGAACCAATAATTCTATCATCTCTATGAAGAGTTCCATATCCAACATTATTTTTCCACCCCATATTACCCACAAGGTAACGGCCAAGTAGAGGCATCTAACAAAACTATCATTAGAATCCTCAAAAAGATTGTCAATGATGTTGGCTGTGATTGGAATTTACAACTTAATCCCACCTTATGGGCTTATCGCACAAGTATCTGTACTCCCACTAGTGCCACTCCATATTATTTAGTATTTGGTTCTAAGGCCATTCTGCCTATTGAGGCCGAGATTCCTTCCCTGAGGGTATCCTTGAAAGGTCACATTGATGATGAAGAGTACCGAGTTTCAAGACTACATGAGCTAGAATTCCTAGATGAACAAAGACAAAAGGAATTAGATCATATCCAAGCATACCAAAATCGTCTTCGTCGCAGTTACAATAGAAAAATATTGAATATAAATTTTGACATTGGTGACCTGGTCTAAATGGAGAACCCCAAGAATCAAGTTGAAAGAGAGAAACTAGGAAAGTTTGAACCTAACTGGTTAGGACCCTACATTGTCACAAAAGCCTTTGGATCAGGAGCATATCAACTCTCTACTCCTGAAGGAGAACCATTTTCAGCAGCCATCAATAGTCTTCATCTAAAGAAGTTCTATGCATAGCTTCTGAGAGCCTTGTCTTAATTAGAAAAAATACAAAAAAATAAAAAAATAAAAAAAAACATTACCTAGGTGAAAACATGGCAAACATGCATCTTGGTAACATAAAAACAATTAGAAAATCCAAAAAATAGTAAAGAGAAATAAGTCGTCCAATAGTGAAAACCACTTTGGTGGCACTTTAGATAAGTACCATGGTGAAAATCTAGCAAACAGGTGCCATGTGTAGTTGACTTTGCTCCTTTGTCTACTATCATTCTAATCTAACCTCCCTGTATATATCACTTATCCCTATATATACTATCTATCCCTGTACATATCACCTATCTTTCCCGTCCATTGCTTGTACATACCATTCATAATAAGTTGTAGTCTTTCCCATAACTTGGAACGATTGACATCAAGTTCATTTCATATCCCCCCATTTTATCCTATTCATAATCAATTGGTCTTATACTCGACTCGGGGAAAAAACTTGACGTGTGTCATATTGGTTCTTACATTGGCTGTTTTGAAGACATAAAACCATCAAAAAATCCAAAAACATCACAAAATTTCTTGAAAAAATCACAAAACATCAAAAAACTTCAACAAGACAAAAAAATCAAAACATGTCAAAAATCCAACAAAAATAGAGTCAGAGTCAGTTGCACTTGTCAGTATTTTTCATTTGTCAAACTACGTTGCCTCTGTGACTGGATGTAGGCAAGGCCATCTGCCGATGTGCCCCTGAGGCATTACGTCAGTCCTTTTAGGTTTGTCTATATAAAATCATGATTCAATCCATTGTCTATATGACAAGGTCATTGGTCATGTTGAACTATGAGGTCTTTGTGTGTATAACGTAGCAAGGACATCAATCGATGAGCCCCCGAGGCCACACTAGGTCAGTCCATTAGGGTTTGTCACATGCACTACCACACACATCTGTTATCTTCATACAAATCAAGCTTCTTATATTCAGTTTTTTTAGTCAAAGTCTAGTCAAACTATGAGGTCTCTACGTGTATAATGTAGGCAAGGCCATCAATTGATGAGCCCCTGAGGCCGCACTAGGTCAGTCCTTTAGGGTTTTTCGTCACACACAGTTAATTGTCAGCACATCATATCAAGTCATGCATCAATCTGGTGAACAAGTAAACAATGTCTCTAAGTCAAATCAAACAAATTGCCAAAGCAACAACCAAAACAAATCAACTTATATCTACTATAGGATGTGTCCTTCCTGAAAATAGATAGTATCAAAACAATCAATTTATGTCTTATACATGATGAGTCCTTCCTAAATATAGACACTATCAGACAATCAACATAGCCTTACATAGGTTATCACATCAACGACATCAGACTCAATGTCTTATATGATACATGTCTTTCTGAAACCAGGCTTTTGTCATGCCTTATATAGATAGTCATAACATTAAAACCAGACTTATAGTCTTATTCGGTATGTGTCTTTCCTGAAACCAGGCTCAATCAATCAATCATCTTATCAATCAAAACAATCAAACAAAAAGATCAAATTTTGACAAATATTTTACTGGCTTTTGACTTTATGGCTTATTTATCTTATCATTTCATTTGACTTTATGATTGGAATCCTATTACTAGCTTTCTCAAGGATGTCCCATGAAGGATTTAGAGGAGCGATAACGTCTCATGACCCGTCTTTTCTTTGATTGCTGATTGTTGACTGTCTTTTAAATTTGATTTTGAGTCATGTTACTAGCTTTCTCAAGGATGTCCCATGAAGGATTTAGAAGAGCAATGACGTCTCATGACCCGTCTTTTATTTTGTTTGCTGTCTGTGGTTTGTCTTGACAAAAAGATTGGGGAAATTTTTCCCTTAGTATGAGTTAGGACACTCCTTGTCTTCGACTATCTGTTGTTAGCAAGTGGATGACCTTGCACACCTTGATCTATGTCATATCATTGTGTTTCTCTCCATTTGTATTAGTTACCACCCAATGATGATAAAGTGCAAAGCCTTTTGTGATTTGGAAAAATATCAAAGATTTCTAATACTAACATTCATCTTTCACACTAACATATTCTTCACCACCCTTATCTATTTTCTTCAATCCTTTTGTCCTTCATCTTCTAGTTCTCTCATCGATTTTGAGAGCACACTCATGTTCATTGAACCCAATTGTCCTTTGAAGGGGGCATACCACTACCTCCTCGTCATCCTTCCTCATTCTACTTTTACCGGGGCATGACTGGGGCATGTTTTTGATCAATTTTATTTGACACAATGCCGAAATGACAATGTATCAAAGAGGGGTGAAATGTAGACATTGAAATTTGGTCTAAGTCTACGAATTCAATTTTTTCATAATTCGCATCTTCATGGTCATGATTAAATAACGTTAATTATTTAATTATTCTCTAAAGTCCTTAATTCTTCTATTAATTAAATAAACTTAATTATTTAGTTAATTCACTTTAACATTTATTCAACTATTAATTAAATAATTTTAATTATTTAATTAATTCACTTTATTTTTATTCTATCTTGATTAATTAAATAAATGTTCTTTATTTAATTATGTCACTAATTAACTTTATCCTCCTTGAATTAAACAAATTCTTATTTAATTTATCTTTATCATATTTCTGACTATAATTAAATAAATACATTAATTATTTAATTATTCATTTAACCTTTTCACCACTCAATTAAATAAATCTTATTTATTTAATTAATCTTTAAATGTCAAATCTTGAATTAAATAAACCATTTAATTCATAAAAGTCTATTTCGAACACATTCTTCTATATATGGATAAACACTTAAGTTATCTAAGTATTCATTCTTACTCAACTCAAGATCTATTTAAATTAGTCAGTTATCTCCTGATTTGATATCTGAGTGTCTTTCACGAATAAACTCTCTGTCATAGCCAGTTAGTTATCTAGTTCTAACTCATATGCATGTACATGCTTATTAATTAAATATCTTTATTTAATTAAATAAATCTTGTGTGCGCGTTCTAACAGAACGTTGCTTTTAATCTATCTTTATCTTTTTCATGCAAAGATAATTCTTCTATTTTTGAATATTGTTGATGGGTGTTTTTACACACTTTCTCAACACAAACAATACATGGATGCACTACCTCTCTTGAAAGGAGACTTCCAATAACAAGTTGCTAAAAATCACCCCAAGGTCTCTCAGGTGTCAGGTCATGACTTGCATGGAATTTCTCAGTTGATATTTGATGTGATTATGCTAGTAATCATAGGGAAAACTTAGATAGCTAGATGCGAAGTGGATCTTACGAGTTGAAGTTTCTTGGAATGGGAATTAATGAGCACTTTGCTGTAGGTTCAAACAACAATCTGAAACTCCAATGTTTTTCTTGAATTTTAGCTTTACAATGTGTAATGAACCTTATCATAAGCTATTTCTAAAAAAAAAGGAAAAAGGGCAGGGAAGAGGAGAGTTTCCTGGATTTGTAACTAACTATGAATAGTGATCATGGAGGTTTTGCTATGGACAACTTCCTTCAAACATGATTCCATTTAACCAAAAAACCTACAGTATCATGAAATCTATGCTATCTTCAAAGGTCTGCAAATATTTTACCATTCATCCACCAACATGCATGAATAAAGATAAATATTTTAAAGCAACTTTAAGTTTTAGCCCATACTAACTTTACATAGCTATTTACTAGCAACAAATAGTAAAAAGTATGGACTGGGAAGGCATCTACACAACAAAATTTTTCATAACCACAAAACAACATTACCAAATATATCTAAGCAACCTAAAACCAACTAGAATAGTAATGTAAATCTAACTAAAACATCTAACTATGGGAGATTGAATCATGAAACATGTAGAGAAACTCAGAAAATACACCAAAGTTAATGTATTTCCATTAAAATTTCTGCAGCATGTCATTGCAACAACTCAAACCCCTCCTGAAAATGGGAAGAGACCCCCTATTTATAGTGTCCAAAAAGTAGAATGTATGGAAAAGATTAATTTACATTATGTGGCCATGATTCATTACAAATTAGGGTTCTACCTACCCCACAATATTTTGTAATTTAAAATACAACTTTGTCTTTATCCCAATTTTGTCCTCTAGTGACAACACTGTAGCATTTTGTCTTTTTGCTAATTGCCCTTTTTCTTTAGCTATTCCTTGAGGAACTCTTCATCAATAATAGGGTTTCCTGCCTGCTTCCTCAAAGTTGCATACTCCACGACCTTCAAAATTAATAGTTGGAGCTTATCAACATCAATGATTTCAGATCGCAACACTTGATAACTCCATTCTTGGGACTATTCGGTGAGATTTTTCCAATATTCATCATACTTAGTGGTGTGATCTCAGAACATCTCTGACTAGGTAAAGGCTTGGGAAACAAAGCTCATGAAATTAGTGGTGATTTCATCCGACATTCCATCCTCGATCTTCTTCTGGAAGTGGGGCTTTATCTTCTCTGGATCCATCTATATGACAAGCATATCATATCCTATTAGTAGCTTCAAGTATCTGACACAATCCGCCCAAATCTCTTTAGCCCACTCAATATCAACATTCACACTTGTCGAGCACCAAATCCAACCTTTCTTTTCAATTTACAAAATCATGCTTCCAGACATTGACGAGCCAAGTAGCCATCCTTCTTAAATGCAAGCTCTTTCTCCCAAGTCGCGCTTGGTAGTTTAAGAATAGCCTCTATCTTTGGGTAGGTGGACTCATATCCCACTGGGAAGTCAGTGCAAAGTTTCTTCGTACCCTCAAGAGAGTGTTGGAGATCCAAGAATTTGTTTTCTGTCCCAACAACACAATCGATGCCCATGTTTCTGACATATAGGACCTATCAGAACCAACTTTCTGTAGTCTTATCCAGGTTCTTTCTCTTTTCCAACTTGTCTATTTTCTCTTTTGACAATAGTTATGGTGGAGCCATGTACATGGTAGGTACTTCTTCTATCAAGGACCATTGTTGGATGTACGCCGTTAGGTCAGCCACCTATGCCTTGAGCTCTTCTTTTGAAACCTTGTCCTATTGTATCAAGTGTACTACTATGGCACCAAATTCTTGGAGGTGCTCTACCTTTTTCTCTCTAGTAGCTATTCCTAAATAAATGGTAGAGACATTGTAGTTTATCCATTCTGTTCCCACTACTGACGTCGCTACCTGAATGGTCCTAGATCTAGAGACATCCATTGTCACCTTAGATTTGACCATGGGATTCTTCTCCCTTCTGGTGCTGATTTGTGCCCTAGCTAAGATAGCTTCCAACCTTGCTCTTGGGTCAGCCAGGGCAAGAGCTTTCTTCTCAAGCTGCTTTTCTAGCCATTTGGGCATAACAGATTTTCCTTTAGGTGACTCAAGATCACCCTCCTTTGTTTGGACTTCTATTTCTTTATGTCCGAGAGCCTTTTCCTCCATTTTAGTGCCTTCTCCCTCTTCCTCATTGGAATCAATCAATACTTCACCAACTGGGCACATGCTCCTCAGATTGTCCAATTTTGAGGTTTTTGTCAGTTCAAACCTCATCTTCAGGTTTATCCTCTTCTGCATTCTCTCCCTCTTTACGAGGAGGTGGCACATCTTCATGCTATTTCCTTTTTTGTTCTTCTTGTCCTTCTTCTTTGGGAGGCGACATTTCTACTTCTTCTCTGACATCCCCAACTGCCTACCTAGCTCTTCCTCAAAATCAGGATCGAAAGTTCGCACAATAAACTTGCCACCGGTGTCCTCCTCTTCATCTCCACTTTCAGAGGATCCTGTTTCTTCTTCTTCACGAATCACCTTCTCAATCTACAATTGCTCATACTCTGGATGTTTGTGATATTCATTTTCCTCGTCTTCTAATGCTTTTGAGGCTTCCCTTTCTAATCGCTCCAGCTCCTTGGATATTTTCATTGTAGCTTCCATCACTGGTGGCTTAGTCAGAGGCTTTGAGGGAGGGGCACGAGCGAGGATTTGCACTAAGACAACTTGGATGGTGGGATCCATCAGTACTTGGGAAATCTCAAAGGGGACATTTTGCATGTGCTGCAAGAATGCCTCTAGCAATGTGAGTGTTGGCATTGGTATTGTTGTTGCTACAAGTGGAAGCGATGTGGTGGGGGACATAGAGGTGGAGGAAAGTGGAGAAGTGGTAACAAAGGAGGAATCAATCAATACTATGGGCCCAGTTGGTGAAGAGGAGGAAAGGTGGATCAAAATGTCCACTGTGGGTGGGGATCTAGCAACCATAGCTTGGAAAATAGGTAGAGGGATAACAACATTGGAAGAGGCCGGTGGAGACTTTGACTGATCCATCTCCATTTCTTCTCCCTTATGAAGGGGATCTTCTTGAATTGCGGCCAGTCTTGTGATTCTTCCTTCTTGACCTTTTATGTTTCTTTGAAGGCTTATCCTTCGAAGCTTTCCTTGTGTAATTTTTTTGATTTGGCTACTATTCTTCGGTCTCTTTTCTTTTCCTCGATCTTGTGAACGGGAGAGATTTAGATGTTTCTCCTATTGAGGTGGTAGTAGCTACCTCATTTGTGGCACTAGGCTCAATTTAGATCCCTTCATATGTTAGGATAACCCTTTGTTGCTTCAATCAGGCTACCAGTCCATCGAACCATTCCTTAGTGCGAGCCTCGATGGGCTTAGTTATAATATCAAGGTCATCAACCTCTTACTCATCTCAATCTACTACTAGCAACGACAAGTTGGTGACTGCATTGTACTTGGGGTCCAAGACTATGCTCTCATCTTCCACTTGATTGGGGATAGGAAACAATTTCACCCTTTTCATGAAGTATGCAGTCATTCGCATGTAATGCCTCATGCATACTTCATTATCATATTTGCAATTTGCCAAAAAATCTTCAACATGATGCAGGTGGGTGTACTCTTGTCCTAGTTCATTTCTTATGTGCCCATACGGATCCTTCCGTGGGTGAGCAGTGTGGAGGCTGAAACAATATTCTTCTAGTTCCTTCTCTAAGTTCCCTGCACACTAACAAGTTTGTAGCTTGTACATCCCTGGGCCAAAAGAAAGAGGATAGGGGATTCTTGCCAAATGCTTGCTATTGAGGAGAGCATGTACATGTCACAGCTACTGAGAGAGTTCTAACAATATAATCCGGTCATTGGGGTATCGAGGTAGCTTATTCGGCCTTTCTGTGTAGCCTTGGGTGTGAATGTAGATGAACTTAGGGTATTGAATAAAAAATAAGGCGTATTGCTTCAAAAATTCTTGAGCACTGTGAGAAACTCTTCTCTCAAAATCTCCTCCAAGCAGCCTAATAATGTGACCTATGAAAGTGTCATCACTCTGCAATAGTCCCTCTTGAAATTTATATACTACAACTGAGGGTATCTATCATTAAATTTTAATGCACAACCAGATTCTTCATCAGGCACTCTGAACAATCCACTATACTGCTTCCATTCAGCCAATGAGTAAACTAGGTAGGATGTCAAATAAAATTTGGAGGTCTTTTTGATATTCATAAATTTCTCATGGAAATAGTCACTTATTATTCCCCCTAGTAGAATGTCATCTGTGTGGAATCCTCTTCCTTTCCACGAAGGATCTGCTCTACAAAGTAGACCATCCACTCTTGAAAGTATGCAACAATGAGAAGGCCCATTTTTCTGCTCAACAGAGTCACCAGGTCATGATAGTCTTCATGGAAATCATCGCGGTAAAGTTCTTGGGAAACTTTCACAGCGCTGCCCCGCTTCTCTTTGAGCCAATACTAGTTTATAAGCTTCTTGCACCTGATGGGATTTGCATCCCACATTACCTTGCATTCCTCGATTGTTGGTAGTTCCATCTCCCCAAAGGTAGGGATGTGAAAAGTCTTTGTTATCACCTCTCCCGACATATCAGCCAAAATGTTCCCATCTCTATCAATTATTGTTTGAGTCTCTGGTTGATATGCTTGCTGGCAAGCCATGACCAATTCAAGAGTGACAAGAGATGGAGGAAAGCCTATAGCCTTATAAATTCCACTGCTTCTGATAAGCCTTGCATTATCTGTAGTCGGATTGATCTTGACCCTTTGCTTAAATTCATCAATATCAACGTACCCAATATTGGTATCAGTAATCTCCTTCCAATCTATGATGATATTTGAGTGAAAAGGATCTCCCTGGAATTGAAATTTAATCTGGTCCTTGTCCTCTTTCCCATGAGGGACTCTGCCTGCTTTCTTCCCTTTGTCTTTCTCTGCAGCTGCCTCGAGGGTCCTACACCTGATTCCATATATTCTACAGACAAAGGCATGAAAGCGCAATTAAACATAAAAACATCAATGTTAGCCAAAATCGCTGCTAACTAAGTTAGGTTGGATGATACATCACTCATGAAATCAATTATTTTCTTTGAGATGCCATCAGGTAGTTTACTAGAGGGAATTTGGGCAACCCGGGCCCATGGGGCTGAACTTCCTTGGTAAGATTGCTGTTGTGAAGAGTGAACAAGGCAGTGAAATCTAAGTGATTTCTCCCAGCTTCAAGCTTGGATGATTTTAAAGGTTTATGCAAGGGAGGGTTCAATTTAAGCACGTGGGTCAAGACTTGTTTCTAGATCAGAGGCCATTTGAATCATATTTGGAGCACCCAGAGATGTGAGGTGGGAAAGCTGTCTAAGGTTCATCGTTTGAAACGACTAGGCTAAAACAAAATTCCATGGATGGAGTTTTGGGTTCTAGGACCCATGAGGTAGAAAGGTGGCTAATACAACCTATTAATCTTTTAAGCACTCGTGTCAAATGGTCTGGGAAGCTGTTCGAAGATAGCCGTTTGGAATGGCTGGCACTAAGCAGAATTTGGAGGATGGAATTTTGGAGGATCAGACTTGGGGACATATTTGGCTTTCAAGTTTCTTTTGTTAAAACCTCATTGGAAATTAGAATGGTGGGCCCTAAGGGCCAAAAGGACGGGGAGAATATGCTATTTGAAACTGGTGAAACCCATGCAGCATCCCAAGAATAGAATCGTGCAGGAGCGGTCCCATGAAGCATGAGGGGAGGCTAAAAGTTTTCGAGTTTGCAAGTCCCGAGGGTGAGAAGGGTGAGGAAATTTGGGGACCCAGGCTCAGAGAGACATTTTTTTGTTGTTTCAAAGTTTGAAGTTTTCTGGATGGTGACAAGAAGTCTTGGGCCTAGTGGGTGCGAGTGCTCTGTAAGAAGAACGACTTGGCAATGGTAAAGTCCTGGATTCAACTTCAAGGTAATTTTGAAGGGTTCCTCACAATTTTATGACATGGGATTTTAGATGTTCATTCCTTCTACCTAGCGAATGCATATTTCTCCCTCGCTTATCCATTATTTATTGCAAAATCATCAAAAAACACTGTGAGAGGGTAGACGATGAGCATACCTCGGGAACCTGACAATGCAAGTTGTTAAATCCCTGAGGAATCGGTCGATGCAGGCAATGGGCACGGTGGAAGAGAATGGTGAAGGAATTGCTTCTCTCTGGCGGCTCTGAATTTTCTCCTAACTAACCTGACATTGTGAAAATGATAGGTCGAACCTACTATTTATACTCCCAGATCCATTTAATACACTTCCATAAATGCATGTATGGTGGATGGCAAGGTTGGTAAGTTAAATTCTGAAACGATGGTGGGAGGTTCGAAACCCAGAGGCTAGAAGGATGCGAGGTAATGACCAAAAATAAATGGAGAAGTCACAACAGTGCTTCGGGAAAAGGAGTCTAGCTAGCCAGGCCTGGGGTGTGTGAAGGATTGCAATTTTGCAACACAATTCATGTGGAAGCATAGGGGTCCGTTCACACCATCCTTTACTCCTTCAGGGTAACTCTCCATAGTTAGATTTTTCATCTACCAGAAGTAGAGCTAGGAGAGAATCAAGAACATGAAGTTTCTTAACATAGGAAGGGTTGGGTTCAGAATGGTACTGAGATCAGACCCGAGAATAGAACAAAATATGAACCTAGAACCAACTAATGGTCCCAAGTTCGTCCCCCACTCCGGCCCTGCCGGTTTACCACTAACATTGAGCGAGTCATGACATTAGAACATGGAAGATCCCCCAAACACAAACAACATGAACAAAAAAATGGAAGGTGACAAAAGAAAGTAAAGGAAGATGAAACTGGGGCAAAAACCAGACCTAGACAAGACACCAAATGAGGACACAACACAAAGGAGAAAAGCAGGAGTGGAGGAAGAATGCAATGAGAGCGGAGGTGGAACACAATGGGCATGAAGGCGGAACCAAAACAGAGTGGAGGTGGACCCAAAACATAGTGGAGGTAGAACCAAAATGAGAGCAGAGGCAGGACCAAATGAGAGCGGAGGTGGAACCAAAAAAGAGTGGAGGTGGTACCAAACGAGAGTGGAGGCGAGACCAAAACTAGACTCAGAACCTTTTGTAAAGTTCTGAGTTCAGTTTCCAGCCTGGTTCTGCTTCTGGAAAAAGGAAAGGGAATGAAGGAAAAAGGAAAACCAAAGAAGACCTAAGGGAGGAAACCAACCAAAAAGCCGAACACAAGCAAAACCATAAAGAAAACAAGAAGACAAGAAGCGGAGATAGAACTAGAACGAAAACTAAACCAAGAAATTGGTGAAGGTTCTAGGTCTAGTTTCATCCCACGCCCTGAACCTACAAGGCAAAGGAAGCAAGGTCTTAAGAGGGAGAGAAAAACTCCTAAGACCCAAACAAAACACCAAGGACAAACAAAATACAAGGGGGACCCACATCACGAGATGACATCCTTAAGACTCCTTGAACTGTTAGGACACCAAAATAGGGGGCACAGAAAATGAGGTAGTGAAAAAATGACCCAACAAGGTGAAGGAAAGAGAGGGTCCCTGTTCCGAATGGGGCATGTGTGCTGAGTGCACAAAAAATGGTGACTCTACTGGGAAATTCTCCCGAGCATTCTAAGGATAAGTATTCATTCAGGACCTAGAATCTCTGGTTTTGCACACCAAGGGCCAACTTCCAAGAGTGAACTAAGAAAATAGGGTCCTTATTTGGGTCAATCTACAAGACATCTTAGAAGTGTGTGTAGTGAATTCATTCCCTTCCTTGGGAACTATGACAAGCAATGACTAGTCCAACCGAGCAAGTTATATAAACTGTCCAACACCAAAAGTAACCTGGACATTGCCCCATTGCCAGTTAGGTGTCCATAGCCCTAGCGGAGTTGTCGCTGTGGCCTCACGGATATTGCTCTACTACTAGCCAGGCATCCATAGCCCCAGTAGAGTTACCCGCACACCCATACAATTGCTTAATTTTAGAATTTTCTTTCCTTTCTCTTTTTATTTTAATGTTTTTTTTTTACTTATCTTTTGCTCAACCGTGTAATCACTGAAGCCTACAATGGGTTTGAGAACCACAATGGTCATTGGAGTGGACTTAAGATTTTTCACTTACTCAAATATCATAACAGCCATTGTACAACCCTTTGGAAATGATTAACATGCATTTTGTGCAAGATATGAGATGTATGTAAAAGGATTCAACCAAGGGTCGAGTTCTGAGGCAAAGTTCAAATGAGGAAATCACTCCTAGGCAACTTTTAGGGACCAATAGTCAAGAATGAGTGTTTATCCAAAGAACAATAAGGACAGACAACAAAGTGCACTATTTTTTGAACAAGCATGACCATCGCACCAAGAACGAAGAACCTCTCAGCAAAATAAAATGATCGGGAAAAAGAAGAATGAAATGACACAAAATAGGAAAACACAAGAAAACCAAAAGACAACCTACTCTAACCTATATACAAATATTTACAAAGAGCAGCTCAAATGAGCTCAGGCTTGGAAATAATGCTTCAAGTGCTGCCCATTGACTAGCAACGAGACATCTTCACTAGTAAGGGTCTTTAGGCGGAAAGCATTATCTCCCAAGATTTCAGTTATCTGAAAGGGGCAAAGCCAAAGCTTGTCGAATTTCTTATGTCCCCCTTTCTTTTCATGGGCCTTGTCCTAACATAAGACCAGATCTACAATCCTAAAGGACTTGATCTTGGCTCGATGATCGAACCAGTGTTTGACTATGCCCTGGTGTTTGGTGAAATTTTCTATGGCACGGTCTTATACTTCTTCTAAATGCAAGAGCTTAGCTAACCAAGCTTCTCTACGGTCCCCCCCTTCGTAAAAGTCATTGATAAACTAGAGGGTAGGGATTTTCAGGTGGATAGGAAATATGGGCTCTAAGTCATAGACAAGGCGAAAGGGGGACTCACCAAGGGCAACCTTTTGGTGAGTACGATCTGCCCAAAGGGAAAAACGAAGCTGGGTATGCCAGTCCTTGGGATTCCTATCGAACAGTTTCTTGATCACAGTGATTAGGTTTTTGTTTGTGGATTCAACAAGGCCATTTCCTTAAGGGTAGTAATTAGATGAAATTTAAGGGCTATCCCATAGTCGAAAGCCCAACCAAATTTTTTTAATGAAGCAAATGAAGGTCCGTTATCATACACTAATGCATAAGGACAACCGAAGCAATATAAAATGAAAATTTCCAAAAAAACTGTAACTACTTCAGTTGTGCATTTCCTACATGCAATTTTCTTCATCCATCTAATGTAATAATCAGTAGCGATAAGAATGCACCTATGTCCCACAGATGATGGAGGTCTTATCAGACAAATGAAATTGAGACCCCATTGTGAAAATGGTCTCACCTCTAGAATAGGTTGCAGCAATACAACAATTTTTTTTCCTTGGTATGTGTGGCATGAGAAAACATGACTATGGGCATCCTTGAAGATTGTTAGCCAATAATATCCTACTCTTAATATCTGATGTGCGGTGGAAGGTTTGAAATTGTGACCCATACCGAACTTGTCATGGAACTCCTTCAGGATTCGATCTACTTCCTCTTTTCCAAGGCATCTTAAGTAGATACCTTCATGATTTCTTTTATATAAAATGGATCCTTACAACATGAAACTGCTCCTCTTCAGGTGGAGGGAATGCTTCTAAACTCCCTATAGGTGAGGCGATCACTTGTGATTTAGCAAATAATAAAAGACATCCTTGTACCATTCCCCTGGATAAATGTTTTTTAGCTAGTATTGCTGGACGGTAAGTTCTGGCCCTACTTCTACTATAGTTTCAATGATTGTTCCGGTAAGTGCTTGCCCTCTTACCAGCCTCATTGGATGGATTTCCATATCATACTCTTGTAGCAATGTGACCCATTTTGCTCTCTATTACCCCAACTCATTCTACATAAGTAATGTCTTTATTGCTGGGTCAGGAACTATGGAAAATACCTTATTGCGCAAGATATAGTGTCTGAAATTCATCACCCTTCTGACAAGGGCATATGCCTATTTTTCCATGTTACGATAGCACAACTCAAAATATTTCAAAGGAGCACTCATGAAGGCGATTGGATGTTCGTTCCCCTCTTCATCTTTCTGAGTTATAATGCTAGCACAAGAATGTTCTGAAGCAAATGAGTAGCTGTAGAATGGCTTCAGATAGTCTGGGCTAATGAGCATAGGTTCCTCAACAATTGCTTAATTTCTTCAAATTCCTGCTTGGCTTCAGGAGTCCACTCGATCTTGGCATCTTGTTTTAGCATGGCATTAAGCGGCTTAACAATTTTAGAAAAGCTTGTGATGAGTTTCCTCACGAAATTGATCTTTTTGAAGGACTTCAATTCCTTCTTGTTGCTTGGTGGTGGAATTCTTAGCAAAGATTGGATGCGTTCAGGGTCTATGGAGATTCCTCGCTATGAAATGATATGCCTTAGTAATATCCCTTCAGTCACTCCGAAGATGCACTTCTTCAGATTAAGGAGACTCCAAACTCCCTACACCTTTGAAACACCTTGCATAAATTAGAGACATGATCACTCCATTTATTTGAAATATGGTTAGATCATCCATATAGATGATTATGCACTTCCCAATCAAGTCTTTGAAGGCAATGTCCATAGCATGTTGGAAGGTGGCATCGACATTGATGAGCCCAAAGGGAATTCTTCTGTAGGAAAAGGTCCCCCACTTGGTGGTGAATGTTGTCTTGTGGTGATCTTCATACTACACCATCAACTGGTTATACTCAGAGTACCCATCGAGGAAGGACATCATTTGCGAGCCATTGACGATGTGTGACACCTCATCTAATAAAGGCACCAGGTAGTTGTCTTTCTCAGAAGCTCTGTTCAAATTCTAGAAGTTAACACACAACTTGATTTCTCCATTCTTCTTTCTGACCGGAACCAAGTTGGCTACCCATGTAGAATGCTTGAATGGGAATATAATTCATGTTGAAAGCAATTTCTGCACCTCTTTGTAAATGATGGGCTCTAGCAAGGCATTGATAGGATGCTGCCATTGATGGAATGGCTACACTTTTGTCTTGAGAGGGATGGTGTGTGTGATGATGGAGGTGTCATAAGTCTTAAGTTCTTCATAGCTCCATGCCACCACATCATGATACTTCCATAAAGCATCCACAATCCCTTTCTTTTCCTCTGTAGTGCAAACTTTGCCAATAAAAACATTTTTGATCTCCTCGGTTGTTCTGAGGTTGTGAGTGTCGCATTGGTTGCTTATGGATTCCTTCTTCATTTGCTAATCTTGATCTCTAATCTGATCCAAGTCAAAAATATGTTCTAGCTGAACCATCCCTCAGGGAATCGTGTTGGTCTTGAGGTTGATAACCCCCTCTATATCTATTTCAGCCTCTTTTGGATCAACCTCATCAATTATTTGAGTGGCAAAGACATTAGAGCTCGTGATGAACTTGAGGATGTGCTTATCATCATTGAAGACTTGAAAATGGGTGACATTATCTGGAAAGGACATTGTAGAAGTCAGTTCAACAATGAATTTCTTGAGACCTGACAAGGATAGGGGTTGCAATGTGCTGGCTGCTTGAGCCAAAGCATCAGCTGTATGATTTTAAGCATGAGGGATTAACTGCATATTGAATGCGTCCAACCCTTTTGGGAGATCCCAAACCCTATGCCTATAGTTTTCCAATCTTCTATTGTGACAAGAGTACAATTTTTTGACTTGTTTAACCACCAACTCAGAATCATCAAAAACTTGTAGCATCTTAACATTTTTCTTCAAGTCCATTAGAAGACCATGGACTAAAGCCTCATACTCTGCTACATTGTTGGTACAATAAAACTAAAGTCTATGAGCAACAAAATAAGTCTTACCTGTAGGGTTGATAAGCTTGAATCCAACACTGACTCCTTGCTTTGATTTGGATCTGTTGAAGCATAATGTCCAGAATTTGGAAGGATCTTTGACGTCGAGGCTGTTGAGGTGATATACTTTAGGCTGTGAGTTGTCATTTATGAGTTCTAAAGAAGATAGTGGCTTGGTATTGTGGAGGGAAGGCTGCTCCTATTGCGTTTCCTTCTTGGGAGGGACTAATCTCTTGATGTTTTCTACTGCTGTTTTGCACAAACAACACTCAAACTCAGAATGAGCAACATCATGTATCCTACACTAGTTTGGGAGTAGGAGCTCCTAGAAATTCATTCTTGCCCCTAGACTGAGTTGATTTTGTATGCACTTTTACATAAAATCCCATAATCCATCCAACAATCCCAAAGTGTTGTCCTTAGGGGCTTCCTCATCAACTTGTACCAGCATCTTCGTGCTTTGAGGTGAATGGGTTAAATCAACTAGATGGCTACATTGCACTAGTAGGACCATGGCCACCATCCCTTCTTCTTGAATCTCTACCTCTTCTTGATAAGAAAAGGGACAATAATTCCCCAACTCAGTTTTGACAAATAACACCTCATTTAGGTTGTTATATTCAGTGATCATGTACTTCATGCGTGGCTCTCGATCAATGCAGATCCATTTAATAAATACATTATGCATATCATTATCATCATCATCTCATATAAGTAAGCATGGCATCATCATGGCATCATAATCATAAGTAAGCATCGTAGGACATACATGATACATCATAAATCAACATCATACATCACATATATCATAATGCATAAATCAAAGAATGTCACATAACACACATGAAGGCCGCATCAAAACTGCATCATCATATAATATCATCTAAAAAATGTACAATGTCATAGGATAAAGTCAAGAGATATCCCAAAAATGGAGCTCGCAAGCTCAATAGTCTATACATAATGTGTCCTAAAAACAAACATGCCCCTAGGGTAGACTCTCATCATCCCCTCATGACAAAGAGTGTGGTGGCTGGAGCTCTATGACTGGCACTGAAATGATGGGCAGACCTGTAGCAGTCTCTGCCTGTGCAACCAATGAAACTGACATTGGGGGCATCATCTCCCTGGTAATGGACACCTGTGATGTCATTGTTGCCTGACTCTTGGGCAGTCCTTTCCATGGAAGCCACATGTGCAAAAAAATCTGTGGTAGCATATCCATTCAAGGCACGGGTGAAGTCTCATCCAAAGATGATTCCATACGCATCAGGGATATTTGCAACTTGGATGTCAATGACCTGTTGCACCGTCAGGTCCACGACAATCTACATTGGGATCCGATTCATTTCTCCCACAATATTTACCTCAATTTTGTCTAGTTGAGTCACCTTTTTCTTTGAAGGTGTGGGAGTAATCCCAAGGGATTTGCATACAACTAAGGGCATGACGTTGGCTGATGCTCCAAAATCAATCAAACAATTGTGTAGATTTTTCCCAAATATCTGAATGGTGGTGAGAAAGGGTGGTGTTTCCAATTTCCCTTGGAAGAAGCCCATAGGCATGTCCATCTGGGCTACTTGAGCTTTGTTTTTATCACCAGTCTAGTCCTTGGTCTGCCTTGAAGGTTGATCCTTTGAAATTTGTTTGTTGTTCTGATCAAATTATTTTGTGGGCTGCTTACCCATAAGCTGATTAGAGGGAGTATCTTTCTTTTTCCCAATGATGTCTTAGATCATAGGTTCTTTCCTGGGTTCTTCGAAGGTGACCCTTTTTGCTGATGTTTCCTGCGTTGCTTAGATGATGGGGTTCCATTATGTACCCTAAAGAAGGCATGCCTTACAATAGGTACTTTGAGTAGTTCAAAGGTAGATAGACTAATTTTTACCTTCTTGAATTCTTCTACTACATATTCACCCATTTGTTCAATCTTGGAATCAAAGGCTGACCTATGACAGAGCTAGTAGGTTGGGCTCTTGTTTGACTTGACTAGTTTTGGCATTGACCTTGAGGCTGATTTTGTGACTAGTTCTAAGGTTTATTTTGTGACCTATCCTTGTTGAAGTATTGTGTGGACACATGGGGAAGCCCAGGATTATAGCTAACATTCAGATCAGGTGGGGTACTAAAATTATTTGGCGGGGTAGAAGTTGTAAAGGGTCCACCCACCTACGTATTCCTAATGAAGTAGGGAGTTGTTCTTTGGTGGAACATATGAACTTCATCTACTTGTGGCTCCTCCTCATCTACTGGACCATTATCCACTAGATTAAAAAGTTGGGACAAGGTTTTTTTGTTACTTACCTTTTGCACTTCTTCATTCTTGACAGGTGTGACCTCAATATTGAGCTCGTTCCAGTCGCTCCGTGGGAAGGGAGCTTGATTGACCATGAGGCAGGAAGAGTCATAAGGCTCAAATGGGATGATGTCCCTACAACTAACACTATCAACAAAAATTTGAACCTCCACTTGGAAGATTTCAGTGGCTATCTGGAATTTAGAACAATCCAACTTGGAGTGTCTGCTTGTCTTGTGAATTCGCTACCATCTAGATAGAGCAGCCTCAGTGAGATACACTCCATTGGTCATCTTTTCATTGCTAACAGGTTGATCTAGGGGAGTAGGGACACCTCTATTGTTAGGCAACTTATTCCATGTGCGATTCTTCCTCTGAGAAGGTCTCCTCTCCAAGTTCTGATTTGAATTCTGCCCTCTATCATAATTTTTTCTAGAAGAGGTGCTGGCTTCACGGTTATCCCTATCATTCCTATTATCTCTATTGTCCTGATTGAGGTTAGCCTAGAGGCTATGTTGGGAGGCTTGTAGTTGATTATTTTGATTTCTTAGGTGCATCATTTCTGTGGACATTTTCTTTATCATCTCAGTCAACTCTTCTAGTTTGTCTTTCTTAGTGTTGCTTGGCTGTGGTGCTTGATTTTGGAGAAAGACAGGCGGGGCCATCGACTAGTTTTGATGCGCTAGAGGAAATTCTAGTCCCGACAGGTATAATGGTGCTTGTGGCTATTGAGGGTACATTTGCTGCTGTTGGGGAGCTTGAGGGTATGTTTGTTGTTGCTAAGGCTATAAGTAAGAAGGAACGAGAGGCACATGATTCATTAGCTGTCTGGGGTGTGGGATGATGGGCAGCTAAGGCACCTAGTTCATAAGAGGTGTTTGATGAGTGAATACTTGGTTGAGGCCTTGAACCTACATTGGATGGGCCACTGGACCCAAAGATGGCAACGAACAAGAAATATTCTACCCCAAATTTGCACTGGCTACGACAACCTCTGCATAGTAGCTATTAACATAGTGAGTGTTGAGTGCATCCTTTTTACTAATGCAGATGTGAGATTATCTAATGTTGCATAATAGATGGGAAGAGCCACAACGTCATTGTGCACATATGGATCTTGAAGTATCATAAAGGCACAATGTAAGCGATCATTAAAAGAACCGATTGGTTCATTAATCTCCCTTCAGACGGACATGAACTATTGGTACAACTCTGAAAGGCTAACCAAAATTTTATATTTTTGCAAAAAAACATTCTTCATGAGGTCCCATGAGGTAATGGAACCTCTTAGAAAATTGATATACTAGTAAAAAGAATCCTCCCCCAATGAGTATGGAAAGATGCGGCATGTAACATCCTCATGATCAATCTACATATATTTAATTGCTGTTTCAAATATCTTGATGTGTTCTTCTACCATCCTTTGCGGGTCGCAAGGATTGAACTTGATGCATAAGCCCTCTGAATTCTTGGGTATATCATGATAAGCATTGAAGTGCAACGACAAAGGATTTTGTGCCAACCAAGCCATGACGGGAGGCAGAGGTGGTACTTGTTGTTGAGGAACAACAATCTAGATTTGTACCTACTGTAAGATAGTAGCTTGGGACTATACCTGGGCCATGACTATTTGGACTGCACCTTGAACTTGAAGGGTAGGTAGAGTGACAACTCCCTGGCTGCCAGGAGGATGAAGCCCGAAGGTAGTTTGGAGTGGCTGGGTGGAGGGTGGATGAAAAGTGAAGGAAGGTGAAGGTGGAATGGAAGTGGAAGAGATGGAGAAAGAGGAAGAGGCAGAGTCCCCTCCCTTAGTTCATTTATCCCTTGTGGGGGTTTCAACTCTTGAAGTTTCCCTTTGTTCGGTGTTGACCTTAAAACTCTTTGAAACCTTTCAGGGGAGAATGATCCAATTCGATCCAGCTTAGCAAGACCCTCCTTCTAGCACCAATTTTTTTGATGGATGTTTTTGCACACTTTCTCAACACAGGTAGTACATGGATGCACTACCTCTCTTGAAAGGAGATTTCCAACAAAAAGTTGCTAAAAATCACCCCAAAGTCTCTCGGGTGTCAGGTCATTACTTGCATGAAATTTCTCAATTGATATTTGATGTGATTATGCTGGTAATCATAGGGTAGACTTACGTAGCTAGATGCAAAGTGGATCTTACGAGTTGAAGTTTCTTGGAACGTGAATTAATGAGCACTTTGTTGCAGGTTTGAACAACAATTTGAAACTCTAATGTTTTTCTTGAATTCTAGCTTTACAATGTCCAATGAACCTTAGCATAAGCCATTTCTAAAAAAAAGGAAAAAGGGTAGGGAAGAAGAGAGTTTCCTGGATCTGTAACTAACTATGAACATTGATCATGGAGGTTCTACTGTGGACAAATTTCTTCAAACAAGATTCCACTTAACCAAGAAACATATAGTATCATGGAATCTGTGCTATCTTGTAAGATTTGCGTATATTTTACCATTCATCCACCAACATGGATGGATAAAGATAAATTTTTTAAAACAAATTTAAGTTTTAGCCCAAACTAAATTTACAAAGCTATTTACCAGTAGCAAATAGCAAAAATTATGGACTGGGAAGGCATCTACACAACAAGATTTTTCATAACCACATAACAAAATTACCAAATATATCTAAGCAACCTAAAACCAACTAGAATAGCAATGTAAACTTTCATAACCACATAACAACATTACCAAATATATCAAGGTTTTTGTTAGTTCGAACCTCATCTTCAGGATTATGGTCTTCTGCATTCTCTCCCTCTTTACAAGGAGGTGGTACATCTTCATGCTGTTTCCTTTCTTGTTCTTCTTGTCCTTCTTCTTTAGGGGGCAAACTTTCTACTTCTTCTCTGACATCCCCAAGCTGCCTAGCCAGATCTTCCTCAAAATAAGGATCAAAAGTTTGCACAATAAGCTCGCCACTGGTGCCCTCCTCTTCATCTCCACTTTTAGAGGATCCTGTTTCTTCTTCTTCACGAATCACCTTCTCAATCTAAAAGTGCTCATACTCTGGATGTTCATGATATTCATCTGCCTCATCTTCCAATGCTTTTGAGGCTTCCCTTTCTCACTGCTCCAGCTCCTTAGATATTTGCATTGTAGCTTCCATTGCTGGTGGATCATTTAGAGGCTTTGAGGGAGGGGCATAGGTGAGGACTTGCGCTAAGACAACTTGGATGGTGGGATCCATCAGTAGTTGGGAAATATCAAAGGGGACATTTTGCATGAGCCGTGAGAATGCATCTAGTAATGTGATTGTTGGCATTGGTATTGTTGCTGTTGCTAGTGGAAGCGATGTCATGGGGGACATAGAGGTAGAGGAAAGTGGAGATGTAGTAACAAAGGAGGAATCAATCAATACTATGGGGCCAGTTGGTGAAGAGGAGGCAAGGTGGATCAAAATTTCCACCACAGGTGGGGATGTAGCAACCATAGCTTGGGAAATAGGTGGAGGGATAACATTGGAAGTGGCTAGTGGAGACTTCGGCTGATCCATCTCCATTTCTTCTCCATTATGAAGGGTATCTTCTAGAATTGTGGGCAGTCCTGTGATGCTTCCTGACCTTTTATGTTTCTTCGAAGGCTCATCCTCCGAAGCTTTCCCTGTGTAAAATTTTGGATTTGGATACTATTCTTTAGTTTCTTTTCTTTTCCTCGATCTTGTGAGCAAGAGAGATTTAAATGTTTCTCCTATTGAGGTGGTAGCAACTTCCTCATCTATGGCACTAGGCTCACTTTTGATTCCTTCATATGTTAGGACAACCCTTTGTTGCTTCAATTGGGCTACCCATCCATCAACCCATTTGCTTGGTGCGATCCTTGACAGGCTTAGTTATAATATTGAGGTCATGACCTCTTGCTCATCCCAATCTATTGCTGGCAGCGACAAGTTGGTGATTGCATTGTACATGCGGTCCAAGATTGTGCTCTTGTCTTCTTCCACTTGATCGGAGATAGGAAAAAAATTTACCCTTTTCATGAAGTATGCAATCATTCTCATGTAATGTGTCAGGTGTACTTCCTTATCATCTTTGCAATTTTCCTAGAAATCTTCAACATGATGTAGGTGGACATACTCTGGTCCCAATTCCTTCCTTATGTGCTCATATGGGTCCATCCGTGGGCGAGTAGTGTGGAGGCTGAAACGGTATTCTGCTAGTTCCTTCTCTGAGTTCCCTACACGCTGAGAGGTTTGTAGCTTGTGCATCCTTGTACCAAAAGAAAGAGGATAGGGGATTCCTGCCAAATGCTTGCTGTTGAGGAGAGCATGTACATGTTGCAGCTATCGAGAGATTTCTAGCAATATAATCCGATCATTGGGGTACCAGGGCAGCTTATTCAGCCTTTTTGTGTAGCCTTAGGTGCGAATGTAGGTGAATTTAGGGTACTAAATAAACAAGAAGGAACATTGCTTTAGGAATGCCTGAGCACTGTGAGAAAATATTCTCTTGAAATCTCCTCCAAGCAGCTTGATAATGTGACCTATGAAATCATCATTCACTCTGCAATAGTCCCTCTTTAAATTTCTATACTGCAACTGAGGGTATCTATCATAAACTTTTAATGCATGACCGAATTCTTCATCAAGTGCTCTGAATAGTCGACTATACTACCTCCATTCAGCCAATGAGTAAACTAGGTAGGATGTCATATAAAATTTGGAGGTTTTCTTGATATTCATAAATTGCTCATGGAAACAATCACTCACTATTCCCCCAATAGAATGTGGTCTATGTGGAATCCTCTTCCTTTCCATGAAGGATCTTCTCTACAAAGTAGACCATCCACTCTTGAAAATATGCAGTAGCAGGAAGGCCCATTATTCTACTCAATAGAGTCACCAGGTCATGATAGTCTTCATTAAAATCACTGCGGTAAAGTTCTTGGGGAACTTTTGCAGCACTATCCTATTTCTCTTTGAGCCAATATTGGTTTATAAGCTTCTTGCACCCAATGGGATCTGCATCCCACATTTCCTTGCATTCCTTATTTTTGGTAGTTCGATCTCCCCAAAGGTAGGGATGTGAATAGCCTTTGTTATTGCCTCTCCCAACATATCAGCCAAAATGTTCCCATCTCTATTAATTATTGTTCGAGTCTTTGGTTGATATGCTTGCCAACAAGCCATGACTAATTTAGGAGTGACAAGGGATGGAGGAAAGCATACAACCTTAGCAATTTCACTACTTCTTGTAAGCCTTGCATTATCTTTGGTCATGTTGATCCTGACCCTTTGCTTAAATTCATTAATATCAATGTACCCGATATTGGTATCAGTAATCTCCTTCCAATCTGTGATGATCTTTGAGTACAAAGGCTCTCACTGGAATTGAAATTTTATATGGTCCTTGTCCTCTATCCCATGAGAGAATTTTCCTACTTTCTTCCCTTTGTCTTTCTCTATAGTTGCCCTCGAGGGTCCTACACCCAATTCCATATATCCTATAGATAAAGGCATGATAAGTGCAATTAAGCATAAAAACTTCAATGTTAGCCAAAAACCCCACTAATGAAGATAGGTTGGATGATAGATCACTCATGAAATCAAAAATTTTCTTTGAGATGCCATCGGTAGTTTACTAGAGGGACTTTGGGAAACCTGGGCCCATGGGGCCAGACTTCCCTGTTAAGATTGTTGTTGTGAAGAGAAAACAAGGCAGGGAAATCCAGGTGTTTTCTCCTAACTTCAAGCTTGGATGATTTGAAAGGTTTATGCAAGGGAGGGTTAAATTCAAGCACGTGGGTCAAGGCTCATTTCCAAATTAGAGGCCATTTGAATCATATTTGGAGCACCTAGAGATGTTAGGTGGGAAATTTATCTAAGGTTCGCCATTTGAAACGGCTAGGCTGAAACAAAATTTTGGGGATGGATTTTTGGGGTCTGAGACCCATGAGGTAGAAAGGCATCCAATACAACCTATTAATCTTTTAAGCGCTCGAGTCAAATGGTCTAGGAAGATGTTCAAAGATAGCCATTTGGAACGGCTGGCACTAAGCAAAATTATGAGGATAGAATTCCAGAGGATCGGACCCAGGGAAATATTTAGCTTTCAGCTTTCTTATGTTAAAATGGCACTGGTGATTAGGATGGAAGGCCTCGAGGATAAAAAGGATAGGATGGATATGCTGTTTGAAATGATGAAACCCACACAGCATCCTGGGAATAGAATCTCATAGGAGTGGGCTCACGAAGCATGAGGGGAGGCTAAAATTTTTCGAGTTTGCAAGTCCCGATGGCGAGTAGGGTGAGGAAATTCAGGGACTCGGGCCCAAAGAGACATTTTTCCATTGTTTCAAAGTTTGAAGTTTTCTGGATGAGGACATGAAGTCTTGGACTAGGAGGGCACGAGCGCTCTGTAAGAATGGCACGACAATGGTAAAGTCCTGGATTCGACTTCAAGGAAATTTTGAAGGGTTCGTCGCAATTTTGCGACACAGGATTTTAGATGTTCATTCCTTCTACCTAGCGAATCCATATTTCTTCCCCGCTTATCCATTATTTATCATGAAATATTCAAAAAACACTGCAGGAGGGTAGATGACAAGCATACCTCGAGAACTCGATGAAGCAAGTTGTTAAATCCCTGAGGAATCAGTCGATGCAGGCGATGAGCGTGGTGGCAGAGAATGGCGAAGGAAATGCGTCTCTTTGGTAGCTCTAAATTTCCTCCTAACTAACATGACATTGTGAAAATGATAGGTTGAGCGTACTATTTATACTCCTAGATCCATTTAATACACTTCGATAAATGCACATATGACGGATGGCAAGTTCAAATTTTGAGATGGGGATGGGAGGTCCAGAACTCAAAGGCTAGAAGGATGTGAGCTAATGGCTGATGACAAACAGAGAAATCACAACGGTGCCTCGGGAAAAGGAGTCTAGCTAGCCGGGCTTGGGGTGCATGAAGGATGACAATTTTGCAACATAATTCATGTGGAAGCATTGGGGCCTATTCACAACATCCTATACTCCTTCAGGGTTACTCTCCATAGTTAGATTTTGCATCTACCAGAAGTGGAGCCAGGAGAGAATTAGGAACACGAAGCTTCTTAACATAGGCAGGGTCAGGTTCAGAACGAGATTGAGATTGGACCTGGGAACAAAATGAAATCTGAACCTAGAACCAACTAATGGTCCCAAGTTCGTCCCCCACTTTGGCCCCACTAGTTTACCACAAACATCAAGTGAGTTGTCACATTAGATCATGGAAGATCCCCCAAACAAAAACAACACAACCAAAAGAAATGAAAGGCGACAAAAGAAAGCAAAGGAAGATGGAACCATGGCCAAAACCAGACCCAGACAAGACACCAAATGAGGACACAACACAAAGGAGAAAAGCAGGAGCAGAGGCAGAACATAAGGAGAGCAGAGGTGGAACATAGCGGGCACGAAGGTGGAATGAAAATGAGAGTGGAGGTGAGACCAAATGAGAGCAAAGGAAGAACCAAACGAGAGCGGAGGCGGGACCAAACAAGAGTGGAGGTGGGACC
>VDFB02168118.1:23260090-23418003 GCA_007258455.2 Sequoia sempervirens
TCACTAAGTGGATTGAAGCTATTCCCATGACCCACATCACTGACACACAGATCTCTAAGTTTATCTTGAACTATATCATCTATCGGTATGGTTTTCCTCAATCCATTATCATAGATAATGGCCATTCATTCAAGAACCAATAATTCTATCATCTCTATGAAGAGTTCCATATCCAACATTATTTTTCCACCCCATATTACCCACAAGGTAACGGCCAAGCAGAGGTATCTAACAAAACTATCATTAGAATCCTCAAAAAGATTGTCAATGATGTTGGCTGTGATTGGAATTTACAACTTAATCCCACCTTATGGGATTATCACACAAGTATCTGTACTCCCACTAGTGCCACTCCATATTATTTAGTATTTGGTTCTAAGGCCATTCTGGCTATTGAGGCCGAGATTCCTTCCCTGAGGGTATCCTTTAAAGGTCACATTGATGATGAAGAGTACCGAGTTTCAAGACTACATGAGCTAGAATTCCTAGATGAACAAAGACAAAAGGAATTAGATCATATCCAAGCATACCAAAATCGTCTTCGTCGCAGTTACAATAGAAAAATATTGAATATAAATTTTGACATTGGTGACCTGGTCTAAATGGAGAACCCCAAGAATCAAGTTGAAAGAGAGAAACTAGGAAAGTTTGAACCTAACTGGTTAGGACCCTACATTGTCACAAAAGCCTTTGGATCAGGAGCATATCAACTCTCTACTCTTGAAGGAGAACCATTTTCAGCAGCCATCAATAGTCTTCATCTAAAGAAGTTCTATGCATAGCTTCTGAGAGCCTTGTCTTAATTAGAAAAAATACAAAAAAATAAAAAAATAAAAAAAAATGTTACCTAGGTGAAAACATGGCAAACATGCATCTTGGTAACATAAAAACAATTAGAAAATCCAAAAAATAGTAAAGAGAAATAAGTCGTCCAATAGTGAAAACCACTTTGGTGGTGCTTTAGATAAGTACCATGGTGAAAATCTAGCAAATAGGCGCCATGTGTAGTTGACTTTGTTCCTTTGTCTACTATCATTCTAATCTAACCTCCCTATATATATCACTTATCCCTATATATACTATTTATCCCTGTACATATTGCCTATCTTTCCCGTCCATTGCTTGTACATACCATTCATAATAAGTTGTAGTCTTTCCCATAACTTGGAACGATTGACATCAAGTTCATTTCATATCCCCCCATTTTATCCTATTCATAATCAATTGGTCTTATACTTGACTGGGGGAAAAAACTTGACGTGTGTCATATTGGTTCTTACATTGGCTGTTTTGAAGACATAAAACCATCAAAAAATCCAAAAACATCACAAAATGTCTTGAAAAAATCACAAAACATCAAAAAACTTCAAAAAGACAAAAAAATCAAAACATGTCAAAAATCCAACAAAAATAGAGTCAGAGTCAGTTGCACTTGTCAGTATTTTTCATTTGTCAAACTATGTTGCCTCTGTGACTGGATGTAGGCAAGGCCATCTGCTGATGTGCCCCTGAGGCATTACATCAGTCCTTTTAGGTTTGTCTATATAAAATCATGATTCAATCCATTGTCTATATGACAAGGTCATTGGTCATGTTGAACTATGAGGTCTTTGCGTGTATAATGTAGCAAGGACATCAATCGATGAGCCCCCGAGGCCACACTAGGTCAGTCCATTAGGGTTTGTCACATGCACTACCACACACATCTGTTATCTTCATACAAATCAAGCTTCTTATATTCAGTTTTTTCAGTCAAAGTCTAGTCAAACTATGAAGTCTCTACGTGTATAATGTAGGCAAGGCCAGCAATCGATGAGCCCCTGAGGCCGCACTAGGTCAGTCCTTTAGGGTTTTTCGTCACACACAGTTAATTGTCAGCACATCATATCAAGTCATGCATCAATCTGGTGAACAAGTAAAAAATGTCTCTAAGTCAAATCAAACAAATTGCCAAAGCAACAACCAAAACAAATAAACTTATATCTACTATAGGATGTGTCCTTCCTGAAAATAGATAGTATCGAAACAATCAACTTATGTCTTATACATGATGAGTCCTTCCTAAATATAGACACTATCAGACAATCAACATAGCCTTACATAGGTTATCACATCAACGACATCAGACTCAATGTCTTATATGATACATGTCTTTCTGAAACCAGGCTTTTGTCATGCCTTATATAGATAGTCATAACATTAAAACCAGACTTATAGTCTTATTCGGTATGTGTCTTTCCTGAAACCAGGCTCAATCAATCAATCATCTTATCAATCAAAACAATCAAACAAAAAGATCAAATTTTGACAAATATTTTACTGGCTTTTGACTTTATGGCTTATTTATCTTATCATTTCATTTGACTTTATGATTGGAATCCTATTACTAGCTTTCTCAAGGATGTCCCATGAAGGATTTAGAGGAGCGATAACGTCTCATGACCCGTATTTTCTTTGATTGCTGATTGTTGACTGTCTTTTAAATTTGATTTTGAGTCATGTTACTAGCTTTCTCAAGGATGTCCCATGAAGGATTTAGAAGAGCAATGACGTCTCATGACCCGTCTTTTATTTTGTTTGCTGTCTGTGGTTTGTCTTGACAAAAAGACTGGGGAAATTTTGCCCTTAGTATGAGTTAGGACACTCCTTGTCTTCGACTATCTATTGTTAGCAAGTGGATGACCTTGCACACCTTGATCTATGTCATATCATTGTGTTTCTCTCCATTTGTATTAGTTACCGCCCAATGATGATAAAGTGCAAAGCCTTTTGTGATTTGGAAAAATATCAAAGATTTCTAATACTAACATTCATCTTTTCACACTAACATATTCTTCACCACCCTTATCTATTTTCTTCAATCCTTTTGTCCTTCATCTTCTAGTTCTCTCATCGATTTTGAGAGCACACTCATGTTCATTGAACCCACTTGTCCTTTGAAGGGGGCATACCACTACCTCCTCGTCATCCTTCCTCATTCTACTTTTACCGGGGCATGACTGGGGCATGTTTTTGATCAATTTTCTTTGACACAATGCCGAAATGACAATGTATCAAAGAGGGGCGAAATGTAGACATTGAAATTTGGTCTAAGTCTGTGACTTCAATTTTTTCATAATTCGCATCTTCATGGTCATGATTAAATAACGTTAATTATTTAATTATTCTCTAAAGTCCTTAATTCTTCTATTAATTAAATAAACTTAATTATTTAGTTAATTCACTTTAACAGTTATTCAACTATTAATTAAATAATTTTAATTATTTAATTAATTCACTTTATTTTTATTCTATCTTGATTAATTAAATAAATGTTCTTTATTTAATTATGTCACTAATTAACTTTATCCTCCTTGAATTAAACAAATTCTTATTTAATTTATCTTTATCATATTTCTGACTATAATTAAATAAATACATTAATTATTTAATTATTCATTTAACCTTTTCACCACTCAATTAAATAAATCTTATTTATTTAATTAATCTTTAAATGTCAAATCTTGAATTAAATAAACCATTGAATTCATAAAAGTCTATTTCGAACACATTCTTCTATATATGGATAAACACTTAAGTTATCTAAGTATTCATTCTTACTCAACTCAAGATCTATTTAAATCAGTCAGTTATCTCCTAATTTGATATCTGAATGTCTTTCACGAATAAACTCTCTGTCATAGCCAGTTAGTTATCTAGTTCTAACTCGCATGCATGTACATGCTTATTAATTAAATATCTTTATTTAATTAAATAAATCTTGTGTGCGCGTTCTAACAGAACGTTGCTTTTAATCTATCTTTATCTTTTTCATGCAAAGATAATTCTTCTATTTTTGAATATTGTTGATGGGTGTTTTTGCACACTTTCTCAACACAAACAATACATGGATGCACTACCTCTCTTGAAAGGAGACTTCCAATAACAAGTTGCTAAAAATCACCCCAAGGTCTCTCAGGTGTCAGGTCATGACTTGCATGGAATTTCTTAGTTGATATTTGATGTGATTATGCTAGTAATCATAGGGAAAACTTAGATAGCTAGATGCGAAGTGGATCTTACGAGTTGAAGTTTCTTGGAATGGGAATTAATGAGCACTTTGCTGTAGGTTCAAACAACAATCTGAAACTCCAATGTTTTTCTTGAATTTTAGCTTTACAATGTGTAATGAACCTTATCATAAGCTATTTCTAAAAAAAAAGGAAAAAGGGCAGGGAAGAGGAGAGTTTCCTGGATTTGTAACTAACTATGAACAGTGATCATGGAGGTTTTGCTATGGACAACTTCCTTCAAACATGATTCCATTTAACCAAAAAACCTACAGTATCATGAAATCTTGCTATCTTCAAAGGTCTGCAAATATTTTACCATTCATCCACCAACATGCATGAATAAAGATAAAAGTTTTAAAGCAACTTTAAGTTTTAGCCCAGACTAACTTTACATAGCTATTTACTAGCAACAAATAGTAAAAAGTATGGACTGGGAAGGCATCTACACAACAAAATTTTTCATAACCACAAAACAACATTACCAAATATATCTAAGCAACCTAAAACCAACTAGAATAGTAATGTAAATCTAACTAAAACATCTAACTATGGGAGATTGAATCATGAAACATGTAGAGAAACTCAGAAAATACACCAAAGTTAATGTATTTCCATTAAAATTTCTGCAGCATGTCATTGCAACAACTCAAACCCCTCCTGAAAATGGGAAGAGACCCCCTATTTATAGTGTCCAAAAAGTAGAATGTATGGAAAAGATTAATTTACATTATGTGGCCATGATTCATTACAAATTAGGGTTCTACCTACCCCACAATATTTTGTAATTTAAAATACAACTTTGTCTTTATCCCAATTTTGTCCTCTAGTGACAACACTGTAGCATTTTGTCTTTTTGCTAATTGCCCTTTTTCTTTAGCTATTCCTTGAGGAACTCTTCATCAATAATAGGGTTTCCTGCCTGCTTCCTCAAAGCTGCAAACTCCATGAACTTCAAAATTAATAGTTGGAGCTTATCAACATCAATGATTTCAGATCGCAACACTTGATAACTCCATTCTTGGGACTATTCGGTGAGATTTTCCCAATATTCATCATACTTAGTGGTGTGATCTCAGAACATCTCTGACTAGGTAAAGGCTTGGGAAACAAAGCTCATGAAATCAGTGGTGATTTCATCCGACATTCCATCCTCGATCTTCTTCTGGAAGTGGGGCTTTATCTTCTCTGGATCCATCTGTATGACAAGCATATCATATCCTATTAGTAGCTTCAAGTATCTGACACAATCGGCCCAAATCTCTTTAGCCCACTCAATATCAACATTCACACTTGTCGAGCACCAAATCCAACCTTTCTTTTCAATTTACAAAATCATGCTTCCAGACATTGACGAGCCAAGTAGCCATCCTTCTTAAATGCAAGCTCTTTCTCCCAAGTCGCGCTTGGTAGTTTAAGAATAGCCTCTATCTTTGGGTAGGTGGACTCATATCCCACTGGGAAGTCAGTGCAAAGTTTCTTCGTACCCTCAAGAGAGTGTTGGAGATCCAAGAATTTGTTTTCTGTCCCAACAACACAATTGATGCCCATGTTTCTGACATATAGGACCTATCATAACCAACTTTCTATAGTCTTATCCAGGTTCTTTCTCTTTTCCAACTTGTCTATTTTCTCTTTTGACAATAGTTATGGTGGAGCCATGTACATGGTAGGTACTTCTTCTATCAAGGACCATTGTTGGATGTACGCCGTTAGGTCAGCCACCTATGCCTTGAGCTCTTCTTTTGAAACCTTGTCCTATTGTATCAAGTGTACTACTATGGCACCAAATTCTTGGAGGTGCTCTACCTTTTTCTCTCTAGTAGCTATTCCTAAATAAATGGTAGAGACATTGTAGTTTATCCATTCTGTTCCCACTACTGACGTCGCTACCTGAACGGTCCTAGATCTAGAGACATCCATTGTCACCTTAGATTTGACCATGGGATTCTTCTCCCTTCTGGTGCTGATTTGTGCCCTAGCTAAGATAGCTTCCAACCTTGCTCTTGGGTCAGCCAGGGCAAGAGATTTCTTCTTAAGCTGCTTTTCTAGCCATTTGGGCATAACAGATTTTCCTTTAGGTGACTCAAGATCACCCTCCTTTGTTTGGACTTCTATTTCTTTATGTCCGAGAGCCTTTTCCTCCATTTTAGTGCCTTCTCCCTCTTCCTCATTGGAATCAATCAATACTTCACCAACTGGGCACATGCTCCTCAGATTGTCCAATTTTGAGGTTTTTGTCAGTTCAAACCTCATCTTCAGGTTTATCCTCTTCTGCATTCTCTCCCTCTTTACGAGGAGGTGGCACATCTTCATGCTATTTCCTTTTTTGTTCTTCTTGTCCTTCTTCTTTGGGAGGCGACATTTCTACTTCTTCTCTGACAAACCCCAACTGCCTACCTAGCTCTTCCTCAAAATCAGGATCGAAAGTTCACACAATAAACTTGCCACCGGTGTCCTCCTCTTCATCTCCACTTTCAGAGGATCCTGTTTCTTCTTCTTCACGAATCACCTTCTCAATCTACAATTGTTCATACTCTGGATGTTTGTGATATTCATTTTCCTCGTCTTCTAATGCTTTTGAGGCTTCCCTTTCTAATCGCTCCAGCTCCTTGGATATTTTCATTGTAGCTTCCATCACTGGTGGCTCAGTCAGAGGCTTTGAGGGAGGGGCACGAGCGAGGATTTGCACTAAGACAACTTGGATGGTGGGATCCATCAGTACTTGGGAAATCTCAAAGGGGACATTTTGCATGTGCTGCAAGAATGCCTCTAGCAATGTGAGTGTTGGAATTAGTATTGTTGTTGCTACAAGTGGAAGCGATGTGGTGGGGGACATAGAGGTGGAGGAAAGTGGAGAAGTGGTAACAAAGGAGGAATCAATCAATACTATGGGCCCAGTTGGTGAAGAGGAGGAAAGGTGGATCGAAATGTCCACTGTGGGTGGGGATCTAGCAACCATAGCTTGGAAAATAGGTAGAGGGATAACAACATTGGAAGAGGCCGGTGGAGACTTTGACTAATCCATCTCCATTTCTTCTCCCTTATGAAGGGGATCTTCTTGAATTGCGGCCAGTCTTGTGATTCTTCCTTCTTGACCTTTTATGTTTCTTTGAAGGCTTATCCTTCGAAGCTTTCCTTGTGTAATTTTTTTGATTTGGCTACTATTCTTCAGTCTCTTTTCTTTTCCTTGATCTTGTGAATGGGAGAGATTTAGATGTTTCTCCTGTTGAGGTGGTAGTAGCTACCTCATTTGTGGCACTAGGCTCAATTTAGATCCCTTCATATGTTAGGATAACCCTTTGTTGCTTCAATCAGGCTACCAGTCCATCGAACCATTCCTTAGTGCGAGCCTCGATGGGCTTAGTTATAATATCAAGGTCATCAACCTCTTACTCATCTCAATCTACTACTAGCAACGACAAGTTGGTGACTGCATTGTACTTGGGGTCCAAGACTATGCTCTCATCTTCCACTTGATTGCGGATAGGAAACAATTTCACCCTTTTCATGAAGTATGCAGTCATTCGCATGTAATGCCTCATGCATACTTCATTATCATATTTGCAATTTGCCAAAAAATCTTCAACATGATGCAGGTGGGTGTACTCTTGTCCTAGTTCATTTCTTATGTGCCCATACGGATCCTTCTGTGGGTGAGCAGTGTGGAGGCTGAAACAATATTCTTCTAGTTCCTTCTCTAAGTTCCCTGCACACTAACAAGTTTGTAGCTTGTACATCCCTGGGCCAAAAGAAAGAGGATAGGGGATTCTTGCCAAATGCTTGCTATTGAGGAGAGCATGTACATGTCACAGCTACTGAGAGAGTTCTAACAATATAATCCGGTCATTGGGGTATCGAGGTAGCTTATTCGGCCTTTCTGTGTAGCCTTGGGTGTGAATGTAGATGAACTTAGGGTATTGAATAAAAAATAAGGCGTATTGCTTCAAAAATTCTTGAGCACTGTGAGAAACTCTTCTCTCAAAATCTCCTCCAAGCAGCCTAATAATGTGACCTATGAAAGTGTCATCACTCTACAATTGTCCCTCTTGAAATTTATATACTACAACTAAGGGTATCTATCATTAAATTTTAATGCACAACCAGATTCTTCATTAGGCACTCTGAACAATCCACTATACTGCTTCCATTCAGCCAATGAGTAAACTAGGTAGGATGTCAAATAAAATTTGGAGGTCTTTTTGATATTCATAAATTTCTCATGGAAATAGTCACTTATTATTCCCCCTAGTAGAATGTCATCTGTGTGGAATCCTCTTCCTTTCCACGAAGGATCTGCTCTACAAAGTAGACCATCCACTCTTCAAAGTATGCAACAATGAGAAGGCCCATTTTTCTGCTCAACAGAGTCACTAGGTCATGATAGTCTTCATGGAAATCATCGCGGTAAAGTTCTTGGGAAACTTTCACAGCGCTGCCCCGCTTCTCTTTGAGCCAATACTAGTTTATAAGCTTCTTGCACCTGATGGGATTTGCATCCCACATTACCTTGCATTCCTCGATTGTTGGTAGTTCCATCTCCCCAAAGGTAGGGATGTGAAAAGTCTTTGTTATCACCTCTCCCGACATATCAGCCAAAATGTTCCCATCTCTATTTATTATTGTTTGAGTCTCTGGTTGATATGCTTGCTGGCAAGCCATGACCAATTCAAGAGTGACAAGAGATGGAGGAAAGCCTATAGCCTTAGAAATTCCACTGCTTCTGATAAGCCTTGCATTATTTGTAGTCGGATTGATCTTGACCCTTTGCTTAAATTCATCAATATCAACGTACCCAATATTGGTATCAGTAATCTCCTTCCAATCTATGATGATATTTGAGTGCAAAAGATCTCCCTGGAATTGAAATTTAATCTGGTCCTTGTCCTCTTTCCCATGAGGCACTCTGCTTGCTTTCTTCCCTTTGTCTTTCTCTGCAGCTGCCCTCGAGGGTCCTACACCTGATTCCATATATTCTACAGACAAAGGCATGAAAGCGCAATTAAACATAAAAACATCAATGTTAGCCAAAATTGCTTTTAACTAAGTTAGGTTGGATGATACATCACTCATGAAATCAATTATTTTCTTTGAGATGCCATCGGTAGTTTACTAGAGGGAATTTGGGCAACCCGGGCCCATGGGGCTGAACTTCCTTGGTAAGATTGCTGTTGTGAAGAGTGAACAAGGCAGTGAAATCTGAGTGATTTCTCCCAGCTTCAAGCTTGGATGATTTTAAAGGTTTATGCAAGGGAGGGTTCAATTTAAGCACGTGGGTCAAGACTTGTTTCTAGATCAGAGGCCATTTGAATCATATTTGGAGCACCCAGAGATGTGAGGTGGGAAAGCTGTCTAAGGTTCATCGTTTGAAACAACTAGGCTAAAACAAAATTCCATGGATGGAGTTTTGGGTTCTAGGACCCATGAGGTAGAAAGGTGGCTAATACAACCTATTAATCTTTTAAGCACTCGTGTCAAATGGTCTGGGAAGCTGTTCGAAGATAGCCGTTTGGAATGGCTGGCACTAAGCAGAATTTGGAGGATGGAATTTTGGAGGATCAGACTTGGGGACATATTTGGCTTTCAAGTTTCTTTTGTTAAAACCTCATTGGAAATTAGAATGGTGGGCCCTAAGGGCCAAAAGGACGGGGCAAATATGCTATTTGAAATGGTGAAACCCATGCAGCATCCCAAGAATAGAATCGTGCAGGAGCGGTCCTATGAAGCATGAGGGGAGGCTAAAAGTTTTCGAGTTTGCAAGTCCCGAGGGTGAGCAAGGTGAGGAAATTTGGGGACCTAGGCTCAGAGAGACATTTTTTTGTTGTTTCAAAGTTTGAAGTTTTCTAGATGGTGACAAGAAGTCTTGGGCCTAGTGGGTGCGAGTGCTCTGTAAGAAGAACGACTTGGCAATGGTAAAGTCCTGGATTCAACTTCAAGGTAATTTTGAAGGGTTCCTCACAATTTTATGACATGGGATTTTAGATGTTCATTCCTTCTACCTAGCGAATGCATATTTCTCCCTCGGTTATCCATTATTTATTGCAAAATCATCAAAAAACACTGTGAGAGGGTAGACGATGAGCATACCTTGGGAACCTGACAATGCAAGTTGTTAAATCCCTGAGGAATCGGTCGATGCAGGCAATGGGCACGGTGGAAGAGAATGGTGAAGGCATTGCTTCTCTCTGGCGGCTCTGAATTTTCTCCTAACTAACCTGACATTGTGAAAATGATAGGTCGAACCTACTATTTATACTCCCAGATCCATTTAATACACTTCCATAAATGCATGTATGGTGGATGGCAAGGTTGGTAAGTTAAATTCTAAAATGATGGTGGGAGGTTCGAAACCCAGAGGCTAGAAGGATGCGAGGTAATGACCAAAAATAAATGGAGAAGTCACAACAGTGCTTCAGGAAAAGGAGTCTAGCTAGCCAGGCCTGGGGTGTGTGAAGGATTGCAATTTTGCAACACAATTCATGTGGAAGCATAGGGGTCCGTTCACACCATCCTTTACTCCTTCAGGGTAACTCTCCATAGTTAGATTTTGCATCTACCAGAAGTAGAGCTAGGAGAGAATCAAGAACATGAAGTTTCTTAACATAGGAAGGGTTGGGTTCAGAATGGTACTGAGATCAGACCCGAGAATAGAACAAAATATGAACCTAGAACCAACTAATGGTCCCAAGTTCGTCCCCCACTCCGGCCCTGCCGGTTTACCACTAACATTGAGCGAGTCATGACATTAGAACATGGAAGATCCCCCAAACACAAACAACATGAACAAAAAAATGGAAGGTGACAAAAGAAAGTAAAGGAAGATGAAACTGGGGCAAAAACCAGACCTAGACAAGACACCAAATGAGGACACAACACAAAGGAGAAAAGCAGGAGTGGAGGCAGAATGCAATGAGAGCGGAGGTGGAACACAATGGGCATGAAGGCGGAACCAAAACAGAGTGGAGGTGGACCCAAAACAGAGTGGAGGTAGAACCAAAATGAGAGCAGAGGCAAGGACCAAATGAGAGCGGAGGTGGAACCAAAAAAGAGTGGAGGTGGTACCAAACGAGAGTGGAGGCGAGACCAAAACTAGACTCAGAACCTTTTGTAAAGTTCTGAGTTCAGTTTCCAGCCTGGTTCTGCTTCTGGAAAAAGGAAAGGGAATGAAGGAAAAAGGAAAACCAAAGAAGACCTAAGGGAGGAAACCAACCCAAAAGCCGAACACAAGCAAAACCATAAAGAAAACAAGAAGACAAGAAGCGGAGCTGGAACTAGAACGAAAACTAAACCAAGAAATTGGTGAAGGTTCTAGGTCTAGTTTCATCCCGCGCCCTGAACCTACAAGGCAAAGGAAGCAAGGTCTTAAGAGGGAGAGAAAAACTCCTAAGACCCAAACAAAACACCAAGGACAAACAAAATACAAGGGGGACCCACATCACGAGATGACATCCTTAAGACTCCTTGAACTGTTAGGACACCAAAATAGGGGGCACAGAAAATGAGGTAGTGAAAAAATGACCCAACAAGGTGAAGGAAAGAGAGGGTCCCTGTTCCGAATGGGGCATGTGTGCTGAGTGCACAAAAAATGGTGACTCTACTGGGAAATTCTCCCGAGCATTCTAAGGATAAGTATTCATTCAGGACCTAGAATCTCTGGTTTTGCACACCAAGGGCCAACTTCCAAGAGTGAACTAAGAAAATAGGGTCCTTATTTGGGTCAATCTACAAGACATCTTAGAAGTGTGTGTAGTGAATTCATTCCCTTCCTTGGGAACTGTGACAAGCAATGACTAATCCAACCGAGCAAGTTATATAAACCGTCCAACACCAAAAGTAACCTGGACATTGCCCCATTGCCAGTTAGGTGTCCATAGCCCTAGTGGAGTTGTCGCTGTGGCCTCACGGATATTGCTCTACTACCAGCCAGGCATCCATAGCCCCAGTAGAGTTACCCGCACACCCATACAATTGCTTAATTTTAGAATTTTCTTTCCTTTCTCTTTTTATTTTAATGTTTTTTTTTTACTTATCTTTTGCTCAACCGTGTAATCACTGAAGCCTACAATGGGTTTGAGAACCACAATGGTCATTGGAGTGGACTTAAGATTTTTCACTTACTCAAATATCATAACAGCCATTGTACAACCCTTTGGAAATGATTAACATGCATTTTGTGCAAGATATGAGATGTATGTAAAAGGATTCAACCAAGGGTCGAGTTCTGAGGCAAAGTTCAAATGAGGAAATCACTCCTAGGCAACTTTTAGGGACCAATAGTCAAGAATGAGTGTTTATCCAAAGAACAATAAGGACAGACAACAAAGTGCACTATTTTTTGAACAAGCATGACCATCGCACCAAGAACGAAGAACCTCTCAGCAAAATAAAATGATTGGGAAAAAGAAGAATGAAATGACACAAAATAGGAAAACACAAGAAAACCAAAAGACAACCTACTCTAATCTATATACAAATATTTACAAAGAGCAGCTCAAATGAGCTCAGGCTTGGAAATAATGCTTCAAGTGCTGCCCATTGACTAGCAACGAGACATCTTCACTAGTAAGGGTATTTAGGCAGAAAGCATTATCTCCCAGGATTTCAGTTATCTGAAAGGGGCAAAGCCAAAGCTTGTCCAATTTCTTATGTCCCCCTTTCTTTTCATGGGCCTTGTCCTAACATAAGACCAGATCTACAATCCTAAAGGCCTTGATCTTGGCTCGATGATCGAACCAATGTTTGACTATGCCCTGGTGTTTGGTGAAATTTTCTATGGCACGGTCTTATACTTCTTCTAAACGCAAGAGCTTAGCTAACCGAGTTTCTCTACGGTCCCCCCCTTCGTAAAAGTCATTGATAAACTAGAGGGTAGGGATTTTCAGGTGGATAGGAAATATGGGCTCTAAGTCATAGACAAGGCGAAAGGGGGACTCACCAAGGGCAACCTTTTGGCGAGTACGATCCGCCCAAAGGGAAAAACGAAGCTGGGTATGCCAGTCCTTGGGATTCCTATCGAACAGTTTCTTGATCACGGTGATCAGGTTTTTGTTTGTGGATTCAACAAGGCCATTTCCTTAAGGGTAGTAATTAGATGAAATTTAAGGGCTATCCCATAGTCGAAAGCCCAACCAAATTTTTTTAATGAAGCAAATGAAGGTCCGTTATCACACACTAATGCATAAGGACAACCGAAGCAATATAAAATGAAAATTTCCAAAAAAACTGTAACTACTTCAGTTGTGCATTGCCTACATGCAATTTTCTTCATCCATCTAATGCAATAATCAGTAGCGATAAGAACGCACCTATGTCCCACAGATGATGGAGGTCTTCTCGGACAAATGAAATTGAGACCCCATTGTGAAAATGGTCTCACCTCTAGAATAGGTTGCAGCAATACAACAATTTTTTTTTCCTTGGTAGCGGTGGTTTGACATGTGTGGCATGAGAAAACATGACTATGGGCATCCTTGAAGATTGTTAGCCAATAATATCCTACTCTTAATATCTGATGTGCGTTGGAAGGTTTGAAATTGTGACCCGTACCAAACTTGTCATGGAACTCCTTCAAGATTCGATCTGCTTCCTCTTTTCCAAGGCATCTTAAGTAGATACCTTCATGATTTCTTTTATATAAAATGGATCCTTACAACATGAAACTGCTCCTCTTCAGGTGGAGGGAACGCTTCTAAACTCCCTATAGGTGAGGCGATCACTTGTGATTCAGCAAATAATAAAAGACATCCTCGTACCATTCCCCTGGAGAAATGTTTTTCAGCTAGTATTGCTGGACGGTAAGTTCTGGCCCTACTTCTACTATAGTTTCAATGATTGTTCGGGTAAGTGCTTGCCCTCTTACCAGCCTCATTGGATGGATTTCCATATCATACTCTTGTAGCAATGTGACCCATTTTGCTCTCTATTACCCCAACTCATTCTGCATAAGTAATGTCTTTATTGCTAGGTCAGGAACTATGGAAAATACCTTATTGCGCAAGATATAGTGTCTGAAATTCATCACCCTTCTGACAAGGGCATATGCCTATTTTTCCATGTTACGATAGCATAACTCAAAATATTTCAAAGGAGCACTCATGAAGGCGATTGGATGTCCGTTCCCATCTTCATCTTTCTGAGTTATAATGCTAGCACAAGAATGTTCTGAAGCAAACGAGTAGCTGTAGAATGGCTTCAGATAGTCTGGGCTAATGAGCATAGGTTCCTCAACAATTGCTTAATTTCTTCAAATTCCTGCTTGGCTTCAGGAGTCCACTTGATCTTGGCATCTTGTTTTAGCATGGCATTAAGCGGCTTAACAATTTTAGCAAAGCTTGTGATGAGTTTCCTCACGAAATTAATCTTTTTGAAGGACTTCAATTCCTTCTTGTTGCTTGGTGGTGGAATTCTTAGCAAAGATTGGATGCGTTCAGGGTCTATGGAGATTCCTCGCTCTGAAATGATATGCCTTAGTAATATCCCTTTAGTCACTCCGAAGATGCACTTCTTCAAATTAAGGAGACTCCAAACTCCCTACACCTTTGAAACACCTTGCATAAATCAGAGACATGATCACTCCATTTATTTGAAATATGGTTAGATCATCCATATAGATGATTATGCACTTCCCAATCAAGTCTTTGAAGGCAATGTCCATAGCATGTTGGAAGGTGGCATTGACATTGATGAGCCCAAAGGGAATTCTTCTGTAGGCAAAGGTCCCCCACTTGGTGGTGAATGCTGTCTTGTGGTGATCTTCATACTACACCATCAACTGGTTATACACAGAGTACCCATCGACAAAGGACATCATTTGCGAGCCATTGACGATGTGTGACACCTCATCTAATAAAGGCACCAGGTAGTTGTCTTTCTCAGAAGCTCTGTTCAAATTCTAGAAGTTAACACACAACTTGATTTCTCCATTCTTCTTTCTGACCGGGACCAAGTTGGCTACCCATGTAGAATGCTTGAATGGGAATATAATTCATGCTGAAAGCAATTTCTGCACCTCTTTGTAAATGATGGGCTCTAGCAAGGCATTGATAGGATGCTGCCATTGATGGAATGGCTACACTTTTGTCTTGAGAGGGATGGTGTGTGTGATGATGGAGGTGTCATAAGTCTTAAGTTCTTCATAGCTCCATGACACCACATCATGATACTTCCATAAAGCATCCACAATCCCTTTCTTTTCCTCTGTAGTGCAAACTTTGCCAATAAAAACATTTTTGATCTCCTCGGTTGTTCTGAGGTTGTGAGTGTCACATTGGTTGCTTATGGATTCCTTCTTCATTTGCCAATCTTGATCTCTAATCTGATCCAAGTCAAAAATATGTTCTAGCTGAACCATCCCTCAGGGAATCGTGTTGGTCTTGAGGTTGATAACCCCCTCTATATCTATTTCAGCCTCTTTTGGATCAACCTCATCAATTATTTGAGTGGCAAAGACATCAGAGCTCGTGATGAACTCGAGGATGTGCTTATCATCATTGAAGACTCAAAAATGGGTGACATTATCTGGAAAGGACATTGTAGAAGTCAGTTCAATAATGAATTTCTTGAGACCTGACAAGGATAGGGGTTGCAATGTGCTGGCTGCTTGAGCCAAAGCATTAGCTGTATGATTTTGAGCATGAGGGATTAACTGCATATTGAATGCGTCCAACCCTTTTGGGAGATCCCAAACCCTATGCCTATAGTTTTCCAATCTTCTATTGTGACAAGAGTACAATTTTTTGACTTGTTTAACCACCAACTCAGAATCATCAAAAACTTGTAGCATCTTAACATTTTTCTTCAAGTCCATTAGAAGACCATGGACTAAAGCCTCATACTCTGCTACATTGTTGGTACAATAAAACTAAAGTCTATGAGCAACAAAATAAGTCTTACCTGTAGGGTTGATAAGCTTGAATCCGACACTGACTCCTTGCTTTGATTTGGATCTGTCGAAGCATAATGTCCAGAATTTGGAAGGATCTTTGACGTCGGGGCTGTTGAGGTGATAGACTTTAGGCTGTGAGTTGTCATTTATGAGTTCTGAAGAAGATAGTGGCTTGGTATTGTGGAGGGAAGGCTGCTCCTATTGTGTTTCCTTCTTGGGAGGGACTAATCTCTTGATGTGTTCTACTGCTGTTTTGCACAAACAACACTCAAACTCAGAATGAGCAACATCATGTATCCTACACTAGTTTGGGAGTAGGAGCTCCTAGAAATTCATTCTTGCCCCTAGACTGAGTTGATTTTGTATGCAATTTTACATAAAATCCCATAATCCATCCAACAATCCCAAAGTGTTGTCCTTAGGGGCTTCCTCATCAACTTGTACCAGCATCTTCGTGCTTTGAGGTGAATGGGTTAAATCAACTAGATGGCTGCATTGCACTAGTAGGACCATGGCCACCATCCCTTCTTCTTGAATCTCTACCTCTTCTTGATAAGAAAAGGGACAATAATTTCCCAACTCAGTTTTGACAAATAACACCTCATTTAGGTTGTTATATTCAGTGATCATGTACTTCATGCGTGGCTCTCGATCAATGCAGATCTAATTGGGCAGTCCTTTCCATGGAAGCCACATGTGCAAAAAAATCTGTGGTAGCATATCCATTCAAGGCACGGGTGAAGTCTCATCCAAAGATGATTCCATACGCATCAGGGATATTTGCAACTTGGATGTCAATGACCTATTGCACCGTCAGGTCCACGACAATCTACATTGGGATCCGATTCATTTCTTCCACAATATTTACCTCAATTTTGTCTAGTTGAGTCACCTTTTTCTTTGAAGGTGTGGGAGTAATCCCAAGGGCTTTGCATACAACTAAGGGCATGACGTTGGCTGATGCTCCAAAATCAATCAAACAATTGTGTAGATTTTTCCCAAATATCTGAATGGTGGTGAGAAAGGGTGGTGTTTCCAATTTCCCTTGGAAGAAGCCCATAGGCATGTCCATCTGGGCTACTTGAGCTTTGTTTTTATCACCAGTCTAGTCCTTGGTCTGCCCTAAAGGTTGATCCTTTGAAATTTGTTTGTTGTTCTGATCAAATTATTTTGTGGGCTGCTTACCCATAAGCTGATTAGAGGGAGTATCTTTATTTTTCCCAATGATGTCTTAGATCATAGGTTCTTGCCTGGGTTCTTCGAAGGTGACACTTTTTGCTGATGTTTCTTGCATTGCTTAGATGATGGGGTTCCATTATGTACCCTAAAGAAGGCATGCCTTACAATAGGGACTTTGAGTAGTTCGAAGGCAGATAGACTAATTTTTACCTTCTTGAATTCTTCTACTACATATTCACCCATTTGTTCAATCTTGGAATCAAAGGCTCGACCTATGACAGAGCTAGTAGGTTGGGCTCTTGTTTGACTTGACTGGTTTTGGGATTGACCTTGAGGCTGATTTTGTGACTAGTTCTAAGGTTGATTTTGTGACCTATCCTTGTTGAATTATTGTGTGGACACATGGGGAAGCCCAGGATTATTGCTAACATTTAGATCAGGTGGGGTACTAAAATTATTTGGCGGGGTAGAATTTGTAAAGGGTCCACCCACCTACATATTCCTAACAAAGTAGGGAGTTGTTCTTTGGTGGAACATATGAACTTTATCTACTTGTGGCTCCTCCTCATCTATTGGACCATTATCTACTAGATTAAAAAGTTGGGACAAGGTTTTTTTGTTACTTACCTTTTGCACTTCTTCATTCTTGACAGGTGTGACCTCAATATTGAGCTCATTCCAGTCGCTCCGCGGGAAGGGAGCTTGATTGACCATGAGGCAGGAAGAGTCGTAAGGCTCAAATGGGATGATGTCCCTACAACTAACACTATCAACAAAAATTTGAACCTCCACTTGGAAGATTTCAGCGGCTATCTGGAATTTAGAACAATCCAACTTGGAGTGTCTGCTTGTCTTGTGAATCCGCTACCATCTAGATAGAGCAGCCTCAGTGAGATACACTCCATTGGTCATCTTTTCATTGCTGACAGGTTGATCTAGGGGAGTAGGGACACCTCTATTGTTAGGCGACTTATTCCATGTGCGATTCTTCCTCTAAGAAGGTCTCCTCTCTAAGTTCTGATTTGAATTCTGCCCTCTATCATAATTTTTTCTAGAAGAGGTGCTAGCTTCACGGTTATCCCTATCATCCCTATTATCTCTATTGTCCTGATTGAGGTTAGCCTAGAGGCTGTGTTGGGAGGCTTGTAGCTGATTATTTTGATTTCTTAGGTGCATCATTTCTGTGGACATTTTCTTTATCATCTTAGTCAACTCTTCTAGTTTGTCTTTCTTGGTGTTGCTCGGCTGTGGTGCTTGATTTTGGAGAAAGACAGGCGGGGCCATCGACTAGTTTTGATGCGCTAGAGGAAATTCTAGTCCCGACAGGTATAATGGTGCTTGTGGCTGCTAAGGGTACATTTGCTGCTGTTGGGGAGCTTGAGGGTATGTTTGTTGTTGCTAAGGCTATAAGTAAGAAGGAACGAGAGGCACATGATTCATTAGCTGTCTGGGGTGTGGGATGATGGGCAGCTGAGGCACCTAGTTCATAAGAGGTGTTTGATGAGTGAATGCTTGGTTGAGGCCTTGAACCTACATTGGATGGGCCACTGGACCCAAAGATGGAAATGAACAAGAAATATTCTGCCCCAAATTTGCACTGGCTACGACAACCTCTGCATAGGTAGCTATTAACGTAGTGAGTGCTGAGTGCATCCTTTTTACTAATGCAGATGTGAGATTATCTAATGTTGCATAATAGATGGGAAGAGCTACAACGTCATTGTGCACATATGGATCTTGAAGTATCATAAAGGCACAATGTAAGCAATCATTAAAAGAACTGATTGGTTCATTAATCTCCCTTTAGATGGACATGAACTATTGGTACAACTCTGAAGGGCTGACCAAAATTTTATATTTTTGCAAAAAAACATTCTTCATGAGGTCCCATGAGGTAATGGAACCTCTCAGAAAATTGATATACCAGTAAAAAGAATCCTCCCCCAATGAGTATGGAAAGAGGCGGCATGTAACATCCTCATGATCAATCTACATATCTTTAATTACTGTTTCAAATATCTTGATGTGTTCTTCTACCATCCTTTGCGGGTCGCAAGGATTGAACTTGATGCATAAGCCCTCTGAATTCTTGGGTATATCATGATAAGCATTGAAGTGCAACGACGAAGGATTTTGTGCCAACCAAGCCATGACGGGAGGCAGAGGTGGTACCTATTGTTGAGGAACAACAATCTAGAGTTGTACCTACTGTAAGACAGCAGCTTGGAACTATACCTGGGCCATGACTATTTGGACTGCGCCTTGAACTTGAAGGGTAGGTAGAGTGACAACTCCCTGGCTGCCAGGAGGATGAAGCCTGAAGGCAGTTTGGAGTGGTTGGGTGGAGGGTGGATGAAAAGTGAAGGAAGGTGAAGGTGGAATGGAAGTGGAAGAGATGGAGAAAGAGGAAGAGGCAGAGTCCCCTCCCTTAGTTCATTTATCCCTTGTGGGGGGTTTCAACTCTTGAAGTTCCCCTTTGTTTGGTGTTGACCTTAAAACTCTTTGAAACCTTTCAGGGGAGAATGATCCAATTCGATCCAGCTTAGCAAGACCCTCCTTCTAGCACCGGTTTTGTTGATGGATGTTTTTGCACACTTTCTCAACACAGGTAGTACATGGATGCACTACCTCTCTTGAAAGGATATTTCCAACAAAAATTTTCTGAAAATCACGCTAAAGTCTCTCGGGTGTCAAGTCATTACTTGCATGAAATTTCTCAATTGATATTTGATGTGATTATGCTGGTAATCATAGGGTATACTCACGTAGCTGGATGCAAAGTGGATCTTACGAGTTGAAGTTTCTTGGAATGGGAATTAATGAGAACTTTGTTGTAGGTTTGAACAACAATTTGAAACTCTAATGTTTTTCTTGAATTCTAGCTTTACAATGTCCAATGAACCTTAGCATAAGCCATTTCTAAAAAAAAAGGAAAAAGGGTAGGGAAGAAGAGATTTTCCTAGATCTGTAACTAACTATGAACATTGATCATGGAGGTTCTATTGTGGACAAATTTCTTCAAACAAGATTCCACTTAACCAAGAAACATATAGTATCATTTAATCTGTGCTATCTTGTAAGATCTGCATATATTTTACCATTCATACACCAACATGGATGGATAAAGATAATTTTTTTAAAACAACTTTAAGTTTTATCCCAAACTAACTTTACAAAGCTATTTACTAGTAGCAAATAGCAAAAATTATGGACTGGGAAGGCATCTACACAACAAGATTTTTCATAACCACATAACAAAATTACCAAATATATCTAAGCAACCTAAAACCAACTAGAATAGCAATGTAAACTTTCATAACCACATAACAACATTACCAAATATATCAAGGTTTTTTTTAGTTCGAACCTCATCTTCAGGATTATGGTCTTTTGCATTCTCTCCCTCTTTACAAGGAGGTGGTACATCTTCATGCTATTTCCTTTCTTGTTCTTCTTGTCCTTCTTCTTTGGGGGGAAACCTTTCTACTTCTTCTTTGACATCCCCAAGCTGCCTGGCCAGATCTTCCTCAAAATAAGGATCAAAATTTTGCACAATAAGCTTGCCACTGGTGCCCTCCTCTTCATCTCCACTTTTAGAGGATCCTGTTTCTTCTTCTTCACAGATCACCTTCTCAATCTGAAAGTGCTCATATTCTGGATGTTCATGATATTCATCTGCCTCATCTTCCAATGCTTTTGAGGCTTCCCTTTTTCACCGCTGCAGCTCCTTAGATATTTGCATTGTAGCTTCCATTGCTGGTGGCTCATTTAGAGGCTTTGAGGGAGGGGCATGGGTGAGGACTTGCGCTAAGACAGCTTGGATGGTGGGATCCATCAATAGTTGGGAAATATCAAAGGGGACATTTTGCATGTGCCGTGAGAATGCGTCTAGTAATGTGATTGTTGGCATTGGTATTGTTGCTGTTGCTAGTGGAAGTGATGTCATGGGGGACATAGAGGTAGAGGAAAGTGGAGATGTGGTAACAAAGGAGGAATCAATCAATACTATGGGCCCAGTTGGTGAAGAGGAGGCAAGGTGGATCAAAATTTCCACCACGGGTGGGGATGTAGCAACCATAGCTTGGTAAATAGGCAGAGGGATAACATTGGAAGTGGCTAGTGGAGACTTTGGCTGATCCATCTCCATTTCTTCTCCATTATGAAGGGTATCTTCTGGAATTATGGGCAGTCCTGTGATGCTTCCTAACCTTTTATGTTTCTTCGAAGGCTCATCCTCTGAAGCTTTCCTTGTGTAAAATTTTGGATTTGGATACTATTCTTCAGTTTCTTTTCTTTTCCTCGATCTTGTGAGTGAGAGAGATTTAAATGTTTCTCCTATTGAGGTGGTAGCAGCTTCCTCATCTATGGCACTAGGCTCACTTTTGATCCCTTCATATGTTAGGACAACCCTTTGTTGCTTCAATTGGGCTACCCATCCATCAACCCATTTGCTTGGTGCGATCCTTGACAGGCTTGGTTATAATATCGAGGTCATCGAACTCTTGCTCATCCCAATCTATTGCTGGCAGTGACAAGTTGGTGATTGCATTGTACATGCGGTCCAAGATTGTGCTCTCATCTTCTTCCACTTGATCGGAGATAGGAAAAAAATTCACCCTTTTCACGAAGTATGCAATCATTCTCATGTAATGTGTCATGTGTACTTCCTTATCATCTTTGCAATTTTCCTAGAAATCTTCAACATGATGTAGGTGGACGTACTCTGGTCCCAATTCCTTCCTTATGTGCCCATATGGGTCCATCCGTGGGCGAGTAGTGTGGAGGCTGAAACGGTATTCTGCTAGTTCCTTCTCTGAGTTCCCTACACGCTGAGAGGTTTGTAGCTTGTGCATCCTTGGACCAAAAGAAAGAGGATAGGGGATTCCTACCAAATGCTTGCTGTTGAGGAGAGCATGTACATGTTGCAGCTATCGAGAGATTTCTAGCAATATAATCCGATCATTGGGGTACCAGGGCAGCTTATTCAGCCTTTTTGTGTAGCCTTAGGTGCGAATGTAGGTGAACTTAGGGTACTAAATAAACAAGAAGGAACATTGCTTTAGGAATGCCTGAGCACTGTGAGAAAATATTCTCTCGAAATCTCCTCCAAGCAGCTTGATAATGTGACCTATGAAATCATCATTCACTCTGCAATAGTCCCTCTTGAAATTTCTATACTGCAACTGAGGGTATCTATCATAAAATTTTAATGCATGACCGAATTCTTCATCAAGTGCTCTGAACAGTCGACTATACTACCTCCATTCAGCCAATGAGTAAACTAGGTAGGATGTCATATAAAATTTGGAGGTTTTCTTGATATTCATAAATTGCTCATGGAAACAATCACTCACTATTCCCCCAATAGAATGTGGTCTGTGTGGAATCCTCTTCCTTTCCATGAAGGATCTTCTCTACAAAGTAGACCATCCACTCTTGAAAATATGCAGTAGCAGGAAGGCCCATTATTCTACTCAACAGAGTCACCAGGTCATGATAGTCTTCATTAAAATCACTGCGGTAAAGTTCTTGGGGAACTTTTGCAGCACTATCCTATTTCTCTTTGAGCCAATATTGGTTTATAAGCTTCTTGCACCCAATGGGATCTGCATCCCACATTTCCTTGCATTCCTTGATTTTTGGTAGTTCGATCTCCCCAAAGGTAGGGATGTGAATAGCCTTTGTTATTGCCTCTCCCAACATATCAGCCAAAATGTTCCCATCTCTATTAATTATTGTTCGAGTCTTTGGTTGATATGCTTGCCAACAAGCCATGACTAATTTAGGAGTGACAAGGGATGGAGGAAAGCATACAACCTTAGCAATTTCACTACTTCTTGTAAGCCTTGCATTATCTTTGGTCAGGTTGATCCTGACCCTTTGCTTAAATTCATTAATATCAATGTACCCGATATTGGTATCAGTAATCTCCTTCCAATCTGTGATGATCTTTGAGTACAAAGGCTCTCACTGGAATTGAAATTTTATATGGTCCTTGTCCTCTATCCCATGAGAGAACTTTTCCTACTTTCTTCCCTTTGTCTTTCTCTATAGTTGCCCTCGAGGGTCCTACACCCAATTCCATATATCCTATAGATAAAGGCATGATAAGTGCAATTAAGCATAAAAACTTCAATGTTAGCCAAAAACCCCGCTAATGAAGATAGGTTGGATGATAGATCACTCATGAAATCAAAAATTTTCTTTGAGATGCCATCGGTAGTTTACTAGAGGGACTTTGGGAAACCTGGGCCCATGGGGCCGGACTTCCCTGTTAAGATTGTTGTTGTGAAGAGAAAACAAGGCAGGGAAATCCAGGTGTTTTCTCCTAACTTCAAGCTTGGATGATTTGAAAGGTTTATGCAAGGGAGGGTTAAAGTCAAGCACGTGGGTCAAGGCTCATTTCCAAATTAGAGGCCATTTGAATCATATTTGGAGCACCTAGAGATGTTAGGTGGGAAATTTGTCTAAGGTTCGCCATTTGAAACGGCTAGGCTGAAACAAAATTTTGGGGATGGATTTTTGGGGTCTGAGACCCATGAGGCAGAAAGGCATCCAATACAACCTATTAATCTTTTAAGCGCTCGAGTCAAATGGTCTGGGAAGATGTTCAAAGATAGCCATTTGGAACGGCTGGCACTAAGCAAAATTATGAGGATAGAATTCCAGAGGATCAGACCCAGGGAAATATTTAGCTTTCAACTTTCTTATGTTAAAATGGCACTGATGATTAGGATGGAAGGCCTCGAGGATAAAAAGGATAGGATGGATATGCTGTTTGAAATGATGAAACCCACACAGCATCCTGGGAATAGAATCTCGTAGGAGTGGGCTCACGAAGCATGAGGGGAGGCTAAAATTTTTTGAGTTTGCAAGTCCCGATGGCGAGTAGGGTGAGGAAATTTAGGGACTCGGGCCCAAAGAGACATTTTTCCATTGTTTCAAAGTTTGAAGTTTTCTGGATGAGGACATGAAGTCTTGGACTAGGAGGGCACGAGCGCTCTGTAAGAATGGCGAGACAACGGTAAAGTCCTGGATTCGACTTCAAGGAAATTTTGAAGGGTTCGTCGCAATTTTGCGACACAGGATTTTAGATGTTCATTCCTTCTACCTAGCGAATCCATATTTCTTCCCCGCTTATCCATTATTTATCATGAAATATTCAAAAAACACTGCAGGAGGGTAGATGACAAGCATACCTCGAGAACTCGATGAAGCAAGTTGTTAAATCCTTGAGGAATCAGTCGATGCAGGCGATGAGCGCGGTGGCAGAGAATGGTGAAGGAAATGCGTCTCTTTGGTAGCTCTGAATTTCCTCCTAACTAACATGACATTGTGAAAATGATAGGTTGAGCCTACTATTTATACTCCTAGATCCATTTAATACACTTCGATAAATGCACATATGACAGATGGCAAGTTCAAATTTTGAGACGGGGATGGGAGGTCCAGAACTCAAAGGCTAGAAGGATGTGAGCTAATGGCTGATGACAAATGGAGAAATCACAACGGTGCCTCGGGAAAAGGAGTCCAGCTAGCCGGGCTTGGGGTGCGTGAAGGATGACAATTTTGCAACATAATTCATGTGGAAGCATTGGGGCCTGTTCACAACATCCTATACTCCTTCAGGGTTACTCTCCATAGTTAGATTTTGCATCTACCAGAAGTGGAGCCAGGAGAGAATTAGGAACACGAAGCTTCTTAACATAGGCAGGGTCAGGTTCAGAACGAGATTGAGATTGGACCCGGGAACAAAACAAAATCTGAACCTAGAACCAACTAATGGTTTACCACTAACATCAAGTGAGTTGTCACATTAGATCATGGAAGATCCCCCAAACAAAAACAACACAACCAAAAGAAATGAAAGGCGACAAAAGAAAGCAAAGGAAGATGGAACCATGGCCAAAACCAGACCCAGACAAGACACCAAATGAGGACACAACACAAAGGAGAAAAGCAGGAGCAGAGGCAGAACATAAGGAGAGCAGAGGTGGAACATAGCGGGCACGAAGGTGGAATGAAAATGAGAGTGGAGGTGAGACCAAATGAGAGCAAAGGAAGAACCAAACGAGAGCGGAGGCGGGACCAAACAAGAGTGGAGGTGGGACCAAAACTAGACTCAGAATCTTTTGCAAAGTTCCAAGTTCAGTTTCCACCTCGGTTCCGCTTCCAGCGAAAGGAAAGGGAATGAAGGAAAAAGGAAAACCAAAGAAGACCTAAGGAGGAAACCAACCCAAATTCCAAACACAAGGAAAACTACAAAGAAAACAAGAAGACAAGAAGTGGAGCCAGAACCAGAATGGAAACCAAAACAAGAACTTGGTGAAGGTTCTAGGTACAGTTTCATCCCGTGCCCCAAACCTGTAAAGTAAAGGAAAAAAGGTATTAGGAGGGAGATAAAAACTCCTAAGACCCAAACCAAACACCAAGGACAAACAAAAGACAAGGGGGACTCACATCTCGAGATGAAATCCTTAAGACTCTTGACCACTTAGGACACCAAAATAGGGGGCACGCAAAATGAGGTGATAAAAAAATGGTCTGGCAAGGCAAAGAAAATAGAGGGTCCTTGTTCCGAACGGGGCGTGTGTGCTGAGGGCACAATGAATACCAAACTCAAAGATTAAATAATTATTTAATCTTTATCTCTATTCTTAGTTTTTATCACTCATGTCAGTACTAAAATTTATCTCAATGCATGTCTAATCTTTTAATCTGAATCGTCCGTTGATCTTTTAATCCTGTCCTGTCATTTGAATGATCAATTTTCTATAAATTGATGTGTCTTTCATCATTTTACCTCTCTCAAAATTGTATGACTTTTGGAGCACTTGTTAATCTTCAATATTTTTCTATAATCACATACATCAAGGCTATACTTGCACACATACTAAAAATATAAGGGCAAGAATACCGTCAGAACAAAATGGAGAAGGACAACAAAGGTTATCCGTGGAGTTACATCGATCTTTGGTGAGATTGTTTATGTTTTAATGTATTTCCTTTGTACTTTATTGTTTATCTTTAGATTACTTTAGAGTTTAATTGCATTGTTGTGTGCTTTTAATCTTTCCTATTTTCATGATAGTTACAGGTACTTGAGGAAAGGAAAGTATCATGAGGATTATTTCAATGAGAAGGGAAACAATGGTCTCTCGCCATATGGATGGTCCCCCACAAAAGAAATGTCTGCATTAAAAACCTTGTTTAGAAAAGGCCAAAATCCTTGATCTATTTGTTGGTGCAAGAACGGTCGTTCTAAAGCCATCCCACATTTTTATGGCTTTTAGTAGAGATGAGAAGTATGCCATGGGATTTTCATGGGTATTGATGCTTGGCTTCCCCATATAAGTGAGTGCCGTGGAAGGGAGCCAGTGGGGTCAAGCATCTAATCATTTGCTAAGAGTAGGCGTAGCTGGCCTTGTCCAAGTGGGAACTCAACAAATACAGTCTTTCATATCCATAGGATTGTGCATGTTCTTGGAATCAAAAAACACTTTGCTAGATCATAAACATTGGGGAAACAAAAATTCAACATGAGCATCAAATTTCAAACCCTTTAGAGGAGCAAATAATTTTGACAAATTTAAGTGCTATTGCTTGCCCTAGGGATTCTATCCTTAGAGGTTTCTAAGCATTTGAATTTATATCTCCATTTGCTTGCTAAAGTCAACAATAGGAAACTTTTACCTTGATTTCCTTGATTTCTGCACAATACATCTTGTGGGATGATAAGAAGTTAAGACATTGGACATCTAGTTTCAAAAGCTAATCAATAATTGTTTGTGGTAAAAAGAAGTCACTAACCAAAGTTAAAGAAGAATTGAACCGCACACATGTGTCTCAAATGATTTCATGCAAAATCAAAATCCGGAAACCAAATTCAAAAGCTCTTAGTCCAAAATATCATCAAAAGTGTCTCTCAACACTCTACGAATTCAAACAAATATTACTTTTCAAATTTTACAAAAGAGCTTCAAGAAACAATCCCAATTTGAACTCATTTTATTATTTTCAGAATTAGATACTTTTTCAACAATTTGAGCATCTTATTGAAAGTAAAGTGTGTTCTTCAAAAATGAGGTCTTGTAAAAAAGAATCTTTTTAGGTTCACATAGGATCAAAGTCAACTTTCATCCATCTTTCAAAACATCAAACCAAAAATAATTTCACCATCAACTCTTGAAAATATTGAAAAAAACACCCTCCATGTTAAACTTTGGGAAAATCATTTGAAACAAATACAAATCATCTTGTTTGATTAGATGTGTGTAGATGCATCCTCCTCCGCCTATTTAGTCAAATTATCAAACCTTGTGAACAAGTCTATCCCTTGATAACATCCAACATCTTGGGGTTTAGGAGTTCATTATCCAAAATCAAAATCAAATCAAATCAAAAACATCTTGTTTGGCTAGGTGTGTTTAGATGAATCCTTCTTCTCACACTTTTTCAAATTAGCACCTTGTGGAAAAATTTACTCTAGGACAACATCTAACCTCTTAGAGTTTATGAGTTCACTATCCAAATCCAAATCAAATCCAAATCAATCCCAAATTGAAATCAAACATCAAATTCAAGTCCTAAAGTTTAACATCTCCTTCAAGATTTCTCAAGAGTTCCAATCATTCACCAATCACCCATCTCACACATATCTCATCATCACCTTTTGATCCTTAATCATCCTATATTCTCTCTTTTGTGCCTAAAGTTAGATCATTCTAAAGAATTAGAGGTTCATCTCTTACATTCTTGAAAATTGATCCCTATTTTATGGTGCAAATTAGATCACAACATAAGAAGAACATGGAGACTAACAAAGAAACATCAACTTCAAGTGACCTAAGTAAAAAAAATGCCTAAATCAATCACATTGGGGCAAGCAATCCCACAATCAATCTTCCACTTCCTCAACACCATTAAGAAGAAGGACAAGTGGAAGATATCACAAACAATGCTTTTAGTATGACTCAAGATGAGATCACTAAAATGGTTCAAAATCCCGAGAATCATAGAATTGTCAATACCATGATGAAGCTCCATCCCTCACAATACATGCTTGAATTAGAAAAACAAGGGGCTAAACTCCCTTCCGATTACAATGTGAGAACTATTATGGAACAAACTCTTGGGATCATGCCCCCAACATCATTCACACCCCCAACATCATCCACACTCCCCATTTCATCAACATCCCCATTTCAAAGCATCACTCAATCCATCCCACAAATTACATCATCCATTGCTCCAACTCAACCCATTGTTAACAAGGGGAGCACATTTCTCAACGCACTAGAAACACACCCTCTTGTGAATAATCAAGATTTGGACGCAACCACCATATTGGGTGAATCCATTCACCAAAATCCATTACATTCATATGTCCCCCTCACCTTTCATGATCCCAATGACCCATCATCATCATTTCACGCAACACCTCAAACCTCTCTCCCTATTACCTCACAAGGAGAAGGTGACCTATTTGGACCAGGGGGCATCTTTGACCCTTCATCTTCATCATTTCCCCAAGGGAGTATGCCACTCACTTTTCCACCACTTCCACCCTTGCCATTAGCATCCACATCACCTCTTGGTTTGGGGCTACCTCCGTTACCACCACTCATTCAAAACAACCTCTCGGTCATCAATCAAAGAATCATACCAAATCCTCCCATCTTGCCATTGATATTGCAATAACAGATGGTGGTCATCCCCATAACACAAGCAACCAACACATCATCTATCATCCCTCAAAACATGGTATCTCAAGGAACAAGCATATCAATCAGACCATCCACTACACAAATTCCCATCACCAATACAATGATGCCTCTCATCACGGACACCATTCCAAATCTTCCACCACCACCACAATCAAACACAACAAAATAATATAGCATCATGTTGCAAGCAGCTCAACAAGCCACCTACCAAAAAGTGCTTTAGCAAATTCAAAATCAGTAGGCTAAACAATTAGCTTGCTCAACAAGGTGCCCAAGCTGCCCAAGCCACACTATAAGCACAACAAGCACAACAAGCACAACAGGCTACTCAAGCCCAAGCCTTATTACAATAGCAAGCTTCTCAAGCTGCCTAGGCTACCCAAGCCACTCAAATTTCTAATGCTACAAAAGCTACCCAGGTTGCACAGGCTACCCAAAAGGTACAAGCTCAAGCACAAGTGCAAGCACAAGCTCAATACTAGACACACTTGCAAGCAACCCAACAATAGGCATATCAACAAGCCCTACAATAGTATCAAGCACAACAAGAAGCAACATTACAAGCCCAACAATAAGCATTTTTGGCTCAACAACAACATGACCAACACCAAGTGTTATTGGCGCAACAATAGTATGACCAAAAACAAGATTTTTTGGAACAACAAATTAAGGCATATCAACAAACCTTGATCACATAGCAAAGCTTGCAAAAAAATCCCACCAATACACCCAACATCCCATCTATCACTCAAACACCTCAACCACTCCAAAACACATTCACTCCACCCCCTGATCCGCAAGATGACGTGACAATGCAAATCAAGTTTCTCTCAAAGCAAGTGCTTGATCTTCAATAAGGGAAAACCACCAAGACACCCAACAATTTGTGTCCCTACCCATTTGACAAGAGCCTTGCAATGAAACCATTCCCAAAGGGATTTGAAATCCCCAAATTTGATAAATAACATGGGACAAAAAACCCTGAAGATCACATTAGGGAATTCCAAGTACATTGCATGGAAGTCGCATATGATGATAAATATCTGATGCAACTATTTCCTTGAAGTTTGGCTAGCCAAGCCATGGAGTGGTTATCTTGCCTTCCTCTAGGCATCAAAAAGTTCCAAGAGATAGTAGACGCATTCATAAAAAAATACACATTCAATATCAGCATGGATGTCAGTCTAGAGGAACTATCAACTCTTAAAAAAGGTAAAAAAAATCATTTGCTTCCTTCCTACAATGATGGTGATCCAAGGCCAATAGGACCAAATGGGTCATGCCAGAAGAACAAAAAGTTTGCACCATCATTTCCAATCTCGAAGGAGCCTTGACATTCCATCTCAAGGTGCAAGGTATCACCATGTATGACCAACTGATCTCTAAGGTGCTTAATATTGAATGAGCCCTTATTGCATAAGGATGGACACCCACATATTTTGAGCAACAAAACAATCGCCCATCCACCAACTATAATGACAAACCTCACACATGGGAAAGAAACAAAAATGTCACAAACGATGGTGTTGTTGACACCAAATTTGTCATCAATGCCCCCTAGCAAAACACACCAATACCCCAACAACAAACCCAAAACAAAAATCATAACAATGAACAAACTAACACTGTGACTTAGCAGCTGAATAATCAAATAGTCAACAATGTGAACGATCAAAGGGGGCCACCCTAGAAAAATAAAAACTCCCCTAAGCGGAAGTACACAGCCCTTGGGGAATCAACAAAATCCATCATGAAGAGACTGGTTTAGGAAAAACTCATCAAAATTCCTACATATGATAACTATCAAGAGCCCTTGGTAAAACCGCCATGGTACAATGAAAATCACCTTTGTGATTTCCAAAAGATAAAGGGACACACAACTGCTAGTTGCATGAGGTTAAAAAACTTGATCCAAGACCTCATTGATGACAAAATCATTAATGTGGAACAACCACTGGGAAATCAAAATCTCAATATTTACACGAATCCGATGCCCAATCATAACAACAAAGGGAACAATAACAATGATAAAGGAAAGGGTACCTTCAAAAGTTTGAATCATGTATACAACCATATTTTCACCTCCCTATATGAGTAATGCACTGTTATCACCATCAAAGGAGCCCAAGTTGATTGTGGAGTCACCACAAGAGGCGGAAAAGTCACCATTGTAGGGTCATCTCAGCCAAATAGAGCATCCACGTCCAACCCAAGGTCCATTCCTAGTGGCTATAATTTCCTCGACCAATTACAAAGAACCCTAGCATAAATCTCCATCATGGAATTGTTGAAAATATCACCAACCCACAAAAATATTCTTGAAGAAGCCTTGGCCTCATCTTCCTTCCCCACTAATCTTGATGTAGGTCATTTCCAAGCTATGGTCACACACCTCACCTTTTGAAATTTTTGGAACAAGATCTTCTGACACAACCATCTCACAACCACACACTCCATCTTGAGGTTTACATCCATAAAAACAAGGTCAAGAGGGTCCTGGTAAATGGAGGTGCAGGGTTGAACATATGCACCCTGAAATTAATAAAAAGCTTGGGTTTCTCAAAGATGCTATTGAAAAAGGAAAAGGAATAACCATCAGAGCCTATGATGATCAAGAAAGAGTGTCTTAGGGCATAATCCAAATTCCTATTCAAGTAGGGCTAGTCATCATGGAAACAACATGTCAAGTTCTCGATGTGGAATTGCCTTATAATATCCTCTTGGGGCATCCGTGGATTCATGGGATGCAAGACATTGCTTCCACCTTCCACCAGTGTGTAAATTTTCCATACCAAGTCCAAGAGGTCATGACCCATGCAGATCCTGAACCCTTTTACTATTGCAAAAATCTGGAAGAAAAATATTACAAAATCACCCAAGTACCTAAGAATGACGAGGGCCCCTCAACTCCATACATTGATCCAGCTACTCTTTCCTCCACTTCTATGACAGAGACATCGACCATCCCCGCCATCTCTAATATCAAGGTCATTATCCAAGATAATGGGTGTGGAGACTATACAATTCCAAAAAATGCTTTTGTGGTAGGAGAGTTACCATAATCAAATAATGCTTCCTCATCCCAACCATTCACAGTAGGCTCCTCCAGCTTCAAAAGTTGGGGAGACATACGTTGGGAAGTAAAAGAAGAGGACCTATCAAAACTCCTGTATCAAGACAACAGACCAACAACTGATCTACCTATGGATGATAGCTGTAAAGGCTTACAAATGATGCTCGCCATGGGTTATGACAAAAACTAGAGGCTTGGATAGAATGACAAAACTCCTAGTACCCATCATTCCTGAGATGCGAATGAGAAATATTGGCCTTAGATGTACCCCTTTGAGTATAACCATACGTGGCCAGAATCCCTTGGTTAAGAAGGTCAAAACTCCCCCTCAGCAATCAGCAACCGAACTTCATTTACTTGTATCCATAGGTCGAGTCATAAATAACTTTACATTTGACATAACCGATGTCTGTAGTAGTAGTGATGATGAGGAAGATGCCATAACTGAATTACCTATGCTTTTCGAGAACACCACCCTTCTCATGATTAGTACCTTGTCTTTTGAGACCAACGACCATCAAACCCATGAAATAAAACTAGTCTACCCCCAGCTCATTGATTACAACCAACAAGGACTGCCAATTCTGGACACGTTCCAAAATGATGAAGCACTTTCAGAATTCATGGGACTATAGAACAAAGTACCATACGAAGATCATAAGGTTGGGTTTGATATCATATTGGACACACAAGCCTACTACGGGGAAACGATTGAATCCTTTAGTCGCAAAAGCAAAAATTTGAGAATAATCAAGGTCTTTGAGTGAAAACCACACTATGGCACTCTATGACCCTAAAATAGTAAAAATAAAGGACGTATCCAACGGTGAAAATCTCTCTGAGGAACTTGAGGATGAAGGATTCAATCTTCCTCTCAGTGCTCTACATCAGGAAAGGTTAGCAATTCTAGCCAAAAAGTGCAACCCAGTCAACTTGGGAACAAAGGAAACTTCACATATCACATTTTATATTGAATCATTAATGTCAGAAGAACATGAACTTCTAGCTTCCTTCTTAAGGGAGAGAAAGGTCAACTTTGCATGGATCTATGCCAACATACCTAGGCTTGATCCGGAGATTATGGTCCACGATCTAGCAGTTTACCCTGAAGCAAAGCCTGTCAGACAAAAGATCAGAAAGATGCATCCCCAGATAGACTTGTTGGTTAAAATGGAATTGAAGAAACTACTTGATGTAGGGTTCATATGACCAATCGACTATCCAGAGTGGGTATCAAATCTGGTTCCTATTTCAAAGCCTAATGGGGGCATCCATATATACATAGATTTCAGAGACCTGAACAAGGCATGCCCCAAAGATGACTTCCCGCTTCCCAACATTGATATGATTGTAGATATGACCACGGGACATGAGATGCTTTCAGTGATGGACAGATTCTATGGGTATAACACAATCATGATAGCCAAAGTAGACCAACACAAAACAACTTTTACTTGTCCATGGGGGACATATTGTTGGAACATGATGCCGTTCGGCCTAAAGAATGCTGGAGCAACATATTAGAGGGTCATGACCTTAATATTTCATGACATGATCCATAAGACTATGGAGGATTATGTCAATGACATATTGGAAAAATATAGAAAGAGGCGGGACCACATAGCAACATTGAGTGCCATCTTTGACAGACTTGAGGAATACAAGGTCTGCCTTAATCCAAAGAAGTGCATCTTTGGCGTACAATTAGGGAAGCTGTTGGGATACATCGTTTCCATGAGAGGGATTGGAATAGACCCCACTAAAGTAAAGGAAATCTTTGAGATGGAGGAACCCAAGACATTGAAGCAACTAAGAGGCCTACAAGGTAGGCTCCAGTCCATCTGCTAGTTCACAACTCAGCTAGCAAAAAAATTAGTCCCATATTCACACCTACTCCACAAGGGGGTAGCATACAAATGAGATGAAAAATGTGATCAGGCCTTTAACAAGATCAAATAATATTTTCTCACACCTCCAGTGCTTATGTCACCAATCCAAGGAAAGCCACTAATCCTCTACATATCAGCAACATCAGTAGCTCTTGGTGCTCTCCTATCTCAGCATGATGAAAACGAAACAAAGAGGTCCATCTATTACACTAGTTGAACCATGGTAGGGCATGAGTTAAATTATTCCTTCATTGAAAAAGCTTGTCTAGCAGTGGTGTTTGCCTCACAGAAGTTTAGACACTACATGTTAGCACATAAAATCAAACTCATTTCCAAGATCGACCCACTCAAGTACTTGCTTTCCAAAGTAATTCTGACAGGAAGGATCACCAAGTGGGTCATGATTCTATCATAATACGATATCGAGTATGTAGAGCGGAAGGCAATCAAAGGGAAAGTTATTGTAGATCAAATAGAAGAATCACCAATGTATTCATAGAATCCGCTAATTTCAAATTTCCTTCATGAATCCGTCTTCAACTTGAGAATAGTAGATCATTGGGAGTTGTACTTTTATGGTTCCTACACAAAATATGGATTGGGAGCTGGGGTCCTTTTTATCACTCCACAGGGAGACTGCATACCAAGATCCTACAAATTGGCATTTCCTTGCACAAACAATATCATAGAATATGAGGCTCTAGCGATAGGACTCAGAATAGCAGTGGAGTGGCATATCATGGCTCTCAAGGTATATGGAGATTCACAGCTGATAATAAATCAATTAAATGATGAGTACGAGACTAAGGACAAAAGGCTAACTCCATACAAGAAATTGGTGGAAAGTCTTAAGGATTCCTTCATTGAGATCACATTCGAGTAGATACCTAGAGCAAACAACAAAGTGACAAACGCCATGGTGACAATTGGATCCCTATTGGACATCCCTCATAATATCCCAAAGCATGAATACCTGGTAGAGCAGCTTCTCGTGCCTACATTCGAGGTACCAGAGTCTGAATTTGTGTGTGAAATTGTTGGTCTCGATAATCCCTGGTACCATGATATATACACTTATCTGAGAATAGGAGTCCTCCCAGCCGACATAAACTCAAACCTTAAGAAAATTTTTGTCAAAAGAGCATCCCGTTTTGTCATCCTAAGAGAAACCCTTTACTGTAGAAGCATTGAAGGAACCCTATTACGTTGCTGAAATGATGAGGAGGCATTGACCACCTTAACTAAGGTGCATAACGATATTTGTGGTTCACACTCGAGTGGAATGACCTTGGCTAAGAAATTGTTGAGGATGGGATATTATTGGCCTACTATGGAAAGAGCAGCACATGACTATGTTAGAAAGTTTCTACAATATCAATAGCATGGGGACCTCATCCATGCACCAGCTCAAGAGATCCATCCTATTGTCACACCATTTCCCTTTTCGTAGTGGGGGCTTGATCTTGTTGGAAAAATCACCCCCACCTCATCCAATGCCCACAAGTTTATCATCACTGCCACTGAGTACTTCACCAAGTGGGTGGAAGCCATCCCCATGACATACATCACTGGAAAGTAGATATCAAAATTCATCTTAGACTACTTAATATGCTGATATGGTGTTCCTCAAGCCATTATCTTAGATAATGGGACACCATTCAAAAATTAGGATGTTCGTGACCTATGCTACAAATTCAAAATCTAACATCACTTTTCCACTTCGTATTATCCCCAAGGAAATGGCCAAGCAGAAGCCACCAATAAAACCATTATGAAAATCCTTAGAAAGACAGTCAATGATGTAGGTCATGACTGGCATCTGCGACTGAATCCCACCCTCTAGGCCTATCGAACTAGAATCCGCACACCAATAGGTGCCACTCCATTTTTCCTGGTCTACAGATTAGAAGCCATACTCCTCATTGGGATCGAGCTCCCGTCACTAAGAATATCACTGCAAAACCTCATTATGGATCAGGAATACCAGATTTCAAGACTAAATGAGCTAGAATTGCTAGATGAGTGGCGTATGGATGCCTTAAACCATTTGTAGGTCTACCAAAACTGACTCAAGAGGAGTTATAACAAGAATATCATGAGTCAAACATTCCAGGTAGGAGAACTTGTGCTCAAAGAGAATCAAAAGAACGTCCCAAATCTAGATGGCAAAGAAAAATTTGCACCCAAGTGGTTAGGACCATTTGTCATCATAGCAAGTTACAAGTTCAGGGGAATATCAGTTATCAACACCAGAAGTTGAGCCTCTATAGGAGCCCATGAACAACTCCCATCTCAAAATTTTTTATGCCTAATCTTTCAAGGTATAGAACAAAAACTACAAAAAAATTAGAAAATGTCCTGAAAAAAATGGTTACCCTAATGAAAACCTTGCAAACAGGAATCTTGGTGACAACAAAAAAATTAGAAATACAAAAATCCAAAAAAATTAGAAAAAGGATTAAAAACAATAAAGAGAAAAATCATCCTCTAGTGAAAACCACTTCGGTGGCACTTTGGGCAAGTACCTTGGTGAAAACCTGGCAAATAGGCACCTTGTGTAAAAAAGCACTTTCCACCCACTAGGATCTTCATAGCTTGTTTTCCATCATCACACTTTCATCATCCATTTGTCTCCATCCATCACCCATCCACGTCCACATCATAGCTTGGTCCTGTGTTTGTATCATGATCCCTCCTAGTATTACTCGACCCATTCTCAAGGTCAATTTGTCCTGCCTTTATCAGAGTAGTCTATTGCATATAACTGGGGGCATGTTCTCATCGGGTCGGATTTGTGTATGTTCTTGAAATCCCAAAATCAGAAAATCCAAAAACATCAGAAAATCAGAAAAATCCAAAAACATCAGAAAAATCAGAAAAATCCAAAAACATTCATAAAATTAGAAAAATCCAAAAACATTCATAAGACCAAGAAAATCCAAATTTTTTTTGGAACATATCAAAATCCCAAAACAAGTCAAAAGTTCAGTCAAAAGTAAAAAAAAATTCATCTTGTCAAACTATGGGTCTCTGAGCCTTGAACATAGGCAAGGTTGATCTTTGATCTTCCCTCGAGACACTTAGGTCAGTCCTTTAGGAGTCCATCATAATAAACTGGCAATCCATCTATTCATATCTCATCAATAATCGAGTTTGTCTTAGTCAAACTACGTGGTATTTGCGTGTATAACATAGGCAAGGCTAATATGTTGATCAACCCCCGAGACCCCTAGGATAGGTTTGCAGATTAGTCTCTTGGTCAAAATTGTAGAAAACCCCCAAAAAATTGGAGAATTCAAAAATCAAAACATTTGTAAAATTCTAAAAATACCAAAAAACAACCTCAAAAAAATTTCAAAACATCAAAAACATCCAAATATTTGAAAAAATCCATCCATCCCCATCTCGCTTTCACCTAAAATAAATATCACTCATAATAAATCATTGTCATCCCCAACCTTTGGTGAAATAGTAAGAAACAAGTCTAGCAGATTGAAATTGAAAACTCAATCGTCAAGGTCTCGAGTCTAGGTTAGTAAGTAAACAAGTTAGTCAACATTTTGTGTCAATAGCCTATCATCCAATCAGTCCCAAATCAATCATCTAATAACATCATGTCCTAGGATGCATCCTTCCTACAATGGACATCAACATTAGGCATCACCGTAGTTTAGTCTTGGCCAGCGGTATGAAGAACATTAGCTTGTTTCTTTACTTTATCTTTTTCTTTTGACTTATATTTTTGCACTCATTTCAATGACCTCTTGATGATGTTCCAAACGAAGGGATTTAGAGAGAAAGGAATGGGGCAACGATTATTATCTTTTTATCTATTGTGCTTGTTGGATATTCTTGTAATATAACCTCGTCATGTGTGCTTTGTTTGGGTGTAGGGAAGGTGTTTTAGATATCTTGTTGACCAAATAGGAAGGCTTTCCTTTCTATGTTTTTGTTTGAGATGTTTGGAATATTTGAACTACATTATGAATAAGGTTTCGTATGTTAGGTGTGAACAAGGACACTCCTATTTGATTGTCGAGTCAAAGCCCATCACACTAGGTGCAATGCCATCCTGGTTCTTTATACCTTGATGCATCATGCGTATGTGTGTTATCAAACATAAGGTAATTGGTCCTTTTAAAATACCAACTCCTCGGTAAGCAATCATCATCATCATCATCAGTATAATCATAATCATTATCATCTCATGATTTTTTGGAGTCTCTTGCTTTCTTCTATCTTCTTTTTGCACTAACATGGTACTATGTCAGCTAATCACAAACCATTGTCACTAGTGCATCCATCCTGCATCCATAAACCATCAACATACTGCATAACACATATCATATCATATAGAAAGCATTTATCATATCACATGCATCATTGCATAATATAGATTGGTTATTCTAAGCATCTTAGAACCCATCCCACATGCATTATTAAACTCATACCTCATAATACATCCATCGCACCATATGCATACATATAATTCATTTGCATTATCATAAACATCATACACCATAGGAATCATATCATAAACATCATATCATCATCATAACATCATAGGTGCATCGACATATCATACATGATAAAAATATTGAAAAGAAAAGATTACATCCCATACATCTCATCAACATCCATTAAGTGCATAATATAGATTTGTTAGTCTAAACATTTTCATATAATAACATTTTTCATTTTCCATACATCATCATAAAAAGTGCATAAGAAGAGATACTAAAAAAGAAGAATGCATCCATACAATCATTGCATCACATCATAAAGTCACATATCACATAGCATCATCATCACATAGGTACCATATAGAATCATCTCATAACAACATACATAAGATATAATCATGACATCACATATAGAAAGTAAAATCCATCCATAATGCATAAAATAGAATAAGACATATCGCATCATACATCGGATCAAAATCATTTCATTATATAATTAAATAATATACTATCATGGTACAAAGTATGGATCAAGTGCGTATCAAATACATAAAGTACAAACGCCCATGGGGCTATAAAAAATGAGCCTGTGAAGCAAAAAGAATCATGTCTTTGATCAAAACTGCTCTAACCCTGCTGGCTGCCCTCACTTGCACCGGACTGTCTCTCTCCATGGTCCTCGGGGGTCTATATCCTATCTGATGTGAATAGTCAGGGACTCGAGACACTCGGGGCATGAGCTGATGGTAATGGACCCTGTAGTAGTTAGCCTCCCTGTATGCTCATAACGACACTAAAATTTGAGAGGAAGAGGCGGACATGCTCTCAATCTACTGAGGGTAGCCCATCTCCTGTGTAGCCCTAGGATTTGTAGCCTGCCTCTATTGAACAACCTGATCTCTCTCCTATCTTAGCTGCTCTCTCTCTACCAACCACATGTCCATGTAACCTTGCAACCTTTACCTGCAGCTACTATATCTGAGCATCTTGCTAGTCAGATGACAGTGGAGGTCCCTGGTCTCTATGTGGTGGCTATTCGTCATTCCTGTCATGCCTATCTTGTCGTGCTTGGTCCTGATCCTATCCAGGGGCATCCTATCTCTGTTGATCTGAATGCTAGTTAGGATACTATCCCTGTGGCCCCCTATCTTGATTTGGTTGATGTGGTGGCCCATCTCCTCCCCAGTCCCCATCCCTATCTCCATCTCCTCGACCTCCTTGGCCCCAACCTCAACTTGTTCCTCTGCCTCTAGCCCTTTGCCGTATGGATGGTGTGCCTAGTACTTTCAATCTAAGAGGTGGCCAAAACCAATCTCTATATTCTAGTGTAGTCCCTGGATCGGCTTGACCTTGATCGTATGGTCATGGCCTAGCCACTAGCTACTTGAATGTATCAATCACCTCCTATGCTGAAATGTACCAGCCCCAAGAAGACTTCCTCGTAGTACACATGAATATCGCCATGTACAAAAAATTAGGCCTATCCTGGGGCTCCCCAAACTATCTCTGCACGTGGCTTGGTAGGTATCTCTCTATCATGGTATGTTCCCTACCCTGCATAAGCCTATCCTATTGGGAAAAGAAGAGTTGTTGTGCATCATCGTACCAAGTGGGTCATCCAAGATATGGCCACCATGTAAAGGCTTGCATGTCACCCAACACTCTCCTCTAGTGGGGAATGTCAGCCTGTCTTGTAAATGTGAATTGAACTTCACCCTAGTATCTCTCGACAACTGGATCATCTAGCTCCATATCAACAACAATAACTCTCAGGTGAAGTACAACGATGTGCTCCCAGGCCCAGATGTGGAGTAGTGTCACGCCAGCCCCGATGGCTCGACCTTCACCTGTATGCAAACTCATGCAAATATCTATATAATGAGGCCAATAGAACTGCCCCCCACACAAAGCATACTTGTCACCAAACCATCTGCTCCCAAGCAAGCCCCCAACTAGGACTGAAAAATTATCCCCGCCGATCTGGTGCATTGAGACTTGAAATAATGGCAGCGATAACCAACCAAAAAAGAGAAATAGTGAGCCTGTATCACTCTAGCTTGATCTGGTCCTCACAAAAGACAATCTCATTGAGACCCATCACATCATAACAGACTTCCCTCCTGGCATCTACATCGTATATAACCCACTCTTCGTGGATGGGTAATTTGAGTATGCGCCACACATCCTCTAATGTGACTATGGCCTCGTCAGCCAGAAGGTGGATAGAGGATGTCTTGCTGTGCCATTGCTCAACAAGCACTGTCATCATACCCAAATGTTTCCTAACTGGCGGTGCATACACAATGTACCAGAGCCCAATCACCCCCAAGTGCTCCTGCAGTCACTCATAAATCCTGACCAATCTATTGTGGATGGAGAATCTGTACTCACATGAATGAAGTATCTCAACCTCCTCCTGCATCAGGAAAGCCATTGTGTCAAGTTTCATGAAAAATAATGATCTTGATTTTCCTCGTTGTACCTGAAACATCATATGTGTTGGTGTTTGCTAGTGTGGCATAGTTTGAAAGTTCCAAACTGCACCGCTAGGACCCCTAAACGCTCAAACTCCACCGCCATGGCTTAGTTTGAGGTGTGATCTTGAAACTAAACTTCCAGAATGGCTGGCTGTGACACACTTTTCATATGCGACTTAGTTCGGAGTTTGAATCCAAGCTCCAAATTATGCCACAACGTCGCTATTCGTGATTGTGGCACAATTTGAGGCCGTATGACACCAAAACAAAGTTTGTAGCGACACAATATTGCACCGTTGGAAGAAACCTAAATTCCTTAGCTATTAAATGCACACATAAAACAAAAAAGCAAGGTCAGGTCAAGTTGAATGACTGGTGGTCTAGTGCCAGGTAGCCTCTGGTACGTCCATACTCAATTCAAAATGTCTTGGGGAAGTTGTCATTGCGCCATCTCTCAAAGGGGTTAGAGCTCAAAAGTGCAGAATCTCAATAGGTTACGTGTGCAAATAAGTTGGAAGTGGTTGCCCGAGGCCTATTTAAGCCTGAAAAATAGGGTTTTTTGACCCCATTTAGCCGTTCAGCTAGGGTTTTGGAGCCTCGATCCCGTTTTCACCCAATCGAGGGCCGTTTGCATCATTTTGTCCCATTTTCGCATGTTTTTGGAATCTTGGAGGCTTTCTAGACCTGTTGGGCACCTTGTCCTATTTTTTTGCGAGATCATCCAAAAATCCAAATTTTCATCCGATCTCTCAAGGGGGCAGTATATCAGAATTTTTTCTCTCACTAGGGCAGCAGTGGGGCAAGTTTTGAAATCAATTTTTTTTTGACTTTTGATCAAGATGATTATTCTTTGAACCAACACAATGAGTACTTTGCTTCAAAGAGGGGAAAAATCTAGACATGGAAAATATACCAACACACTTGATCCTGATTACTAACATTGTTTCAACCTAAATCATCTTCTTAGCTTGTCATCACTCTTCGCCCCTTAATTAAATAAATAATCATTTATCTGATTAAGTCATTCTCTCTCGTTAATTAGATTAATTAATATGATTTAATTAACCCTATGTATCTATTTAATTAAATAATTCATTTTATTTGATTAGATCTCTAAAGTCATCTTATTAAATTAAATAAATTAAACCTTATTTTATTTAATCTAACATCATCCCCTTTAGTTAAATAAATAAAAATCTTTATTTAACTAATTCTAAATCATTTTCCTCTCGACTTTGATTTATTTAAATCCTAAAATCTAATTGAAAATTGTCAAATCACCTAACATAATCTTAATTAATCAAATCCTAATTAATGCTAACTCTAATCCATGTCCCATCCTATAGCTTTTGCCACTTGCATATGAAAATACATTTAATTGATTTATTAAATCCCTATTTTCTTTCAACATGGCATCTTTAGAGAATATTCTTCCAAATTTGAAAATCCCTCCAAATGGGATTTTTCCTTCCAACAAAGCATTTAACTCCTCTTACATGTCCTTGTGCATTGAACCAAGTGGCATTTAATTCATTCTTTTCTCCCTCCAACATGTCATTTCATGAATTTCAAATTCCACCTAATGTCATTTATTGTGCACATTCATCAGAATGTGCTCAAGCTTCCTCCGTTCACATCTTGACAAGTGGCACTTGCCCATTGGATGTTGAATGATCCCACATTGCTCCATTTTGCTCATTCCTGCATATTGTCTTTCTATAAATGGAAGGATCTCATTTGTATTTTGGATCCACAACTTAGAGCAAAATTATTCTCTTCACATTGAGAGCTAATTTTATCCATTTCATATCAAGTGTTCATAATTTTCATGAATTCATAGCTAGGTTATGCCAAAATTTCATCAAGGAGCTTCAATCATCCACAAATATTCATCAAAGCTTGCATAGGAGTTGGGAAAGGGCCAATTTCCACATCAAATTGACACCAATTCCCCCATGGGATTCAGGATTTGCATGTTTAAATAGGATTTCAATTACTTTCCTTGCTTTGTTCTTCAATTTCTTTCCTATTTGAGTATTTGTAGATGATTTTCATAGGGAATCTTAGTTCTTACTTGCATTTGATCTAATATTGTCTTTATTTGCTATGTTTGTGCAGGTAAAGGATTGGGGTTCTACAGTGGCCTTATTCTCTGCAGACAGGGGAGAACTAATCACTTCAAGAGCATAGCCTTCATCTTGGCCTCTTCATCAATAGCCTCTTATCTTCTCTTTACCAAAACATTCTAAGGCTCCATAGGTAACTTATTTTTTATGTTGAACCTCATATCCACTTCAAGCATTATGATGTATTTTACAATGGCCTCAACTATTGTGGCCTTATTTGTGTCATTAACCTCTTTATACACTGCTACAATCTCTCCTAGCATATCATGCTAAATTATTCCATTTACAAGTGCCTCTACCTTCATAGGACTACAAGGTCTTACATTTTTCTTCTTCACTTCATTTGGAGTTTTCTTTGTTTATGCTCTACTCTTCTTTTCTCGATACCCTTTCTTTGTGGTTTCTTTCTTCTTCTCTCTCATGTGTAAATATTACAAATTCTTTCTTCTCTTTCTCTATCTCTTCTTCATTATATGTGTCAATAACATCAAATCTTTTTCTTTTGACACTAGCTTCACCTTATGAAGCTTCACTCTTCATTTTGTGGACAAATTTAGGTCCTTTTTCCTCTTCTTCTATTTCTTCTTCTTCCACATTGACACTTATATTCCTTTCTCTCATTTCCTTTTTCTTCTGTCTCTTCTTTGTAGGGTCTATAGGTGTTGCTACTGTGATATTTTCCTTCTTCTCAACCCTTGTAGCCTACACAATTAGAGGGGATTTCTCCTTTATATGTGGACTATCAGTTATTTTCCTTTTCTCTCCAAATAGGTTGCCTAGTCCCGGATGATTTCTAGATAGGAGGGGTGGTAGTTGTCCTACTGGATCTTATTATGCCTTCTAAACCTCCTATGACACTTGATTATCCATTGGATTTCTCTCTTGCTTGCTATACATGTTCCATTGAGATGCCCATTTCCTCCGCATACTGATCAACCATCTTTCTAACCTTCTTTTGTATTTTTGTTTTCTTCTAATCCATGTGTACCTCCAAACAATTTTCTTCATAAGTGCCATAATTTTTGTGAGACCTATATTTTGGTATTAGAGATTATATGATGTATGACATGATTTACATAGATAATTTTGATTTTTGACTAATATGATGTCATGGATTCTAGCCTTGACCTACTGACATTATCTTAGATATGGCACACTTTTAACATAATTAGCTGCATAGCATCACAAATCCCAAAACGATAAGTATATATATATATATATCCTTATTGTTTTGGGATTTGCGATGCTATGTGGCTAATTATGTTAATCTAATGATCTTGTTATGATTACTTGATGTGTATATGATAATGTGACGCACTGCTTAGTTCCTCTAGATGCTTTTACATAGATATCATGTTACAATCACATGTTTTGTTTCATTATGATGATGAATTAATGTTTAAAATTCTTTTACTTAGATATTATGTTACAATCATATGCCTTGTTTATATGATGATGTATTAACGTTTGCAGTTGAGTACGCACCTGTTAGCCATGACCAATGGATTTGGGGAAACACCAAGGTGACATGTGTCATGTTGGTCGCGATGTGTTATCTAGTGCAAATTTTCCATGAGCATATTATTTTATTTGTTAGCATCATGATTAGTGCAAGGTTGTGGTAAAAATTTAAAATAACCCAAGTTTTAGTGTGATTTGAATTGTTATAATTAGGTTTGAAGGTATTTTATTGACTTAAGGACATAGGGTTAAGTCTTGGGGGTCATTTTTCTAGCTTAAAGTTTAATTTGGAAGCATTAAACCCTTTCTTTCAAAATTTTTTCCTCAAGTGACGAAAATTTAAAGTTTAATGCATGTAAGAAGCCTACTTATCAAGAAAGTAAGTTGTGTTAAAAAAGGGTGGTAACACTTGTCATCTACAAAATTTATCACAAGCATTAGGGGGTCTTAAGGGAGTGTTGGGATAAAAATATAGCTGTTGATTATTCTTCCATGTTGATGGCCTATCTTGCTATCCTGATTTAGAAGAGGACCAGAGGCATCAAAGGAATTAAGAGTGTTGTTGTTGCAATTACATTACCAAATTTGAAGATTTTCTTAGGTAGGTACTCCCACCCTATTATCTGGTTCTATTTTCTTTTGGAAATGATTGTGAACCTAGGTATTTCATTTTGTTATGTCAAATTATTTGGAAAATGAATTGTGTACATTGTTAATTAAATTTTATATGAAGGATTTCTTTTCTAAGAATGAATGTGAGCTATTTTTGGGGAAAATGTATGTGATTTGTTGTGGCTGTTGGGTGTGATGTTGTCTAGTAAATAGATCTTCATGTTATTGAAGTTTCATTTTGTGAAGGGGTTCTAGAGTGGGAGAGATGTCCAAGAAAGAAAGTTGTAATATGAGTATGAGTACCCTAGTTGTGTAGATTTGATTTTTGGTGTGCTAATGAAGTATGGAGGTAATTGGGGTGGAAAGGAGGTTGAAATGGAGGGATGGATGGTGGCTATGTATGTGATATGATGGAGGAATAAATGTGGTTGCAAGTTCCCAAAATAATTTTTTGTTTTTCTTTCATCTCTCTCCATGTAGATGTCCACACTCCCCCTAATTTGGGCTCTTGAAAGTGGGTCCTATGTGCAGTATTAAGTATTGTCTCAAAAAAATTGTAAGGTCATTCAGAGTGAAGTTGTCCTCTAGTTACTTATCTTAGTCGCAAATCCTATTTTTAAAAGAATGCATTGGTTATGGAATTGGATATTGATGTTGTCTTAAGTCTTGTTACTTTGGTTGTTTCCCCTATCTAGGGGGTGGGGCTGTTACAACCCTATGGATGGGAGGTGAGCTCCCACTGGTTATGGAGCCAACATTGTTGTATTTGTGTAGGAGGTATACCTGAGGAGTTGAATCTTCTATGAGGATTGAAAATTCTACATGAGTCTTGTGACTACGTTTTATGTTAGAAGGGTACATATGCGATTAATAGTCTTATTGAAATGTAATCACTATGCTAGAAAAATGAAATGAGCTATTACAGTAGTATAAACATGAAAAAAAAAAGAATTTAGGGTTGTGTAAAGAAAGCTTGTTAGTTCTTGACGTTAATTACTGCTAATATAGAATTCAATGTTGTCTATGTATTCTCTTTAATGGAAGACTCCTCCAAGCTGCATTAATATTTCCTGTAAGGAAAATAACAATAAATGGATGTGTTAGTTGAAAAACAATACCATGTTTACAAGGTAAATTTTGTAATGATATTGTTGGTAACTGGGATTGCACCCTCAGTCAAGCTAGGCTTGGCTATCCTATTGCAACATAAAAATTCTCTCTGATTTGTGGGTCAATCAATTTTTGAGAGCGAATCTCCAGAGTGGGCTGGCTCCCTCTAGCTAATCACCTAACCTATGAACTTTCAAGGGAAAGGGGGAGGAAGAAAACTACAAAATGAAACCTACAACTTAAAATGATCAGCTAATACATTCAGATATTTTGACAAACCTAACTCACAACAACCTCTCTTAAAAAATTAGTTCTCACAATCCACCTTAAGGTACTTAGCTCATTAGTGTTTTGCATAAAGATTCAAGAATTATTGAATACAATATGCAACCTGAACCATCTACACTTCTTGCCTACAACCCATAATAATAAGACAATATAAGGATTCACAGCTTTGAATCACAAACAATCATCAAATTATCACTGTAAGAACATGACAAGAGAAAATGGAAAGGAAAACCCTGCTACTTATATTAAAACTGAAGGAATAAGACATCAAAATCTGATTCAAAAGTTTACAAATTCTCTGCAATGCATATGAGAGCAAGAAACATAAATATGAACCCTTAGAAATTTGAATTTTTTTTAACTTATAGGCATCAAGTGACATCTGTGGTGAAAAAATAGAAAAATAAGGTCCATTGCATCATCAAAAAACAACCCATTCTTCATTCTCAAGCTCAAGGAAAAAGCCTGAAAAGAAGGGGCTCAAACTGCTCAAACAACTTCACCAACATGGAAACTTCTCACCTTCAAAAAGTTGATAAAAAAACTCCACAAAATCAGACTTAAAACTATCTAGAACTGAAAAGAGAAAGTTCAAAGTGCCACCTCTTTTCCAAATCCTTCTAGGAACTGAACTCAAAATGGAAAGTCTTGTTGTCAACTTAAGTGCATCATCTAACTACATTTAAATAACAACTAACTAAGCAATTTATAGAAACATTGCTTCATTAGTGTTTTACAGCTTGCAATTCCAAAATAAAAAAGGAAAGCCTCCCTTGTTACATCAGATTTTTTTTACAATTTATCTCCAAATATTTTGATTTTTGCATCAATGTTTGCAAAAAATAAAAATATCATACAGGTTCTCTACATACTAGATTTTTCTACAAAAAATCATAAAAATAATTAAAATCCCCATCACATAAAGTGACTCAAATTCCAAGGTGAAGCCTTAAACTGCTCAAGACTTAGGCAAAAGACAAAGGACCTAAATTTATCATTCAATTTCTCCTAAGGAAAAATTAATGGCATCAAATGTTTCTAAGGAATTGAAAAGCCTACCCTAGTGAGAGGCAATGTGCATGGTTTTGATTTGATTTTCTTTAAAAATCACAAAAAAAGTGCCTAAGGCATTTGACCTAGGCAACATATGAGGCAAGGTATTAATCAAGGTATTTGTTTTTGAAAATAAATGTGATTAAAATCACATTCGAATGAACACACGGGGAAAACCCTAACACAAAAATGCCTCAAACACATTTTTTGGTTACCATTTGCATTGGCCAAGTTAGGGAAAATAGGGCTCAGCTAGGTGCTGCCATGGGAGACTAGGGTTTAGAGTAGAGACTCCACCATTCGAGCTCTTTTCTTCTCCATTCGATTTTTCCTTCTTCTGCATTCGATTGTAAGCACTTTTATCTTCATTTTGATACATTTTTATCTCCATTCGATGAAGAAAAGAAGGCCTAAAGGTTGCGGCTATGACTATTTTTTGATGCCTTTTGTGTTTAATTGTGTTGTCATTCCTCTCCACTCTTTGTGTCCGCCATGAGAGAATTTTTTTGAGCATATGTGAAGCTCAAGCTGCGGGAATTTTTGTGCTTCTCCACATCGACATTGAAGGTGAGCTCTCCTATTCCATTTTTGAAGGCATTTCCCTCTTAAATAAAGCTTATTCAAGCTTTTCTTTACAGAGAATAATGAAAGACCGTGGGTTTTTGAATTTGGCCATGTACAGGCTGCAACCATCACTATGCATTCTCCTTTTCTATTGAAAAAAATATTATGGGCTTGACCCATAATATGCAAATGATATATTTGTTAAATGAAAACACTTTTTGAGCGATCTTTCCATTTTTTGGGCTTTCGAAACCTCTCATGGCCGCGGTTTGTAGCTTGGTTTCTTCATTTTTTGAAATCTTCACTTCTGACATAAGCTCAAAATTTGATTTTTTATTCTTTTTCTTGCATTTTGTGACAAAACCCTAAGTGGGTATTCAAGCTTTGAAAAAAAAATGCCTCTCTAGGCCGCAGGTATGAGAGCATAACTTAGGGTTTCCTTGCATTTCTATCTCTCATACTTTCCATTGAACATGTATAAGCACTTGTCACCACATTTTTTTGGTTTACTCATCCATTATGGCCATGGCCATTGGCCCTATTTTCTTCACTTAACACTGACATGGTCCACTAGTAACATGCTTGAAATGTCTGATTTGCTTTGTATTTGTGTTTGAAACACATTTTCCTCCTTGCAATGTTTGTATCTCCTCAACATGATGCACACACTGTAGCAATATTTGGCTTTCAATTTTATTGAAATGCATAGATGTAATGAAGCTCCACTTAATTGAGGTCTCCCAGCTACTCATCAAAACATGTTTCCTATTCCGTGCAAATTCTAACTCACTGTTGAACATGGATTGTAGTAACCATTGTACACATTTTTACTCAATGGATACATACAAAAGCTTCTTTTGTTCTCCAAATGCATTACATGTGAATGTTTCACTTCACTTACTTGTCTTGCAATGTTGCACTTAGTCATCATGGTGCACCTGTAGGCTACTTTGTTGTCCATTATTAAACATCATGTGTACTTGAATGCTTCAGAAAATGTATTTTCAGCTTCATATATTAATGAAACAATGGAAATGAGATTTTCCCCTTATGTTGGTAGTATCAGAATATTGAACCAAAAATTACTTCAATCTGAAAATAACCTTCATAAATGATGTTGTTCCACATTTCATTCAGCCCCAACACTTAATGCCTTGCACCCAGAGTCAGCCATGCTTCTTTTCCATTCATCCTCTGCTTTCAAGAGTTCACTTGCAGCCATTGATAACTCTATCTTCTTGATGGGAGAAGCCTCCTTTTGGAACTCTTCATGCATTTTTATCTCCTAGACAACAACGTGATGATGTGAAAACAATCATTGCATGGAATATTTTGAAATATAAACAACTGGTGATGATGATTAGAATTTTCTTCATTTTCTTTAGTTATCATTTGATTTGTAAACAAGGCATTATGTATGCCTATTCACTATCACATTATGTGATGATGCACTTGGTGTCAATTCACTTGAGCAATTTATCATCTATTATTTTAATTTCATTGCATTTTCAGACCTGACTGGACCCTAGATGAGCACTTGCTTGAGATTTCATGGCACCTGTATGCACTCCTTCAGATGCATATCTCTTTTAGCAATATTGAATTGTTTCTTTTCTGAAAAACCCTCCATGGAATGTTGAGGGAAAGCATGTTGGGTCTCAACCCTTGTGGGAGCCCATTTTATACCACATGCTTTATGATATTCAAAGAAAAACAACATGGATTTTCCTATACCTGCAAAAGAAACAAACAATGTTAGATTAAAACAATAAATTCAAAAGTTTCTCATGATGTTTTCTCCTTGGAACTCTCTTGTATTCCTCTTGCTCTTGCTCAATTGATTCAATGAACCATAGACAATATTCTACATTACTGTTGGTGGACCATGTAGGAATGTTCACAGTTTGAGCTCTAACACAACTTTCATCCACTTGTAGGTTCACTTGGAGCACAGAAGCAAAAAGGAGAGCTCAAATCTAAAGGAAACTTGAAGACTCTATTAGACAATGATGATTATGTTCTTTCTTACTTGCTCTTTCTTCTTTTCAATCTTTAGTAGCGTAGAATATTCTTTGTGGTTAATTTTCCTAGCTACTCCCATAAATTGTGTGGGACACTTGATTCTCCCTTTTACTCCAATGAATACAAAACAACATTTGTGAAATGAAGAAGTTGAGAAAGCCAACTTCACAAAACCTGAAGATCACCTACATGCAAATAACCTGTCACAGGAAGGAAGAGATGGAGACAAAAAAGAAAAGGTCCTCTGCAAGCTTCAAGATAAATTGTATTAACTGAATGAAAAAATATAAAGAGATCAATCCTTATGAAGGAGATCAAGAAACCCTAAAGTGTAACCTAAAAGGGATCATTTAATAATTAGAATAATTATTAAATGCCTACAAAATGTAAACTAAGTTTATCTTAAGAGAAGCATAAAAGGTAACTAAATTAAAATAATTAAGTAATAAACCTTTTACTCAAACACCCCCCTTAAGATGAACTTAGGGAGTAGCTACAAACTAAATGCATGAAAGCAATGCAACTACAAGCTAGAAAGCAAACTTGGGTCCTGACAACTAGGCCTGATGAGGTACCCAATCACAACCAAATCTCTATAAAGTGGAGTAAAGGAGAAAACCTAGTGGGAAAAACTCCTCTCCAAAAAGAGATGAAAAGCATGCTAAAAAAAACATGAAGGAAGGAAGGCCTCACAAAGACCCCCCAAGGACAACTTCCTTCACCCCAAGCATGGAGCGCAACTGAAGATAGCACACCGATGCCAAAGGTTTAGTGAAGATGTTTGCAACCTGCTCCTCTATAGGAATGTATTCCAAGATGAGAGAACCATCCTAAATCAACTGCCTAGTGAAATGCATGTGGATCTCAATGTGCTTAGTCCATTGATGCTCCACTGGGTTGCGGGAAATGTGAATGGCACTTTGATTGTCACACCAAAGAATAGTGGGACTATAAGGAGGAAACCCAAACTCTATCATCAACTTTCGAAGCCATAGAATCTCCTGACTAGCTAACACTGGTACTCAATACTTAGCCTCTATAGATGATAATGCAATAGTAGACTACTTCTTGCAAGACCATGTGATAGGACTAGAACCAAGGAAAAAAATAACACCAAAAGTAGACTTCAGATCATTGACATCACCAGCCCAACCTGAGTAAGTGAAGCCAACAATGTGAGGGGATCTTGAAGTGTAGTGAATGCCATAATGAGTGGTGCCCCGAATGTACCTCAAGATACGTTTGGCTACTTGCCAATGGATCTCATGAGGATCATGGGAGAACTAAGGAACAAGGCCAACCACAAAGGAAATATCAGGATGAGAATGTGTTAGGTACAACAAATTTCCAACCAACTGCCTTTATAAAGTGGAATCCACTGAAGGAGTACTACAAGTGGAAGACAAAACAACACCTGACTGAAATAGTGTGGGGGCAGGCTTGCAATCAAGCATGCCAAATCGCTGAAGCATATCAAGAGCATACTTCCGCTGAAATATGGAAATCCCATCCGAAGACTGAATAAACTGTAGACCCAAAAAAAAGTACAAAAGATCAAGATCTGTCATCTCAAATTGCTCCAAAAAAGCTCTCTGAACACTCGAATCATGGAGGATGAGCTACCTGTAAGAATGAGATCATCAACATATAGAACAAGAATCAAAAGATCACCCTCCTGACACTGAATGTACATTGTGTGATCAGAATGACAGTGTGTGAAGTGAGAGGAAAGCAAGAAAGAGTTCATCTTCTCATACCAAGCCTGAGCGGCTTGTTTGAGACCATATAATGAATTCCAAAGTTTGCAAACCAAGGAAGAGTCCTACAAAAAACCCTGAGGTTTCTCTATATATATCTCCTCATGTAGGTCTCCATGCAAGAAAGAACTCTTCACATCCATCTGAAACACTATCCATCCCTGTGAAGCTGCAAGTGAAAGTACAAAGCAAATAGAATTCATCTTGGCAACATGAGCAAAGGTCTCAGAGTAGTCAATACCCTCCACCTGAGAAAACCCCTTCACAACAAGACATGCCTTATACTTATCAATATAAGCATTTGCAACATACTTGGTATGGTACACCCACTTGCATCGAACCACCTTTCTTCCCTTAGGAAGAGGACAAAGATCCCAAGTATGATTCTTCATCAAAGAAGAATACTTCTCATCGATGGCCCTATCCCACTCAAGGTGACCTGTTGCCTCTGAAATTTTTTGAGGATCATTAGAAATCACATGAATCAAAAGACTAGAACCAGATGTCTGAGCACGAGTACGACGAGTATCTGAAGGATCACCTGCCTAAGAACCAGTTGCCTTAACAGTAACACTGGCCCACCTAGGAAAATGTGGAGTGGCTAGCTGGTGGTGGAGATGGTGGATCATCATCTGCATCATCCTCAAGAGATAATTAATCCTCAAGAGATGAAGAGGGAGGAGTAGGTAGTGAGGGAGAAGTTGGTGATGGAGAATCCATCAGAGGAAAGCACTCATCAAACTGGACATCCCATCAAAACAAGACCTATCTGGAATCAGGATTAAACAACATTTACACCTTAACATCCTCACAGTAGCCAACAAATATGAGTGGTTGGCTCTTCCTCTCCATGGATTTCCTCTGAGCATCGGGAATAAATGCCCAAGCCTCACTGCCAAAAAATTGGAACGTAGAAAGATCAGGTTTGACATGAGTCCAAGCCTCCTCAAGAGTCATATGTCACAATACCTTATGAGGCATCTGATTTTGAATATAATTGGCACAATTTTCTCCCTCAACCCAAAATGAAGAACTCATAACTCGAGACTGTATCATACAATTTTCCATCCCCCGTAAGGTTCCGTTCTTTCTCTCAGCAACACCATTCTGTTGAGGGGTGTAAGGTACTATAAACTAATGCTACAAACCATGCTTAGTGTAAAAATACCTGAAAGCTTGATTAACATACTCCCCCCCATTATCTATGTGTATCCTCCTGATAGAAAGTCTAGATTGCTTCTCCACAAATGTCTTAAAGATCTTGAATGAATCAAAGACATCATACTTGTACTTAAGAAAGTACACCCATGTACATCTGGAGAAGTCATCAATAAAAGTGAGCACATATCAGGCCCCTAAAAAAAGAGTTAGAAAGGACATGAGATCACTATATACCAACTCCAAGGGTGCCTTAGCATGTGTAGCTCTACCCATAGGAAAAGAATCCCGGCGGTGATATTTGTCAAGTGCACAACCACGACAAACACCATAAGTACAGGAAATCTTAGGGAGCCCAATCACTAGTGCCTGAGTACTCTTCTGCTATAGATATCTGTAATTGACTAGGATAAAATGCTCATGCCAAAGCCTACTCACTGATTCTACATGTGCTATAAGAGAGGAACCTGAACTGTCTAAACTCTTAAAGCCATCAAATTTTTATAAGCGAGATGTAGAATCAACATTCTAGTAGCCACAACCAAATCAGGATAACGAAGGTCTCGAATAACCACATCATGTGGTGAGAACTCAACTGTCTTACCAGAGCCAAAATGGAAAATATGATAAATGGAAAGGAGGTTTGTCGAAATGTCACGAACTAGAAGCACATCCTGAAGACAACCACCATCCAATGAAACAATACCTGAACCCTGAACTGAAAGGTGTGCTGAGTCACCAACTACAATATGTGTAGTGCCACTAGGGGCAAGTTAGGTGACAAACTCCTGTGTGTATCATATGGTGAGAAGCACCAGAATTTAGAATCCAAGTGGATCCTGAAGGCAAGGATCATGCAGAAAGAGAATGACCTTTCCCTATGGGTTGGGAAGGAGACTGAGGTGAGGTGATATTATGTTGTTGCATGGTTTCCTCTAAAGTCTCTAATCATTTCCAACACCTAGAAACTAGATGTACTTCCTTGCCACAAAAACTGAAAGGATCACCTGATTTCTTCTTAGTCTTGGAGGAAGACTCACCATACTTCAAATATTTTCCCTATTTAGGATAGGACTATGGTTTTAAATCAATCTTAGGAGGTGGCTTGGAGGAACTCTCACTGCCTGCTGAATCTATCTTGGGCTTTGGTTTCTACTTTTTTTCCCCTTTAGATGATTGAGCTACCGGTGCTTGGTTCTTAGATCTTGAGAGAGCATCCAACTATGATATCTTGGCCTATTGTAGTGTCAACCGATCATAGAACACCTCAAAAGTAGGCATGGTAAAGCATGCACCCAATGCATCCATGGTGGAATAAAATTTCAAAGAGAATATCTAAAAAGGACCTCAAAGCTTAGAAAGAATCAAGTAAATGCATTCCCCATCTATTTTTTTCTTACCACAGCCCTATAACAATAACCTTAGGGATTTGAACTTCATCAAAAAAACCTCAATGGTGGGATATGAATCAAGTACTAAGGAAGTTAATTCGACCTCAATCTGAAGTGCTCAAAACTAATTAATGGTGCCAAATAGAGTTTCAAACTTCAACCACATAGCCTGAGGAGTTGTACATCCCTCTAGATGGAATAGATGACTATCTAAAATATGCAAGGATAGAAAACCCATGGCCTCATCCATTTTGTTCCTATGCTGAAATATCTCAAATTGTCATGTCAACTAAGGTTGAACATCATCCAAACATGACCACAACCCTTTTGACATGAGAAGTTTGGTCATTTTTTCCTTCTAGGTGTGATAATTGTGTGGGGTAAGGCACTCAATAGAAGATTCTGCCATAATTAATGAGTTTTGAAATGTGTTTTATGAAAGAGGTTTCTGGTTTTCTGATGTAAATGATAGAAAGAGAGAAAAAACATTCCCACAACACAAGAACCCAAACCCCTGTACAATTTTTAAAGTTGAAAAGCTAGAAAAAGAAAAATATGCTTTAGAAATTTTTTTGTGTACCTGATATATTTTTTGATGAAATAAATTTTAGATCTGAATAGAGTGCAAAACCACCTTTCCAACGCTTATTTGTTTTCAAAGAACAAAGATCAAATGCAAAAGTTACACCCCCCAGAGTGCAAAAAAAATCTTCTAACTTTGACTAGAAAAAAGGCATCAAAACGAAAAAATCAGAAAAAAATACCAGACCATTGGAATGGTGTCGGAATCAGTTTTCCGATGATATCTCATTTTTGAAAAATGAAGATTATATGCCCGATTTACCGAAAGAGGTCACAAAAGGCTTAAAAAGGGCCCTGGTGGCTCTGCTTGTCTTGGCGACGCTCCAACGGTGGTAGACCAATGGCTGGTCGGTGGTAGACCGGTGGTGGGCAGTGGCTAGTTGGTGGCAAGTGGGCTGACGACTGTTGGGTGGCCACCTGGTGGCTGCTGGGCGGCGCTGCTTTTTAACTATGAGCATTTTTTTTTGAAGCATTTTTTTGATTTTTTTGAATTTTTTTCCTCAAGAGGCATGCTAGGGAGGTCGTATGGCCTCTATTTTTTTCCTCTCAGATCAACTTTGTCCAAAATGGACGAATGAATAGTCAATTTTTTGGGTTTTGGACTCTGCAAACTCAATGGCGAGGTCTGTTTGGACTCAAAAGACTATGATAAAATAGGTATGCCCTGGATCAAAAGAGAGAAACCCCAAACCCTTGAAGCTTCAAAAAATTCTTCAAAACAAAAATAGGAAGCAACAGGTCTGGATCTTTGATGCCATGTAGAAGTTGAGAAAGCTAGCTTCACATAACCTGAAGATCACCTGCATGCAAATAACTTGTCACAGAAAGGAAGAGATGGAGAGAAAAAAGAAAAGGTGCTTTGCAAGCTTCAAGAGAAATTGTATTAACTGAATGAAAAAATACAAAGAGATCAATCCTTATGAAGGAGATAACGAAACCCTAAAGTGTAACCTAAAAGGGAGCATTTAATAATTAGAATAATTATTAAATGCCTACAAAATGAAAACAAAGTTTATCTTAAGAGAAGTATAAAAGGTAACTAAATTAAAATAATTAAGCAATAAACCTTTTACTATAACATGAAATACTTGTTCAATTCTACTCTTTTCTTTTCTTGCAAACAATGTATTGATCATTGTAAATGAATGATAGAATGAAAGCACTTATTTTACTTTTTGTGCAATACTTAATGCTGCAAAATAATATAAGGAAATTGAAAATGCATTGCACTTCTTTAAAACTCAACAATTCAAGCATTTGCAATGGTTAAAACATCTGCAATAACAACTAAAATTCTTCACCTTAAAATAAACTTGCATAACTAGCTCTGTCAATTTGAGCTATGTGAAAAATTGATAATAGATACTATGGTAGAAAATTGGACATTATTTTTCTCTTTCTAGATGAAATGTAACATAGACTTTTGTGTAGGGTTGTAAGATATTAACTTTTTACATGAAATTTTCGAAGACTTTTTAATCATGATTTCAAGGAAATAATAGAAAGCTAAGTGAAAAAATGAATTAGAGCATTACTATACCTGTTGTTCTTTTCACATTTATTTGAAAATTTGAAGAATGAATGTGTTATGTTATTGGTAGGAAAAGCTAAAGCTTGGAAATATGTATGAATGACACTATTCATAGCTGTTAGTTCTTAAGTTTATGCATAGTTAATTTAACTCAATTATGCATGTGTTTAAAGGATCACACAATTTACATATGTTAGGTAAACTACCTACAAATGATATGTCATACTAATACTTAAAGAAATGAATTCATGAAATGTGCATAAATTGAAGTTGGAATTAAAAAAAGACATAAGGTATGCACATATGTATAGACTCAAAAGAGTTCCTACAAAGCCTTGAGGCATAAATGTATAGGAATATAGATCTAGATGAAAGATATTTCTTAGCCTCTCAAAATGGAAAAAAAGAAGAAGAGAAATGACCTTAGAAAACTAAGTATATCGCTCTCCTCTTTAAGAGGGAGCCTCAATATATGTACAAGCATGTATAAAAGGGCCAATTGGGCATTGACCCAGAATGAAGGACCCGAGAATAGTAAGGTGCTTTCCGAATCAACACAAAAAAAAGACGCCCCTCTATGGTATTGACCCTCTCCTTTTCCCATTGAAAAACTACAACCAAAGGATATGTTTTAGCATAGGGGTTTTAGGGAATTTCCAGGAAAAAAATATAATAAAATAATGACGTGACAAGATAAAAGAAGAGCCATCTATGACCTAGATTCCCTTGTCGAGCATATATAGGTGTTCTTCACTATGGCCCTTGGCTGTTCGTAGCCTGGATTTTGAGATAATAAGCACATTTATGGTTTTCATATCAATTCCTCATCCCTACTAGGCTAATTGCACCCTCTTTTCACTTGCAATCTTGCCAAGAAAAAAATGAGAATGTAGGAGAGCAATCTACAACGAGAAAGAAGAAAAAAAGAAAAATCATGATGATAATAAAATAATACAGAGGAAATCAAACCCCCATAGTTAGTTAGCCTAGTTTACCCAAATAACTTATCTCAACTAGTTGGATCGATTAGCTCTGAGTAGTCAAGCCCTACTTGGAATGAGCTCACCTTTCACTCCTTTAGCATCACCTCTTTCTCTTCTTCCCTACTAAGAAAATGCATTCATGTGAGATAGATTTAGGGTTGGCTTGGACTTCAGAAAAAAATTTAGGGCGCCACCTAAAATTAAATTATTTGAGCATTAAAAAATAAAGGAAGCCTTATCAATTTGGGGTTTGGGCACCTCCTCTATCCTCCAAGTTTTAAAATATATGGTGAAATGTTGGAAAAATGGGTTAAGAATAAATTTATTAAATTACAAGTGGTTAGGTTAAGCAATGAAATGCAAGTTTAGGTGCCCATGTGTTGTTTAAAATCATGGATGCCAAATATCTAAAATTAAATCAAACTTTCCTTTCATCAATGAAGCCAAGAAAATGTGGGTCACGTCAAGGTAAATCCATGAGGTGGTGAACAAAAAGAGTGGGTTTTTAGAAGTTTCCACATTTCCTTGTGAAAGTCTAATTTCATATAATCACCGTATCTAATGTTCCCTTTTAACATTAAAAAAAAGTAGCATGATTCCTACTTTTTCCCCTTTTGGAGGGATAATATACTAGTAGTTGTGTGTAGTGACATGCAACGATGAGTCGATAGTCAGAGGTGAAGTCCAAATGGTAGGGATGTGTACACACTTAGCATGAATGAAGAATATGATACACACATATCTACGCATAGGGGATGATTTGATCACAGTGACTAACAATTCCATGTGAAGATTTGGATATATGTCATAGCACATGCACACAACATTGATACGTAATAAGACAGTCTTGGAATGAACCACTATTCTTCGCAGTGGTGGAAAATGTATTTCCCATATGTGCAAATATCTATGTATGTCATAGTTGATGCAAACATGATTGATACATAGTGATGCCTATGTGCTATATGGAACATTGATCCAACCATTGATCGAGATGGGAAAACCCACAAAACATAAAAATTCAGAGTAGCAAGCCCATGTAAAACCATTGCCACAAAACACAAACCATAAATGTAGCAATACTGGATTTAACAAACAATATAGTATTTTCTGAACAACACCTTATCAAAGATTGAAACACTATAGCCTTTTAAACAAAACCTTATAAAAAATGAAAGAATATAGAGTAAGCTAGAGAACGACAATGAACAATGCCTTATGGAAATCAACATAAACTGTATAACATTAACTATTTACATAAACTATATAATATTGACTATTTTAATGAAACAATGTAGCCAAACCCACAAAACAACAGTTGACAATGCCTTGTGGATAACAACATAAATTGTATAACATGCACTATTTAATTACATTTAAAAAATGAAACAATATAGCCAAAGGTAGAGAACAATGGTCAACAATGCCTTATGGAAAAGAAAAACCCACAAAACACCAAAATTCACAGTAAAAAATCTATGCAAAAATATATTCCTTTTTCCAATAGCTTGTTAACAAAAATTGAAACAATATAGCCTTTTGAACAGTACCATATCGAAAATGGAACAACATAGCCTAAGCTAGACAAGAACAATCAAGAATGTCTCATGGAAATCAACATAAACTATATAACATTAACTATTTTATTGTGTTGCAACGTTAGCCACAAAAAGGAAGCCATAAATCAAACAATATTGGTTTCAACAACAAGCCAGATGGAAAAACTCAAAAAACACAAAAATCCACAATAACAAACCTATGCAAGAATTGTATTCTAAGTGTTGTATGAAACATTGCTGCCACCATTAATAACAACAATCAACAACACATTATCTCTAAAGGATAATATAATTGTGTGAAAGCTCAAAATATAATTCAAATGTCAAATAAGTGTAGAGCAATCGACAACACATCAACTCAAAAGGATAATACTATTATGTGAAAGCTTAGAATATAATTCAAATATCAAATAAGTGTATTTACATAAGTCATGAAAAAATGTAAGAATAAATAAATAATTACATTCATAGAATTTTGTTCATTTAATTTTATTTCTAATCATTCTGACTGAATTTGCAGTCACTAATTATTCTCAAAGGTCATTTACAAGACATAAATTCCTCCAAATCCCCATTATGCGATTTGGAAACTCAACAATTTGGGGATCATAAGAGAAAGTCAAACCATTATCAATGTTGGGACTCTTGAAAACCAAAAATAAGAGTAGTTGATTTGTCTTGAGTATGTTGTGCAAAAATCAAAGGACAATGTGAAGTTTAGTGCAATGAACATGTGTCATTGGTAGACAATTTCTAAATTAGGAAATATAAAGAGTTCTATAATTTATAAAAAAATATGCAATGCATGTGCAATAAAAGGCATTAAATGAATAAGATGTAGGCATACCTTGTAGGAATTCCATGGCTTGGATGCACGAAAGAAAAGAAGGCATGCTCTCCACCCTACCATATTGGGTCATGCAACCTCATGGGATGTCACCAAACCCCCGAGCAAGAACATACATTTCCCACCACTATGATCAATGGTGAAACCAATGTTTCAACACCTGAGAATTTTTACTTAAGATTTTTTGTTTCTGGATATTTGATTTTGTTTGAGTTTTTCCATCCACAAAAAGAAACACAATCAAATAGCCAGAGACAACAAACCTTAAGCGTTATGGATTGTGGAAATCTCATAGCATTAACTTGAGAATTTTTTTTAGTTGAAATCAATGTTATACATTTTTGGAAGTATATATAGTTGTATCATTCATGACAAAGAATTTGACATGTAGTTGTGAAATAAGAGATGGAATAAAGGACATATAGCCTTACCTTCTATATAAATAGAATGTAGTTGCAACTTGTACACCATGGAAAACATGTGATCACAAAGCATGATTTCAATTAGATATAGCTAGACACAAGGAAAATGTAAAGTTTAGTGCAACGAACATGTGTCATTGGTATACAATATCTAAATTAGAAAATATAAACATCTCTATAGTTTATAACACATAATATCTAATGCATGTGAAGTAGAAAAGATCACATAAACAATATGCAGCCATACCTTGTGGAGAGAACGGGGCACAATATGTTTATAATTATAGCCCCCATATAATTCTGTTTTGGCACCTGAGAATTTTGTTTAGTTGAAATCAGTGTTATTCATTTTTGAAACTATATACAATTCTATCATTTGTGAGAAAGGGTTTGAGATGCAGTTATAAAATAAGATATGGAATGAAGGAGATATAGCATTACCTTGTAGATAAATGGAATGTAGTTGCAACTTGTACACCATGCAAAAGGTTCGATCCCAAAGCTATTAAGGTTTGACAAGATCTGTAGTTATAGCTGAGAATATTTGCAATCTAAATTGGTTAGAACCTAATATAGTTAGACACAAATGGTTCGAAAGCGAGACCATTGGTAGGGGTATCATTGAGAAAAGAAGAGGAAGGTATTTTAAAAAGAAACATTGAATAGTAAATTCTCTTAGTAATCACCATGAAAATAAAACTCTGGCCAGCTTGGCAACAGTGATTGCAACTGTACTATGGAGGAAATGACTAGGAAGCAAAATTAGAAATGGTGGGAATTCTAAATGCATTGAAATGAATAGGGAAAGGAGAAGCGGTATAGTTACTGTAAAGAATGGAAACATTGCATCATGATGGCAATGTAGACAATTGTTGGAGGTGATCCTCTTATTTGATTTGAAGTGCACTATATTTGTTGGAATGTAGTCTGGAGTATCTATCAAAAGAGAAAGGAAGATCTATATGTATTATTGTTATTGATTTTACAAGAGAAAGAGTTGTGAACATTAGTCCTTGTCTTTCTTTAGTTCCAATATCTATTGTAGCTCTGTCCAGTGTCAACCCTTGAGATTTATGTATTGTTATTTCCCAAGCCATTATCAAGGGGACCTTTCTTCGACTGCCCTATGTAATAAGGGGAACATGGATGCCTTTTGGGTTGTCAGGATCCCATGCTGGGCCAATGTAGTTTGGGAAGTGGAAAACAACATATTCGGGTGGTTGAGGTGGTTTAGCTCCCATAGTATATACAATAGAATTTATAAAACCCAATGAACCATTAACGAAGCCAGCTGCCACCCAAATATTTGTTGTTAACATTACTTGTTCACCAATTGCAAGTAATATTTTTGCTTGAAGCTGCTCATTATCACCATAATCAAGTGTGTTTTGCTGAGTAGTTTCAGTGGCACTAATTTCAATGGGAACATTTAATTGCTGAAGCATTTTTCTATTGTGCAAGGCAACCAACCTATTTGTTGGCAATAAGTGAATAGTTGCATCAAATTCTTGGTTTTCCTTAGTTGAAAGCATGGCATTTGTTTGATTCATAAGATTTTATGAATTAGCCTAACATGCCTGACAATTTCTAATATTGGAAAGGAGTGTACGGAACTATTGCTTCCTATAAAATTTTCCATGCTGGAAAAAGACTATGTCAAGCATGACAACAACATTAAAAGTTTTCCAAAGAGCCAAGGCTGTGGAGCAAGAAGCGTAGATAGGCTTGTCCAAAATAGGTGGTAATTTTCCTAGGTCACCCACAAGTATAATATAGGCACCACCAAATGGATGCATATGTTTAGTAGGAAATGCTTGCCACAATTGACTATCTATTTTGAGCAACAACTTGGGCCCCAAGAAGATCATTTCATTAATTGATATGTACTTAATATGTTTGAATTCCTCTTGAAATATGGTCAATGGTTGTCCTTTTAATGGATTCATATCTCTAATTGTAGGCACATATATTGTAGGCGGCCATCCCTGTTGACGCCAAAGTAAGCAAAGGATTCATTCTTTGGTTCGGCGATGTATTTAGTGCTCTTCAGATGTTGTCTATAAGGAATGATTTACCTGTACTAGTTGTATCTTGAATAATCATATGCAATAGGGAAAATGAAGATGGGCGACGATGATGTTGTTCAATAATATCTAGAGAAAGCTTTTGCTTAGGAGATAGCTGATGACAAATTATAGGTGTAGCCAGTGGGCAAAGAGTATCTTCAGCTGCATGCAATTTACTTGTTGAGATGAACTCTATAGAAATGTTATTCAAATTACTAGGAACATGATGTGCACCCCACATGTGAATTAAATTGAAGTTTCATCTACCCAATAGTTGCAACTTTTCAAAGCAAATATTGTTTGTAGCACCAAGGCGAGAAAGCAACTCCCATTCATATTCATCTGTGGGCGGTGAAGACTAGGTTCTGTCGATATCACTATTGTAACCTTCCTCTTCATTGGTGGGGGGAGCAATAACTCTATTGACATGGCAAGGGTGATAGCCAATAACATGAAATAGCCTCTAGTTCTATGTTATGCTATCTTTAGTGAGGCCTATGTTTGTTTCAACATTTTGGAAAGGATTTTAGAGTAACAATTCTAACCAACAGAATGTTTCAAAGGTATCACTATGCTCTGGGGGGTAGACTTGAATAATGGGTAAACAATGATGATAGTAGGTTATGGTTGCAAACACCAAGCCCCACCTTTGCAATTTTTATGAAATGTATACAATTGTGCAAATTGAATAAGGGATATAGTTTCCATTTCAACGGGTCATTGCATGTGGGTATGTGTAGGATCATCATGGAAAAAATAGGCCCTTAAGTGGAAAAACATTCAGAAAAATCAGAGTTAGACAACTTGACGTAAACATTTGAATAAGTTATCTATATTATTTCAAAAATATGTAAGAATAGAATCTGTAGCAAATAGAATGCAATTTCTAAACTACTAGGTTTATTTTTTTAAAAAATAATCTATTTGGTGAAAATTTGAAATTTCAATGTAGTAGTACTTAAATTTCACGGAAAAAATAAGTAGGTGTCTGTCTGACCACCCTAACCACAATAAAATGATAATATTTTTTATAAGATTTTAGATATAAGTAGAGGACTCATGTTCGATGATGCATATTTTTTGTAATTTTTTCCAAGTAAATAATTAATTATGAATTTTTATTACAACTTTTAAAAATATAAAAACTATTTCTAACCACCTTAACTTGGTCAAAACTTTATGAAATTCATTTTTTTTAATCCTATAGTATGCAAAGCATAGAATGTGACACATGTTTGATTCAAAAAATGTGATACCATTTGAAAGTTATAGATGTTTTTCAATCACCCTATCAATCAGGACTTTAGTTGTAATTCAAATAGAAAATGAATAATAATTATTTATTAAATTCAAAGTAAAACATAATTTATATTGGTGGAAAGCTGAGAATCTCCTTTAAAAACCCTTTTCATTTCATCAATTTTGGGTTAAAAAAAAGTCGTCAGCCACATACCCTCCACATACCCATCATATCGCCACTTTTTGGCCCATCTTGATCCTACGTATACCCATGTAACCATGAATATAACCACTTGCAAGATCCTCACCATTATCAGCTATTTTCAAATGGTGGAATGTCTACCTACTCACATTCAAAGATAGGAAATGCTTGCTTGAGATGACAAGGGGCATCTTTTGTAGCATATGGCATGTTTCTTGTGCACCAATTTCATAATTTGCAACCAATCTCATCATGAATTCTTGATAAGAAATCAATGCTTTATCCCCAAAAGAATTTGTATTTGTAAGCCTCTACAAGATATCAATATAGCTTTAGACTTTTTTTTCAGACTTTGATGCATATTTGGAAATGTAGTTTAACACAATTTGTCTTGACAAGACTGGTTGGAAATCAATGTTTGATCACCAAATTGTAAGCATCTCATGGTTTTGGATATTAACACGCTCATCATTTCTTAATGGCTTATAGGATTTTTTTTGATTCACTGTTAATTACCAATGTCGATGATGGTTGTGCATTCCATGGAGCTTTGTAGTGACATTGCAATTGGTGGCCTTTTTTCTTGAGGCAAGTGTACTGAGTACATTTGGCATGTCTCTGTACTATGTTCAACAACTGTTCATAATCCACCATTGGATCCATGCAAGAAATTTGTGGGCTATCAAGCAAACACGGGTCCTCCAAAGGAGAGTGGTGGAGTTTTGATATTAGTTGTTCTGGGGAATGAGGACTCCACGCTGAAACATAGCAATCGAAGAAGTTTTTTTTCTTGTTGAAGCTCATGTGGGTTGGACCAATCAAGCATGTCCATATTTAGGGCACTTAGAAGGCACAAGAAACCATGGACATGGGCTGATCCATGGTGTTACCACTCATACCTATACCAGTAATCCTTTGTATGGAAAATCCTTTCAATAAGCTCTTCCTGGAAAATGGTGAACCGCAAGTGCATGTACAAGGTTGTTATGTGTGGGTTATGCACAACATTGTCAGTGAAGCATCTTCAAGAGTATGGCATATGCTACTGGGCATGAGGATTAATTACCTTCTGCAAATCAGTCCATTTTGTGTCTGCAAAGCTCAAAGTGAAGAAGAGAGTCAGTGTGCCAAGCTGGTGGATCATTGCTACAAGCTCTTGTTGACACTTGCCCCAGTATGAGCATGTTCCTCGCAAAGATACACCATATTGAACAAGCTGGTTTGCTATCTGGGTATCTAGAACATCCCAAAGTAATTATTGCAAAGCAACAATAGACTTTGGCGTCCTTTCTTCTAAGTTTGTTTTCATGAAAATGGAAGTTGATTGTTGGTTTTGATGTCTCATTATCAAATTATAAAGGTAATATCTAAATTTGACATGCCTCCCAAATCTATTATCATAGTATCTCATCAAGTGCAATGCATATTCATGTAAGTGAATCTATATGCTTCTTGATTGTAGGGGCATTGCTGTTCTAGTGGGGAACAATGTTGGAAATCCATGCTTAATAACCCTTCTATATTGTATTCATTGACAAGGTTAGAATTTATCTCAGGCCAAGGAAAAGTATCTTGACTAATATCTTCAATTTGTAAGGCATCTCTAATTGCCTGCAATTCCCGGGGAGGGTTGGACATCAATGGAATAAATGATGATGAGTCCTCAAGTTCGACTTCCTCATCAATAACACTTTTCAAAGTTGCTACTAGTTCAAATATGTTATGTGTTGGTTCTTTCATTATGTGTAGAAGATTGGAGATGTTAGTACTTATTGCAAGCAACAAATTTAAAGCATCACAATCAATTGTAACATTGCTATAGTATGAATCATTCTCAATTTTGTATATTAATGTAGTCATGACATTATGTTTGTCAACATAGCAATCATATTTTGTCCCTTGAATGCTAGTCCTTTGAACAATCACCACTTCAAGATCATGTAGGTGACATGGTAACAAAGTTGCAATGGTCGTGATGTCTTGAGGGAAGCTTATAGTATGGCCACTATATTTGTATTCGCCTCCTCTAGCATGGGTCACTTTCAAAACTGGAGCAACTCTAGCTATAAGCATTTCTTCAACCTGAGTAAGCTTTGCAAGGACAGGAGGCTATGGTCTTGGATCCATCTTGTTCACTAAATTGAATACATGGATGCCCTTTTTAGAAGAACAATGCAAACATATGGCATCCGCATTCGATGCTCACACTTTCATTCCAACATAGCTTTCCTTGCAAGCACTACAAACTTTCAAATTAGATAAAGCATCAATGCGCTGATAGAAGGATTGTATTGCAATGTGAAAAGAATATCCAAAAATGCTGCTAAAGTGGTGGGGGGATGATGAGATGGATGACATGCCATGCTTGACAAGGGTTTTTTGAGGTCTACAACTACCGATTGTTGAGGTGCCTCCACTGGGAAGGTTATGTGGAAGTTGGGAAGGGATGGGGGGTGTGGGTCTACAGAAGTGAGCATGTTATTCCAACGAGCTTGGCAGAAATTGTAGTGTGCCTGCTTGATTAGGTGGGGCCAATCTAGGATGAACTACAGTGGCTCTTTGTTCCAAGTGTTTGGCTGGATGGTTCACACAAATCTAGTCTCTATGGATCACATAATAGAGTTGGGTTCTTTGCCTTTTTGCTACCTTTTTTGGGTCCACACTTGATGTAGGGCTGGAACTTGAACAAGACTCAGGATCCTACAACCATAATATGAGGAAAATAATAAAATGCTTGCAAACACCAACACAAAAAATAATGGCATAACTACACAAGTCAATCCAATCGAATATGAAACAAAATAGCCAAAGGTAGAGAGGAACACTCAACAATACTCTATTGAAAACAACATAAACTCTATAACATTAACTATTTAAGTGTGTTGCAACCATTGAGACAAAAAAAAAGGCATAAATGAAACAATACTAGTTTCAATAGTGTCCCAGATGGAAAACCCATAAAACAAAAGAATCCACTGTGACAAAACCATGCACAAAAGAAAGGAAACCCACACACACACAAATTTTTTTTTTCAACAATGCCTTATGGACAACAACCAAACCATACATATATGCATATGTATATGTAAATGTATCTATCCACATGCAATGCACTATTGATGGAGAGTGTAATGAAGGGAAGGTATGATGCATTTTTGAAAGGAGAATGTGACACTGTTGCTTCTTATGCTTATGCATCGTTCCTTCCTTCATTCCACTCTCCATCTAAAAGTACTCCACTTTCTTGATTGCATATGCATATATACATATACATACACATACACATATGCATATATTGTGACAAAGACGATAAAGTGCTTGCAAACACCAACTTAAAGAGCAACAGTGTAGCTAAAGAACATATAGGAAATATAAAATGAAATAGAACAAAGGAATGCCTACTCTCCACCCTACCATATTGGGTCATGGAGCCCCATGGACTCTCACCAAACCCCCAAGAAAGAACATACATTGTCCACCACTTCGATCAATGGTGAAACCAATGTTTCTTATTATACTTAATATACAACCTATCATTCTAACAACTCTTGTTTGAGGATGAAAGAAATAATAACTAAAAACGTGCATCTAACTTGAAATACCTATATATCGATGTACATTTTGTTTTTCAAGAACATATGTAGGCATTCCATGCCTTATATGCATTTGTAGGAATCTATTACATAGATATATATGCACACAAAAATAATGTGTGGGAATGTATGTATGTGGAATTACATACAGAGAGCAGGTATACTATCTACCACTCTAATAAATACAAAGATCCATGTTTAATATTACAATTAATATAGAGCCTACCATACATACAAATGTTATGAGCACCTAATCTCACAAATATACATATGAAACACACCAAAAGTAGGCCGGCTCTCCACCCTACCATAATGGGTCATGGAGCATCATGGGCTCTAACCAAACCCCCGAGCAAGAACATTCATTGTCCACCACTATGATCAATGACAAAACCAATATTTCTTAGTACACCCAATATAGATCGCATCATTCTAACAGTTCTTTTTTGATGCTTAAAGGAAATAATAGCCAAGCTGTGGCAACTGACAGGATGCGTTGGATTCTTATGTAGGCATTTGCTACTTGGAAATATAAAACCATGCACAAAAAAATAAAATAAAAGAACCCACATGCACACAAATTCTTTTTTCAACAATGGCTTATGGAGAACAACTAAAAAATACATATATGCATATGTATATGCAAATGTATCTATGCATATGCAATGCATTTTTATGGAGACTATAATGAATGGAAGGTACAATGCACTCTTTGAAGGAGAGTGTAATGATGTTTCTACTTATGGTTATGCATCATGCCTTCCTTCATTATAGCCTCCATCTAAAAGAACTTCACTTCTTTGATTGCACACACATATATACATATACATATACATATACATATACATATACATATACATATACATATGCATATATTATGATGAAGACAATATAAAATGAAACACAACAAAACAAGGCCTGCTCTCCACCCTATTGTATTGGGTCATGGAGCCCCATGGGCTCTCACCAAACCCCCGAGCAAGAACATACATTGTCCACCACTATGATCAATGGTGAAACCAATGTTGCTTATTACACCCAATATAGAGCCTATCATTCTAACAATTCCTTTTTTCATGCTTGCATATGCAATGCATTTTGGATGGAGACTGTAATGAATGGAAGGTATGATGCACTCTTTAAAGGAGAGCGTAATGTTGCAACTGATGCTTGTGGTTATGCATCGTTCCTTCCTTCATTCTAGCCTCCATCTAAAATAACTTCACTTCTTTGATTGCACATGCATATACACATATACATATACATAAGAATATATTAAAATGAAGACAATAAAGTGCTTGCAAACACCAACTTAAAGAGGCACATTGCAACTAAATAACAAATAGAAAATATAAAATGAAACAAAAAAAAAAGGCCTGCTCTCCACCCTACCATATTGGGTCATGGAGCCCCATGGGCTCTCACCAAACCCCTGAGTAGGAACATACATGGTCCACCACTTGGATCAATGGTGAAACCAGTCTTCCTTATTACACTTAATATACAACCTATCATTCTAACAACTCATTTTTGAGGCTGAAAGAAATAATAAATAAAAAGGTGCATCTAACTTCAAACAACTATATATCAGTGAACATTTTGTTTTGCAAGAACACATGTACACATTGCATGCATTGGATGCATTCATAGGAATCTATTGCACCGATAAATATTTCTAAAGAACCTAGTTCAACTGAAGAACCCAATTAAAGTCAAGAAATTGTTGTTACACCTTGTCTAGATACCGATAGAATTTCAAGTGTATTGATGGTTGTTATTTTATTGGTGTTGTATGTTACTTGTATGTGTTTTGGCTAGGGTTCTTGTCCCTAAAATTCTATTGGTATGTAAATAGGGTGTAATAGCAATTCCCTCACTTGAATTGGGTTCTTCAGTTAAACTGGGTTCTCCAACAATATGCATAGATCAGTCTTTCTAATTTGCTAGATACTTTGGAATACATGCCAACAAATACAGACCGACACCATGCATTGGATGCATATGTAGGAATTTGTTGCATGGAAATATACACACTAAAAATACATGTGTAGAAATGTATGTACACAGTATTAGATGTAGAAAATATACATATATAGATGAATGGAAACTTATACATATACATATGTACTGATACGTGTGTTGAACAGGGCGGTCAGACTTCAACCTTCAAAGAAGCTAGCAATCCTAGCTCACAACCTTGATAGTAGGTAAAGCCACATAAGAACACCCAACAATTCCTTATTGAAAATTGTGAAGACTTTTTCTACCTCTTTTGACATTTCAAATGTCAGGTGTTATTACAACCATCGCCACTACATAGAAACCATACAATAGTTAATGTTCATGCCAGGAGGGTGAGCTTCTGTGAAGGTGCAAGTCTGACCATCAGTGATGAAGTTTCTATGAAGGTGGTTAGAGATTGTTTTGCATTTTTTGCATGGGGTAATGATTCCAAAAGCAACACAAAAGGCTTAGTAATGGCACTATTGATCAGAGCGATGGACAATGTATGTCCCCTATGTACAAATATGTATGTATTTCATAACAGATGCAAACATCATTGATTCCATAAGGCATTGCTGATTTTTGTTCTCTAGCTTAGGGTATACTATTTCATTTTCATCAAGAGATCGTTGAAAAGGCTATATTGTTTCATTTTTGATAAGGTGTTGTTGAGAAAAGACTATATTTTTGCATAGGTTTATTATTGTGATTTTTTGTTGAATACCAGCATTCATCGCAGCGATGGAAAATGTATTTGCCCTATGTGCAGATATGTATGTATGCATGTCAAAATAGATGCAAACAACATTGATACATAGTGATCCCTATGTTTATTGTGTTGGGACATTCTTGGAATGATAAGTTGTATTTTAAGTGTTATATGGAACATTGATGCCACCATTGATCTAACTTTAAGAACTTACATGTAGCAGCAATATACTCTACACTCAGCCAACACAAGAAGATTAAAAGTACAAACATCAAATGACAAAATTTTGGAAACCTCCAGTTGTGTGGTTTTCCCCTATTGTGTGAACTTTGGTCAGAATTTTTGACAACTTTCCTGGTTTTTAAGCCTTCCAGTGCTTGGAATGCGGTCGGGAAAAATGTGGCGGATTTTTTAATTTTAAAATTAAAAGCATTTGGCGCATCGATAGAGAAGGAAAACAAAATTAAATGCTGGTTGGAATCAACATTAATTACTATATGGTTCTTTTGTGGTGACAATGTTTGCAAAGTAATATAATAGCCCATGTTCAGCTTGAAGGATAGTTGTTATTTTTCTAAACCTCATTAGGGATTTGTTACAATGGGAGGTTGTATATTAAGTCTCAGATGAAAAATTGATGAAATCCTTATTGAGGCCTAGAAAAATAACAGCTATCCTTGAAACCATACAAAAATAGCCAACAATGCCTTATGGTGAAGAACATGAACTATTTTATCACTTTCCAACCATTCCTAGTAGACATAAGCCATAGATCAAATAAATTATTCGAGGCCACATAACAACAATCAACATAAAAAAATGTCTCTATGGACAATAGCATAAAATATTTTATTACTATGAGAAACAAGAAGAATTTCAATAAATGCACCATGCTGCTCTCAAATAGTAGAACTACAACTGTCAATCGAAACATATCTACCAGTTCTTTTGTCAATGGTTGCAACAATTTTGCATAAATGGACACAAGGCCAAGGCATGCCAAACAACAATAAATTTGTGTGAAGTTTAAGTATAGGCCTACAAAAAAATTTGTAATCATCTTATGAAAAGAATAAGCATAGGAAGGAGTATTTATGATTGTTATCTACATCTAATTTGACATACATACATATCTGCACATTGGGATGGATGTTGTCTGCCTCTAATTTCATAAACATACATATATGCACATAGGAAAATTAAAATGAACAACAAAAGAAGGCCTGCTCTCCACCCTACCTTATTGGGCCATGGAGCCCCATAGGCTCTCACAGAACCCCAAAGCAAGAACATACATTTTCCACCACTCTAGTGAATGGTGAAACCAATCTTCCTTATTACACTTAATATAAAGCCTACTATTGTAAGGATGCCTATTTGAGGATGAAACAAATAACAACTATATTCCCAAAACAATAAATATGGGGAGGAGTATATATGAATGTTTTCTACATCAAATCTCATATACATACATATCTGTTTAGAAGAAAAGAAGAATGAATCACTACAAAAGAGGCATACTTTTTTGTGTGTATATATTTCCAAGCAATAGATTCCTACATATACATCCAATGCATGCAATACATATATTTCGAGTTGCAAAATAAAATCTACATCGATATATATGTATCCAAAGTTAAATGCACATATATGTACACATTGTTCATTGTTGTTGAATAGCTCCAAAAATATTATTTCATTTATGATTTCCATGTACTGGCAATGGGTGGAAAGCATGAAAGAGTATGCATATACACTTACAAAGGAAGATCTATACAAATATATATGTATCTAGAGTTATATGTAGACAATACACATACATATCCATAAGTGGACTTCAAACATATGAATGTTATCTACATCTAATGTCAGAAACACACAGATCTGTAGATAGAAAAAATAAAATAGAACACAACAAAATGAGGCCTGCTCTCCACCCCACCATACTGGGTCATGGAGCCTCACAGACTCTCACCAAACCCTTGAGCAAGAACATACACCATCCACCACTCTAATCAATGGTGAAATCAATGTTACTTATTACACTTACTATACAACCTATCATACTAACTTCTCCTTTTTTGAGGCTGAAAGAAATAATAACTGAAAAGGTACATTTAACTTCAGATCCTCCAAACAATAAACATGGCAAGTAGTATATATGAATGTTGTCTACATCTAATTTCACATACATACATATCTGCACACAACAAAAGATAAATGAAACACAAAAAAAGAAACACATACTTTTTGTTTTTGTATATTTCCAAGGAACAGATCGCTACAAATTCATCCAACACATGCAATACACACACACATATGCAACTCCAAAATAAAATCTACACCAAAATATATATATCTAAAGTTAGATGCACATGTAGATGCACTGTTGATTATTGTTAAATAACTTTGAACATATTATTTCATTTATGGTTTCCATGTAGTGGTGATAGTTGCAAAGCAATAAAATAATCCACATATATAGCCACAATAATATTTAGCATTTTAAAGTTACCAAAGAAATTAAACAGTTTATGTTATTTACAAAAAGGAATTGTTGACTACTGTTTTGTACCTTCAGGTTATAGCCAAAGATAGAGAACAAGATTCAACAATGCCTTGTAGAAAACAACATAAATTGTATAGTGTTGCAACCATCACTAGAAAACGAAAGCCTTAAATGAAACAATGATGGTTTCAACAAAGACCTAGAAAATTATTTTTTCAACAGGAACCTATTAATAGATGCAAGAACAAATATAGATAAGTTTAAATCTAGATACAAGCAATGATGCTTCATGTATGGTCTACATATATCAACGATGGTTGGAATAATAGGTTGCATTCAAAACTTAGCACAATAATTGAGTAGTTTATGTTATTTTCAGTAAGGCATTGTTCTATGCAAAGTTATAGCTTGAGCTGCACAAATATCCACACCTATACTTGTCAATGAATGTGCGTATATATACATATAAGTTTAAATGAAATTACATGTATCAACAAGTATAAATCTAGATATATATGTGTGTAGGTAGACTCAAGCTAAATCACAAAAGTATTGTGCAACAAGAACACAACAATCATGAATGAACGTCACATAGGAAATATTATAACAAAAAAGAAGTTATATGCAACTCTAATAAAATGAAAGACACATAAATAGCTACACATAGGTTACTCCCAAATGGATAGAAAAAAAAAGGTGAAGGACACATAAATAGATCAAAATATGAATAAGGCATACTATAAATAACAAGCACCGCCAATTCAAACAAAAGGACTTTTTCAGCTCGCTGAATGCACATGGAAAAGAGCCAATATAATTATCAGCAACAAAAAGGAAACAAGGAACATACTTACTGGATTGGTGCCCGAGGGTTGTTCACCAGCATGGGAAGAGCTAGAATCCACTGACATTATTGGGGCTGTTGTTGAAAAAGGAAAAAGTTGCAACGCTGACAGCTGGCTACGAGCTCTATGCAAGAACAACACAAGGGCCTGTTGTGCAGTTTTTGCACACATGCCCCGCTAAAAGTAGGGATCCTCTTTCAATTTGGTTTTGGTTTCTTGGCCCTTTCATTTTGAGGTTTTATCTTGTTTTTGGGCACGTGCTTCAATGTTCATTTTGATTGCCTAAGTGATCCCCCTAAGTTGTTCATTGAAGATCTTTAATTTTGAGCTAAGTCCAGGTTTTCGCTAATTTTTGGGCTTTCCACCCTGGCTGGATTTTCCTGGATCCTGTTTGGACTCCGGTTGAGTGCTCTGGTTCAGATATTTTCTATCTTTGCGGATTTCCGTGCAGGCCAGATTTTTTCGGATTCTGTCCTGTCGTCAGATTCCTGGGTTTTCTGACTATCTTGTCGATTGCATTTAATGTCATATGTACCATTGGTGAACGATGTATTTAACCAATTTTCAAGGTCTTTTATGCCATTATGATATTGTTTTCCATTGATTGAGCTATGGAGTGCATTCTTGCGAGTGCTGGATTTGGATTTGAGGCGTTGAGTTTGTGAATTGTGGATTTGAGTGGCGATTTCTTGTGCATTCCTGCCCTTGGTCTTTGTGGACGCCATTGAATTTCGCATTTACTGTTTCTGAGATCAATTTTCGCTTCACAATGGTATGTTTTTGATTGCCTTGCTTTTAATTGATGATTATGGTTAGCATGTTGATGTTATAAGAAATTTTGGGTTTGAATTCCTGCGTATTTGATCGCTTCATGGCTAGGGTTGTGTAGCATTGATTAATTTGTCATCTCCCAAGTGAGTTTTGAGCTCCTTTGTCTATTTTCATTTTGATGTATCTTGCTTGAGAGTTGTTAGTAATCCCCTAGTCGAGAATCAACAGTTGAAATGTTTAAATTCTGAGCTCGTCTGTATGCTAATGGTGAATGTATGGGGTTTGAAACTTAGGGCATCACCATTTATCTTTAGTATGCTCTCGAATTGGCTTAGAGTGCTAAGAGAATCCATAGAAATCCCATATTAAACTTTCCCTAGGCTTAAATCTTTGAAATTCATGATTAATCTAATGTTCTGAGCGAAATTGTGATTTAACACTGATGTTCGGGTTTTGCGCTCAATCTAGGATTTTTCGTTCCCTCGGGACAGTCTGCCTCTGGCGGATTTTCCTCATTTCCTATGCTTTTTCGGAATCCACTATTGCTTTCGGAGTTTCACATATTCCACGAATTTCCATTGACCTCGGATTTTCCCAATCTTCTCCGTTTTCCCGATTTCCTTTGAGTTCCCAGAATCTGCATGCTTTTGGAGTTTTACCTTATCCGTGGATTTCAGTCGACTCCGGATTTTCCCGAGGTCCTTGGTTCCCTTTTTTTTCCGGATTTGCAAAGTGTCTCTGCCTTCATGGAAATCCGTCTCTGGCAGATTTTCCCAAAATTTGGTGAAATGTAAATAAGTATGGAGTAGCATGATGTGTTGGTGATTTTTATTGCATTTTATGATTTATTCATGCTATCTTGTGATCTCCTATGTGGTTTGTTGATTGAAAATGATCAGATTTGATTATTAGTGGGTGTTTTCATGATTATTCTGCCGAAATCCGTCTGGCCCAAAATTCCTCGAAATTCCTCTTTGGCTCAGATTTCGCGGATGGTTCTAAAACAGAAAATTTGTTGTGATCATATTATATGAGATTTAATAACACCTTGGTTATATGAGGTTCATTCCAACGGTGTTTTGATGGATTAACATTCCCTTCATGTGGTTTTTACTATGATTTCCATGTTGAGTGCAGGTTGAACCTAGCAAGACGGTGGAGGGATCCTCAGTATCTGAAGCAGAGAGGATCAAAATGAACATTAAGAGTAGGATCCCTAAGAGTAAAATCACTTATGTTTGGTCAGAAGTAATAGATACAAATGTTGGCCTCTGGGACTATGAGGAGTTTAAAGAAAGAATGGCAGCAGATGACCTTCCTCTGGTGGCTAAGAGGATGATGGAATCAGGTTTGTCACATGTAGCTGGTTTCCCTTCCACAGTGCAATATTATGAGCTGGTCCTTGAGTGTGCTAGGCACTACGATCAAGACACACAAAGAATAATTGGTCCTCAAGGGAGGATTGTGGTGAATCTCAACCCTATTTCCATTGCCCAAAATTTTGATATGCCAGATAGATCTCATGTGGTGGCATTCAACATGAAAGAAGCTCAGGAGTTCTACGATGAACAAACTGTGAAGTCACAACAACTTATCAATTCCTGGCTGGAGAAGCCCAAGTCTCACTATTCCAAACTGCCCAAGCAACTATTCAGAGCAAAGTTCAAGAAGGAATACTATGATGCCATCACATTACTCAGCAGGGTGGCTCAGCAGGGTGGTTGGATTGAATAATACTGGCATGTTTGAGAATTGGATGTGCCATGTGATTGTGAGGATGGAGCAGGAGAAGAGTGACTACCATTGGGCATGAGTCATTAGCAGAGTAATTCACGAGTAGTTGTCCAATGTATTGCAAACAAAGACCTTCAAAATGACCTCATATTTGGTCTACACACTTGCAAGATTCCACCCCTACAAAGGATTGAGTACAAGGGGCACCTTTGGACATGTTGTTATCTATGAGGTTTACCCTCAGTTGCACTTGGTAGGTTCAAACTACAAGAGGGTGAATGATGCATTCACCATGCCTATCACTAGATTACTTCAGGGTGCAGAGCATTTAAGGATTTCAGATCAAGCAAAAGAACTCATCAAGAAATATGGGGCATGGTTTATTCAGTTCCCAACTTTCTCCTACATTCAAATTGATGGCTGCCAGAAAGTTCCTTATAGACTTCCAAGATACCCTACTAATCACATCGTACTTCTGGAAGTCACTAGACAGATCTGTGACTTTGATGCCATTGTCAAGAGAGACAAGCATAAGACTAGTTTTGGTGGAGATTTCCCATTAAGGATTGGTATTGGAGAGGCTTGTCCTTCCATTGGTTCTACCCAGGCTTCAGAAGAAGAAATGAGTACTCTTGGCTTATCTTTCCATTCCAAGAGATCCATGTTTGATATCACAGGAGAAGCTCAAAAGAAGGCCAGTAGAGAGTATAGCCATAAGGTTGATTTGGAGGACTACTGGGCCAATTGCAGTGATGAATTTGAGGTAAGGAGGAAGAAGTTCTCTCGGCTCCCAGTTGAATCAGCCTGACTATACAATGTGACGACAGTTCTAGAACAACTTGACGATGATGGAAACCTGATCCAGGATCAAGCTTATGAGGCAATAAAAGATAGGCCAATTGGTGACGTGGATTGGTTAGAAGAGGAAAAGACAGAATTAAAACAGTTAGTGGATCTAGTTATCAAATTTACCAAGATGCGGCTAAGGCATAAGCTATGGGAGTTGGAAAATGAGGGAGTGAAATGTACCTATGAGCTGATGGGAGATATGGACCCTCACTCCACTTCTGAAGAGTCAACTGAGTAGGATCCTAAGGGAAAGGGTAAGCTGGATTCTCCTTTCAAAATTAAGATAAAAGGTATTCAAGAAATAGAAGCCCAGGAAGAAGAAAAGCAGAGAAAGCCAAAGGCTATGAAGAGGACAAGGACTAAGAAGTCTAGGTAGAAGAAAACTGAAGGGAAAAATATAGAGGTTGATGATCCTGTACCCAAAAGGAGAAGAGTCATAAAATTGTTAGAGAAGGCAAGCTCCAAGGTAGGAGAAGAAGAAGTTACCCCACCCATAGTAAACGTAGAAAGCTCAAAGGAGAAGGCCAAGGTGTATACAAGGAGGTCTAGGAATCCTTCTCCCAAGGATAGTGTTCCTAAGGTAGATCTTCCTCCAGTTGTTTCTCAGAGGAGCAGCATGATGATGTGCCTTCCGCTCATGAAGCTCAAAGCAAACCAGGTGAGTCGGAAAACATTGAGGAACATCCAGATACTGAAGGAGAGGAATTTCATGAGGGAGATCTTTATAGTGCAAAGGCAAAAATTGATAAGGTAATGCAAGTCTCCTTTGGTAGCTTATGCAGAGTCACCTATTGGAACCAAAGAGGTTAAATCACCTCCAGTAGAAGAAGAAGCAGTGAAGGTTCCATCAGCTGTACAAGAAGAAGAAAATGTTGAAGAAAAGGAAAGCAAGACAGATGAAACTCCTAAGAAACATAATTTGAGTGAAGAGGCACCTAAGGATGGTCAGGAGGAGAAACAAAGTGAAGTGCAATTGGAATCCGTTGTCCCTGGTTGGTTGGACAAGGAGATAAAGAGAAAACAAGTTGTTGTGGAAGATACTCCACCCAATTGGGATGAGCTTCTAGCCAAGATTGGAAAAGAAAAAGGTAAGAAGAAGGCTAGGGTGATCTCAAGGATTGAAAGAGATGAGGCTAGCAATAGAGTTGCTCACATTGCAACCCCTACCCTGGATAAAAACAAAGATGATGTGGCTGGAAAGGATTATAATGTTCAGACCTTCAATTTAGGTACTACTTTTGTTGAGCAAGATATTGAAGATTATCAGGGTTCTAGTGCTGTTATCTTAGGCAGGTTGAGGAAGGAAATGAAGACTAAACAAGAGCTAAAGAAGGAAAATGAGAATCTCAGGAAATGCTTGGAAGATTTGATGAAGCCATTGTAGTCTATTAACCCTTCTGCTTCTACTACAAAGCCTTTACCTCAAGAGACCATTACCGAGCTGGAAAAGATGAAGGCTTCCAATCTTGCCACGAAAAATTGGCTGCAAGGGAGTGCAAACCAAAGGAAATGAGGCTATTAAGGATATTTTGTCAACTAGGAAGGATGCTATGAGGGTGGTTGATTGGTTGAAGGAGGTGTTAGCCCAGGACAAAGAAGATACAGATCTCCTGCTACAGAAAACCAAGACTATCATGGAGTACACTAGGGATAAGCTGGTAAGTGATAAAATTCTTCCTTCCTCTAGAACTGTTGAACCTTGGGAGTGGTTTGAAGCATTGCAGATTAGGCAGAAGGTTTTGAAGAAGATTTACAAATAGAGGAGGCGATTGATGATACCCTAGTTGGTGTGTACAATGGCTCCATTGCCTTTTTTGAGATTATGACAGGGAGAAGGAAGATTGCTCCCAAGTATTTTAGTTTGGAACAGTTAAGGAAATGGTGGCATGATGTTTATGCCCCAATTAATGATGATTCCATTTCTGATCACCAGTTGGATGATGCGACCACATACATTGCTGTCATTGACAAATACCTAACATATAAGGTGGATTGGGATAAGTCAGTAAAACAGTCAAGGGAAGAAATTGCATCAATTGAAAGGCGACTTAGGGCTTTTCCTTTACCACTTGTGGCCGACTTGGATAGGGTGCTTTTGAAAGTTCATGAAATGCTGGATCAGAATAAAGACAAAGGGGAAGATAGTTAATGATTGGCTACATCGAGATTTGTTCTTCCCTATTATTTTCCATGCATTGGTCCGAGCTACATTGGAAATCCCAGGCCGACCTAGATGAAGTTCATGAATTTAATGCATATTTTATTTTATTTTGAATTTCTCTTGGCCGACTTGTTGTGCCTAATTATTATTGTAAAATCCTATCTAGGCCGACATGTTTTGGGGGTTCTATAAATTTGGCATTTTTCCTCTTTTGTAAGGGTTAAGAAGTTTTAGACATAGAAACATAGAGAGATAGTTACAACAAATTAAATAGAGCAAGAGTTAGCAAGTAGTTGTTCTCAAGAAAATATTGTAATAGAAAGCTCGAATTGTTGCTACAGTGGATAATTTGATGCAAGTAATGACATTGTGATTTGGTGCCATACTTGTGCTCTTCTTATCTTGCATGGTTCTTGTTATTCTATCTTTAGAATTGTTTTGAGGAGGTTAATATTTAGATTATATTTGATTCAATGATGTTTATGGTTTGATATTTGAAGTTTTGCAGTAATCCCTGGTCCATACTTTTCGCAACCAACTGATTGTTAGTTGCTTTGCAAAGTTAACCTGGACTTTTATATTCATTGTGCTTAGTTCAATTGTGAGGGTTTATTCATTTCAATTGCGATAGGGTTGTTTGAATGAATGTTCATGATTTTAAAATCTTAACACCTTAGAAGATTGCACTGTTTCTATAAGATTGCAGATCCATCTGGGTCAAGTAGAAATCAGTTTTGAGGGATTGGTCCATTTCGAGTGTTGGTCATTTTCATTGTTAATCTTAAGTTTAATATTAAGTTTAGAAATCTCTTTGAAACCCTTATCTTTTGTTATTTCTTTGATTATTGGGTTAAATTTAGGATTGAAGTATCATCATATTGTTAGATCTGATAAATTGAGATTTAGTATTTTGCTTGTAGTAAGGTCCCATTGTGATTACCAAAATTTTCACATTTATCACTGAGTTTTTTATGCATTGTCAAGACCTGACATTAGAGACCTTGGGGTTATCTCTTGAGGCTTGCAGATAGAGATTTACGTTTCAAGAGAGATAGGATATTATATTCTGTCTGAGTTGTTGCTATGCAGAAAACATCATCAACAGGGCCAAAGGTTCAATTAAAGAAACAAATACTGATGACCTCTATTCCTAATTTTTTATTTGAAATTTTTAATCTTTCATTTTTTTTGTGGATACATTAATGATATGAGCGAAAACAAATAATATAAAAAAACACATTTGGAAAACTCTTTGTAAACCATTTAAAAAATACTCTATGTTCTTGCAAAACAACCAACCAAGAACATACATTGTCCATCACTACAATCAATGGTGGCATCAATGTTCCATATAATAGTCAAAATAAAGCTTATCATTGCAAGAATGTTCCAACAAAATACACATGGGGATCAATATGTATCAATGTTGTTTGTATCTACTATAACATACATACATATTTGCACATAGGGGAAATAAATTGTCCATCACTACAATCAATGGTGGCATCAATATTCCATATAACACTTTAAATATAGATTATCATTCCAAGAATGTCTCAGTGTGTATCGATATTGTTTTCATCTAGTATTCCATACATAAATATCTGCACATAAGAGAAATAAAGTGAAACACAACAAAACAAGGCATTGTTCATCACTGCGATAAATGATGACATCAATGTTCCATATAACATTTAAAATACAACCTATCATTCCATACGTGCAAATATTTATGTATCTCTTGTTTTGTGGTCATGTGGTTGCAACACAATAAAATAGTTAATGTTATACAATCTTTATTCTTTTGCATAAGGCGTTGTTGTTTATTGTTCTCTAGCTTTGACTATATTGTTTCATTATCAATAAGGTGCTCATGGGAAAAAAATTTGTCCTGATGGATGAGTTAGTCACTGTCAATTCTTCTATTTTGTGCATTTTTTTCCATTTGGGTCACTGTTGAAACCAATATTGTTTCATTTCTGGTTTACATTTTATGGTGAGGAATAGTGAATTCTTTAGTTTTTGTCCAATTTTCCCATCTGGGCCGCTGTTGGAACCAATATTGTTTGATTCATGGCTTGCGTTTTGTTGAGATATGGTTGCAACATAATAAAATAGTCAATGTTATATAGTTTATGTTAATTTCCATAAGGAATTGTTGATTGTTTAGCTCTAGCTTAGGCTATATTGCTTCATTTTCAATAAGGTGCTGTTGAGAAGGCTATATTGTTTCAATTTTCAATAAGGTACTATTGAGAAAAGACTATATTGCTTGTTAATACAAATATTGTTTGATTCATGGACTCCGTGTATTTCTTTTGCAACCATCACCCCATGCAAGGTAAACAAAATAACCTCCAACCACCTTCACAGAAGCTTGACAATGGGTGATCTAACTTGCACCTTCACAATAGCTCGCCGTTGTGGCATAAACATTAATTAGTGTATGGATTCAATGGAGTGGTGATAGTTGCATAGGAGCTCGCCATTGTGGAATCAACATTAATTGTTGTATAGTTTTTGTGTAGTGGTGATGCTTGTAATAACACCTGCCATTTTAAACCTCAGAAAACATAGAAAAATTCTACGCAATTTGCAATAAGGTATTGTTGGCTATTGTCCTATGGCTTTGCCTACTATCAAAGATGTGAGCCAAAACATCTATACATCTAGTTGTGGACATTTTTGTTTGTATTTATGCAACTACATATGCATATACATAAACACATATGTATGAAATTGAAATTTTTGAGTGCATACATGTTCATTCAAATGTGTGTAGATATATGTGCTTGTAATGCATTTGTATGTGTATATGCATCAAGGAGTAGTATCGCTAAAGTGATAGGTCAACAACCACCAATTCCTTTTCGACAAGAACGTGATATATTTTCATACTTTACAACCATCGCCACTGCACAAAAGCCATAGAACAATTAATGTTCATGCCAACCACCATTTTAATCTCGATGGCCTTTCCTATTGGCTTTCCAAACTATATTAAGTGCAATAAGAAACATAAATTTCACCATTGGTGATAGTGGTGGCTAATTTATCTTGTTGCTTGGTTTTCATTTGGTGGCGATGGTTTTGCATGGGTTTGTTACTGTGATGTTTTTGTGTTTTATGGGTTTTTCCATCTGGGCCAATGTTGTAACCAATGTTGTTTCATTTATGGCCTTCTCTTTGTGGCAATGGTTGCAACACAATAAAATAGTTAATGTTATACAGTTTAAGTTTTTTTTCCTTCTTTTGTTGCGTGCCATATAATTTTCCTTGTGTGCAGATATGTATATTTGTGAAATCAAATAAAACCAACATTCATATCTATGACAACTTGTATATTAATTGTAATAAAAAATATTGATATCACCATTGAATACGCTGGTGGACAATGTTTGCATGCTTGCCACAAAATAGCATAAACTGTTTTAATATTATTTCATTTATGGCTTTCGTTTTGTGGCGATGGTTGCAACGTAATAAAATAGTTAATGTTATATAGTTTATGTTGTTTTTCCTTCTTTTATCGTGTGCCAACTACTTTTCCCTAGGTGCAGATATGTATATTTGTAAAATTAGGTGCATAGAACATTCATATCTACGACAACCTGTTTATTTATTTTTTGGTCAGTAATGTGCATTTAATTTATTAATATATAAAAAAAATACATATGGTAAGAGTTTTAGAGCTCCAACATCTGCTCAAAGTCCTTCACTTTCCCCTGCAATCTACACCTAAAAGGACTAAAACCAACAAAACCAAACCCAATCACCATAAAATTCAAAAGAATCTTTAGATCTCAATGGAGATAGTATAAACTTACATTCTAAAAATTAGCATTATCACCCCTAAAACAGACATTACAAAGCAATACACAACCATGAAAATTAATTGCTAATTACTCCTAAGTCTAAAATCGCCTCCATAAATAGTTGCTTACAATTCTCTATACATTGCTGAAGCCTTCTTAGAAACCAAAGGATGCCTCTTTCTTGCCGCCAACACTAAACCACTGCTCCTCTTGTATTAGAAAGGAACCAACTTCAGTTCACAAAAGATAAAAAATACATGGGCATTCACATAAGTGCTGGCGCCTTTCAAAGCCTCAATCACCAAGCAAAAAAAATTGCTGGGATATGCAAATCACACCCTCGAAATCATCTTAGCAAACTGGATCATTGTGTAGTGATCCTCTGCAAGCTGCCAAGCCCAAACTTCAGCTTTCTTCAAAGAATAAACTTGAGGATCATCATCATTTTTCATTGGGGACAACTTTTAGGAGAGGGTAGCTCTATCTATCTTCCACCTTCCCTTACGACCAATTACTCTGGATTAAACCCCAACAAGACTTCCATCTAAACCATTTAACAACACTGATCTCTCCCTGCCCTCATTTACATAAACATGAGTTTCTAAAAATAATGCACTATCCAGAATCTCCAACCCTTGAAAATCTTCCAGATGCATTTCCCCTTCCTGTTAAAAAATGAGTGCCCACTTTGAAAGTTTTTCTGCTACTCTATTGCCCTCTTGTCTAATATGGCTGACCATAAAGTTCTCAAAAGAATTCAACTCACCCACAATCAAGGAAATATAACCATGCAGATGCCAAGTATTGATCCCCCCATTTTTAATAGCTTGTATTATAACCAATGAGTCTCCCTCCAAATGTAACTTTTTAATTCCTGAGCATCAAGCCAATCTAACTGCTAGTAGTGCTGTAGAGGCTTCAGCCTCATTGTTGGTGCCTATCTTTAATCTCTTTGCACCATAATTTACCAAATCACCTTTCTCATTCCTAATCACAAACCCCACCCTAGAGGGCCCCAGGTTAGATTGAGCAGCACCATCAAAATTTACCTTATTCCATCCTTCAACTGGGGGTTCCTAAGTTGTACAAAGCTGATCCTTCTTTCTAAAATAATTATTTGCCCATGCCCCATGCCTAATCTTTATACCAGGCCACAACTTTTGAATCCTTCCATCCTCCATTGTGAAAGGTAGGGAAGCCGAGCTTGATTGGGATGCTGCTGCACCAACCACCTCCTCGATAGCCTGATTAAATCTGCCTAGAATTCTTCTTTCATCTTCCCATTTGTCCATAAAGATCCTACAGTTTCTCTCTTTCCATAATTCCCACACTAACAATGATGGAATTGAAATCCATATACTTGATAAAGATGATTTCCTTGGAGGCAGTGGCTAGCTTTCAAAAACCCCACTTAGAGAGTTTTGCATTGGCCCATGCCAGTTCAAATTCCCTTTTAAATTTGACCAACACTTTGAGGCTACCTCACATTGAAGGAGAAGATGAACAACAGTCTCCTCTGCAGTCCCACACATCACACACTTAGAAGGACCAGCAAAACCAAGATGTTTCCTTCTTTCTCTGGTTAGAATCCTTCCTTTCACGGCTAGCCATGCAAAAGCACCCGCCTTGGGGAGACAATTCTTACTCCAAAATAGATCACATCTTCTTGAAGGCTCATTCTCCCTACCTTCAAACAGTTGATAGCCCAATTTAACTTAATAAACCCCATCCCGATCCCCACACCAGATCACTCGGTCCTCTTCTTCGGTGATAAGAATTTTCCTCTGATCAAGAACCTCTTTTAATAGCATTTCTTGCTGTTCTGACAACCTTTCTCCAAAAAAGTATTTCCAACCCCAATCTTCCCCCAAGACCCCTTGTCTTACCATCAAGTAGTCTTAGACTCTATCACCCCAAAGGGGCATCAGTCTATCTTTGATCTCCAACATACCTTCCTTCTCTTTTAACACTGGAAACCTTTCCCAAGAATCATCCCAAAATTTTGCTTTTTCCCCATTTCCAATCTACCATGTAACATGGTCAATGATTACCTTTCTACTACTAGAAATGAAATTCCAAACGACTGAGCCTTTGGGTGGGTTTATGATTGTTAATATTCTATGATTTTCCATAGAGTCCAAATATTTAGCTCTTATTACTCTTACCCATAACTGGTTCGGGTTAGTGTAGAGGTTCCAAACTAATTTTTCTCTGAGGGCTTCATTCATTTTGTGTCAATCCCTTAAGCCTGCCCCACCCTTACCTTTTGATAAACAAATTTTCTCCCAAGCCAATAAAGGGATTTTATCTTGTTCACTAACTCCATTCTAGAAGAACTTCCTCATTCACTAATTAATTTCCTTAATAACCTTGCTAGGGATCTTCAAACACATCATTGAAAAGATCGGGATAGCCAATATTACTGATCTTAGCATCAAAAGCCTTCTAGCAGAGGTGAGCCACTTGCTTTTCCAACCATCCATTTTGGATAAACAATTGTCCACAAAACCCTTCCACAATTCTGATTTATTAGCTCCACCAAAAAGTGGGATGCCCAAGTACTTGCTTGGGAGGTTACCCACTCTCATACCAAGGACTCTACAAACCTCTCTCTGATTAGTTGGGGAAAAATTAAAGAAATAAATTTCTGATTTGTGCCAATTAACTCACTGCCCCGAAGCTTGTTCATAGTCATCTAAAGTTTTTTTCATCACCCGAGCTTCCCTTATAGAGGCCTCTCTAGCTAGAAAGGTATCATCAACGAATTGAAAATGCGATAGAGGCTCAACCCCATTAGCTATCTTGATACCCTTCCATTGCCCCTCACTGCATTTCTTTGAGATCAGCCTTCCAAGAACTTCCGCCAAAATAATAAAAAGAAACGGGGACAGAGGATCCCCTTATTTGAGTCAAAGAAACCCTGAGGGATTCCATTAACAATTATCGAGAAGCGAGGAGAACTAATAAAACTACTTACCGAAGAAATCCAATCAGAATTAAAGCCAAAATTTGACAACACTTGAAGAAGAAAGCCTGGATTACCTCATTGTACACTTTCTTAATATCAATCTTCACCATCATCCTTTCAGTTTTCACCATCCGGATGGAGTGGACAGCCTTGTGTGCTATAATAATGCCTTCATATATGGATCTCCCAGGAGAAAAACCACTCTGCTCATTGGATATCACTGAATCCAACACCACTTTGAGCCTATTTTCTATCACCTTCGAAATTACCTTGTATATTGTGTTGTAGAGGGAGACCGGTCTAAACTCATCAAAAGAAGTGACAATAGCCTTCTTAGGGATCAAAGATATGAATGTGTTGTTAAAGTATTTAAGGATGAAACCCCCTCTTCTTGACTCTTCTACAACATCCAAAATGTCGGCTGCTAAAACATTCCAAAACTTTTGATAGAAAAGGGCTGGGAACCCATCCAGCCCCAGAGATTTGTCTAAACCTAAACCAAAAACGTGCCTTTCTCACCTCCTCCATAGAAATAGGATCCATGAGCATTTTATTATGATTATCAGCAACACAAGGGGGAATAACATTGAGAATTGGATGGGGGTCATTAAAAATACCAACATCACCATAAAAAATATTAGAGAAAAACCTCACTACCTCCATATTAATCTGATCAACCCATGTAAGAAATTCACCATTTCCATTTTTGATGGAGAAGATCTTGTTATATGTTCCCCTAACTTTTACCGAGGTGTGGAAAAATTTAGTGTTTCTATCACCTTCCTTTAGCCAGGTCTCCCACGATTTCTGTTTCAAGAAAGTTTCCTCCCTAGGAAGAGCTTTTGCATATTGTTTATTTAAAACCTTCTCACTCCTAAAAGCATCTTCATCCATCCCCTGAGATATGATTTGGTCATGCAACAATTTTAACTCCCCTTCTAACCTTAATTTCTCATTGAAAATATTCTTGAAGGACTCTCTACTCCATTTTTTAATCTATTCCTTCAAATACTGCAACTTTTTGAAAAATATAAAAGCTTTATTACCAGTGAGATCTAGAGAATGATGTCACAACCTCTCCATAAGACATTTGAAATTGTTGTCCCTCAGCCACATTGCCTCGAACTTGAAAGGGCATCTATCTTGGGTCGTATCATCTTGAATCTTGACACATATCGGGTAGTGATAAGATCTAGTAATCAGTAATATTTCAGCCATACAAGTCCAACAAGTGCCATACCAATCCCCAACAATAAAGAAGTGGTCTAATCTCTCAGAAATGTTTAAAAAGCCACTCCACCTATTAGTCCAGGTAAAGTCACCCGATTTAAAAGGGAGTTCAATCAGACCATTTTCCAAAACAAAGGCACTGAAGTCCCTGTGACTTTGACTATTCCATCCAACACCCCCCATTTTGTCAAAAGGGCGTAGAAGTGCATTAAAATATCCTCCAATAATATATATGTTTTCATTATCCTATTTCAAAATTACAGATAAATATTGCCATAACAGTTTCTTAAGAATAGGGTTATTAGGGCCATACACATTTAAGACAAAAAAACTTATATGTAACTGTTTTGAGAAGACTTTCAGCAACTGCCACCATTTGTCTTGTCTAACCACTTCCACCTCAACAACAAAAACCTACCATAGGAAAACAAGGCCCCCCGAGGCTCTCTGAGCCTCAACTAACTTGCAATTCCACTGCTGAACACTCCTTGAGAAACAACCAAAATCAACTGCCTTAATCTTTGTTTCTTGAAGCAAAACAATATTTGATATTGCTTGATCAAGAAATCTCTTGATCAAGTGAATCTTGTCAGGGGCATTGCAGCCCTTGACATTCCATGATAGTTTCCTCATTTCCTTCGGGAAAAGGGATAGCCTTTTCCCGACCTCAATTTACTTTGGCCAACAACATTGCCTGCCATTTCCAACTTTACCCTATTGGATTTGGGTCCCCACTTTTTCTTCTCCCCCACCTTGGCTTTGATTTGTAATGAGGAAGTTTGATCCAAAGACCTTGTCCCAGAGACACCTACGCAAGATTGAAAACCAAATTCATCCTCCCCATCCAAATATTCATTTGAATCATCCTCTGATTCTGAGTCTAAGGAGTTACCACCATTATCTTTCACTCCTTCAAAAGAACTCTCAAGGTTTTTGATGAGGGATATCTGGATATCCTTGCAAAAGGGTTCCTCTGCCTCTACCACTGGATCATCCTTCTGAAAATTCTAATCAACGCCACTGGGACACTGATCATGCACAATAAGATTATCCATCGTAGCCGTATCCATCATTGTGACGGAGAACTGGGGGGTCTTTACTGTAGAAAGGCTTGCATTCCCCTCTATGTTCCCACTTGATACATCATTTAAACACTCCTCTCTACCAGTTGCTTGACCACCTTCCTACTTACCTTGGTCCACATTGTCTCTGGCCTCCTTTCTCTTACACCTATCACCTTCGAGACCTTCCCCACCTGATAACTTCTCCCAACCCTGTAGCTGATCTTCAAAAATTGAAATTATCTTTACCATATTAGTCCTTACTGTTCTTGCCATTTCCTCCCCATTATCAGAGCTTGAGACCTTGTTGAAATTCTCAAAAATATTTTCTATAACACCCTTTTGAGCACCACCCCCTAAGACTTGTAAGCTACTAGTCGATGAGCGTTTTCCTTCATGAGATTGCCTTACTGCCCAGTCCAAATCATTCCAATGCCTTTCCCATTAGTTTCCTTCAGAAATATTTAAGATCTCTTCAGCTAAAATATTTTGCATTAATTGATTTCCTTTATCACCTTCTTTACACAACCTAATAGGGTGTGCAAAGGCTTTACATTTCAAACATGATTCCATTACATTCTCGAGCACAATATTTTGTTTTTAGACACCTGAACCTGATTTAATTTCAATAGTGTCTGGGAGAGTATGGATCGTTTTCCAATTGATACAAATTCTTTTTTACATGCTGAGATCAGATTTATCAATAGCTTCTTCCGCCAACATAAAATCACCAATCCTATTACTAATCAACTTTAGGGTTTCCTGATCCTTATATTCCTGAGGGTGGCTAGGGAGCTTTAACCAAATCAGGACAGTGTTGGTGTGTTCTTCACAGGGGTTGAAATTAGGTTTCCACTCTTTGAAGGAAAAACCCTTCCCTTCCATAAAGAAATGCCCACTATTGAGAATCTAGTCTCTATCCCGAGCTGAGGAGCATATAACCAAATAGAACCCATTTTCTAACATTTTAAGCTCAACACCCTCACCCCACTACTCTTTACACCATGAGTGAATCTTTGAGAATGTAGGCCATGCGCCCCCCACTTCATGAAAAATTCCTTATCCTTGAGATAACAGACTGATTCACACCATTCTTCATTTTCTACCACAAGGGAAACGACCCTATTGTAACCAAATTTGGGCATACCTCTAAAATCATAGCTGCTTCAATGGAGGGTTTTGGGCACCAGAACATTTTTTGCACCAACTTGAAATCCACTCTCTGGCCATAATACAAAGATCGAAAGCCATAAAAGTTTGATCCCAGTCTTTCCCTAGCTGCCCTGACTCCAGAAAATTCATTCCTTTTCTAGTGATTAGCATTCACTGGACCCTTCCATGACCACTCATTCATATTTCTTGCATTTCTTGCAATGCTGTTTTGGTCTCTTTTGAAGCGATTGTTGAAAGGCCATCTAGAACCCACACCTCCTCTATAACGAAAGCCTTCATGCCACCTGAAACTTGGCCACGAGCGCCTCTCTGCCATTTTTTAAAGATGCAATAATATACACGACAACCTGTTTATTAAGTGTAATAAAAAACATTGATTTCACCATTAAATATGTTGTTCAACAATTTTTGCATGACTGCCACAAAATAGCATAAACTGTTCTATGAGCTCGACAATTTTTAATTGCTAGGTCTAGAAAACCAGAATGGAACATATAAATCAATAAGAGAAATAGGTATGTAATAACAACAAACACATGCATTTAACTGGTTATAGATTAAGACAATGGACAGAACTTATAATGTTTAACAAAAAAAGATACACTTCTTTTTTTTTGTATTGTTTATGTCACTTATAGCTTTGTTTCGCTTTTATTATATCTTCCTCATTATATTTTATGTTGTTTGATTATATACTTATCTCACCCTATTTAACACATGTATCAATATTTATAGCTACTAAATTGCCTCACAATCATCAAAAACACACGGAAAGGACAAATGAAACAATATTGGTTTCAACAACGCCTTATCAAAAATCAAACTGTAGACACGTCAAATTTGCATTATGCATATTCATCCGCTCAATAAATAAATCAAATGCATCACATCCATTCACCTGGTAAATCGGGTTCTTATCATTTATATTTATCAAAAGCTCACATCATAGTTTAATTAAATAAATCAAACTTTATTTAATTAAAATCTCAAAAATGCATCTTCCATCCTTTTCTGATTTAAATAAATCAAATATCAAAATCATGAAAGTCAAAATCATCTAATCAGCATTAAATCAACATAATCATCATCTATTTAATCTAACCTTGATTAAATACTAATCTCACCCACTTGCATTCTCTAGATATCTCCACTTGCACATATAAATCAATTTGTTGATTTATTAAATCCAAGATTTTCCATCAACATGGCATTTATGGGGAATATTCCCTCAACTTTGAATTCAAATGGCAAGTTGATTTGTCCCTCCAACATTGCATTTATTGCTCATTTTCTTGTCCCCCACTTAGCATTTACTCTCAAATTTGAATTCAAATTCTCCCTCTCATGGGAACTCTTCCCAAATCTTGCACAACCATTGACCACTCACCACTTGACAAGTGTCATCTTCTCATTGGAGGATCTTTAGTCCCACATTCACCATCTTGGCCAATCTCTCATCAACAAAATCTATAAAAGAAGGCCTTCATTCTCATTCATGGATCCACAACTTTATGCAAGGTTACTCTCTTGGTTTGAGAAATAATCTTGTTTTCATCTCCATTGCACTTTATCATTTTAGCTATTAATCAAGGATTGGGAAAGGGTCACTAGCACATGTGACACCAATCCACTATGGAATAGGTAATTTGTTGAGTGTTTTCATTATGCTTGTGGTTTTCTTTTATCTTTTGTTGCATTTTGGAACATTTGCAAGGTATTTCATAGGGTCATGCTTGAGGAATTTGTGATTTACTAACCTTGTATGAAGCTTAGTCTTTTTGCAGATTTCAAAAACATGCACCACACAAACAATGTAGCCAAACCCACAGAACAATAGTTGACAATTCCTTGCAGATAACAACATAAACTATATAACATGCACTATTTAATTGTGTTTAAAAAATGAAACAATATAGCCAAAGGTAGAGCACAATGGTCAACAATGCCTTATGGAAAACAATATAAATTGTATACCGTTGCAACCATAACCAAAAAATGCAAGCCTTAAATGAAACAATAATGGTTTCAACAACAACCTAGAAAATTATTTATTGAACAACACCTTATCAGAAATGACCATATACACACATATAAACATTCAAAATAGCGAACACCAATTGTGAAAATATAAGAGTATGTGGCAATCCAACCAAACAAGAAGCAAACAACCATACTGATATAAAAAACTCAACATATCTATATATAGATAAACGCATGACCTGAAACATACATGTAGAAAATGAATATTCAAACATACACACTCACACCTTAAATGAAACAATAATGGTTTCAATAGAAACCTAGGAAATTCTATTTTTTCAACAACACCTTATTGGAAAGGAAGTAATATAGCCAAAGCTATAGACTAACAGTCAACAATGCCTCATGGATAACAACATAAAATCTATAACATTTACTATTGTATTGTGAATCGAATATGAAACAATATAACCAAAGTTAGAGACTCAACAATAACATATAAACATTCAAAATAGCGAACACCAATTGTGAAGATATAAGAGTATCTAGGAATTGAGCCAGACAAGAAGCAACTAACTATATTGATATTAAAAACTAGACATATCTATATATAGGTAAATGCATGAACTCAAAGATACATGTACAAAATACATATACAAACATACACACACACACCCTAAATGAGACAATAATGGTTTCAACAACAACCTACAAAATACTTTCTTTCAGCGACACCTTATTAGAAAGGAAACAATATAGCCAAAGCTATAGACCAGCAGTCAACAATGCCTTATGGATAAGAACATAAACTCTATAACACTTACTATTGTATTGTGGATTGAATATGAAACAATATAGCCAAACCCAGAGAATGATAGTAAAAAATGCCCTATGGAAAACAACACAAACTCTATAACATTGGCTATTTTACTACGTTGCAACCATTGACATAAAATGGAAGCCATAAATGAAACAATATAAACTGTATAGCATTGCAACCATCACCACAAAACAAAAGCCCTAAATGAAACAATAATGGTTTCAACAACAACCTAGAAAATTATTTCTTGAACAACACCTTATCGGAAACAACCATATACACACACCCACACCCACACATTCATATAAACATTCAAAATAGCGAACACAAATTATGGAGATATAATAATATGTGACAAATGAACTAGACAAGAAGCAAATAACTATATTCATATATCAAATAACTGGACATATCTATATATAGATAAACACATGACCTCAAAGATACATGTAGAAAATGAATATACAGACATACACACTCACACCTTAAATGAAACAATAATGGTTTAAACAACAACCCAAGAAATTCTTTTTTACAACAACACCTTATCAAAAAGGAAACAATATAGCCAAAGCTATACACCAACAGTCAACAATCCCTTATGGATAACAACGTAAACTCTATAACACTCACCATTGTACTATGAATCAAATACGAAACAAAATAGCCAAACCTACAAAACAACACTTAACAATGCCCTATGGAAAACAAAATAAACAAAACAACAATCAACAATGCCTTATGCAAAACAACATGAGCTACATAACATTAACTATTTTATTGCATTACAACCATCACCACAAAATGAAAGCCATAAATTAAACAATATTGGCATCAAAAGTCACCCAGATGGGAAAAACCACAAAACACAAAAATTCATAGTAACAAACCCATGCAAAATCATCGCTGCAAAATCCAAACCATAAATCAAACAATATTAGTTTCAACAAACTATATAGTCTTTTTTCAACACAACCTTATCGAGAAGGAAACAATATAGCCTAAGCTAGAGAACAACAATCAACACAAACTTATGGAAAACAACATAAAATGTATAACAGTAACTATTTCATTGCGTTGCAACCATCGCCACAAAACAAAAACCATAAATGAAACAATATAGCCTAATCTAGAGAACAACAATCAATAATGGCTTATGGAAAACAACATAAATTGTATAACATTACCTATTTTATTGCATTACAACCTTCACCAGAAAAAAAAGCCATAAATGAAACAATATTGGTTTCAACAGTGATTGAGATGGAAAAACCCACAAAACACGAATAGCTCATAGTAACAAATCGATTCAAAACCTTCACCACAAAAGGCAAACCATAAATGAAACAATCAGTTTCAACAGTGACCCAGATGGAAAAACCCACATAAAACACACAAATAACCTAACGCACAAACAATATTGCCTTCCACCCATCATGACTACACAAAAACCATAAACAATATTGGTTTCAATAGTGATCCAAATAAAAAAACCCACAAAAAACACATGAATTCACAGTAACAAACCAATGCAAAACCAAACAATATTGCCTTCCACCGACTGTGACTACACAAAAACCATAATTGAAACAATATAGCCTAAGCTATAGAACAACAATCAATAATGCCCTTTGGAAAATTAAAAATTGTTTTCGAAATACTCTAAAAAGGGTTTTTTCAATATGCACCTCTTCCGACTTGCTTCAAATGCACCTCTTCACACTTGCTTTCTCTCCACTCTCTTATTTCTCCATCGCCTACAAAAAATGGGAAAAGAATTATCACAACTGACACTTTTGTACTGCATTCGCAACCATTTCCCCATGCAAAAAACACAAAATAACCTCCAACCACCTTCACAGAAATTCCACAACCCATAATTGCACTTGCACCTTCACAAAAACTTGCCATCCTCACTCACACCTTTGATACAAGTTAAATCCATAGGACACCCAACAATGCCTTATCGAGAATTGCGCAAACATTCGCTATGTTTTTCGAGGATTTAAAAGGCAGGTGTTACTTACAACCATCACCACTACATGGAAACCATACAACAATTAATGCTGATTCCATCCACCATTTAATTTTGTTGGCCTTCTCTATCGACGTGCCAAATGCTTTTAATTAAAAAATAAAAAAACCTCTGCCACCTTTTTCCCAACCGGAAGACCGGCAGGCTAACATCGGAGAGATTAAAAACTGGGAAAGCTGACGAAAATTCTGACCAAAGTTCCCACAAATAGCCTATCGACTATTAATTTAAAACTACATTAATTTAAATGTAAAAAGGAAAGAAATAAAACTAAAGACAAATAAAAGAAAAAGGCTACGTGGCTTATAAGTTTAAGAGAGGGGGAATAACTATATTAGTTAAAATTGGAAGGAAATAAAAAAAAACAATGAGTATTAAAAAGGTTTCTTTAAAAAATTAATTTTGTTCCCTTAAATTTTAATAAAATAAATGTGTAAAAGTAATTATATGTTTACATTAGTGCAAAATTAAATAAATGTGTAAAAATAATTATATATTTATATTAGTGTACAATTAAATAAATGTCTAAAAATAATTTATATATTTATATTAGTGTAAGATTAAATAAGTGTGTAAAAATAATTTATATATTTAGATTAGTGTAAAATTAAATATTTAATTTTGTTCTCTTAAATTTTATTATAATAATATAAATGTGTAAAAATAATTATATAAAATTAAATATTTAATTTTGTTTTATTTTAATGAAATAAATAAGTGTAAAATAATTATATATGTATATTAGTATAAAAACTAGGTTTTTGATTTGTTATGTTAAGTCGGTGGTTATGCTTGGGTAATCATTGCAGTTTTTGGTGAAATGTATAATTATGGATTTGGTATCACATCATCAAAATTCCCCTTTTGCAAGGCTATTGTGTAATGATTTATCTATGCCAAGCAGGCTACCTGGTGGTGATTTGAGTTGGCGTCATTGGTACCTTCAGGTTATAGCCGGATTCTACAAGCAGGGGACATGATATGCTTATGCAGAGGCGATGGGATTGATCATGACACACATTGCCAAATATTGACACCTCTCCTTGAAATGATGGTTTTCCTCCTAACGTTTTGTTTTGTAGGTATTTGTAGTTGCTTCCATGTGTTTAGAATTTATTACAAATTGTAGAATTGGGAGATTTCACATGAGCTCACATGTGAAAGAATTGATTCATTTAATGGGGCTCTCTTTTGTATTAATTGAAATCATGTTCTCTAAAAAATGAGAAAATGCCTCTACCAAGCCTTCATCGACTTTAAAAAGTGTTTTTCCATCAAATGTATAAATTTTTCTAAACTTGTATTCTAGCTTCTTCTGGTGGCGATGAGTGCAAATATAATTCTAGCTGTGAGTACTGTGTGTTGCAAAGTGGCAGAATGGCTTTTCGTCCATGGAATTTCAGGATAAAATGCAATTTTAGCCATGGGAGCGTTCGTTTGAAGAAAACCTTTCTCATGAGGACCTTAGTTTGATCTTTAAAGTGGAATGCCCGAGGGTCAAGGAGTTTGTGAGGTCGGTGCTTGGCGTGGAGGTCACGAGTCCCAGGGCTCGTCAACTAATCTTTCCTTCCTAGGTGTTGTTTATTTTTTTGTCTAATATTATGGATTGCTTCAATCTTTAAGGGAGTTAGAGACAATTACAGAAAAAATTTTCAATCCTTAATTTCTTGAAAATAATGCTCTCTTAAATGTTGTTCAAGGCTATAATATTTTTAATGGGGAAGGGTATTTAGGAGGTCTGTTTCCTATAGAATTTGTCAAGCAATGTTTGGGCTTTGAAGAAATTTATGAAGCTATTAGGCTACCTTTGCAATATAGGAATGATCATATTCTCTTGAAGGTCTTGAGGAAGAATTGCAGGAGGGTTTGTGTTTCTATGGAAATTGATATTAAGGAAAAATATTATGCTATGTCTCATATTCGTGATCATTCGCCTCATATGCCTCTTAATACTTATCTTGCCGGGTCAAAACAAAAAATGTTGTTGTCTGCTCCAATTGTGGAAGGCTTTGAGGGACTGCAAGGAAATAATATAGCTAAGAGTTCCAAAGATATGCACCAGGGTCTCATAGCAAGGGCACAAATTTCTAATGCTGAACAAATAGAGAAGGCACCGATTATTGGTTTTATTTCTTTGTTAAAGATATGCATCTAAAGAAAAAAATTGAAGCCCAAGATGAAAATTCAATTTGTGTAGAATGCATGGAAGAATAGTAACTATTCATCAGTCTTTTCAGATGCATTTTGATGAAGATCCAGTGTTTTGTCAAGTTAGTAACAGCCATGAAGGTGGTCGTTCGTACGTGCAAGGGAGAAGTTTTTTGCATAAATTTACAATAGACCAGTACTATTAGATATGAAACTTCCTCATTTTGGCTTTTTTGTAATATCTACAATATTTTCAAGCATTTTCAATTGCTTGCAAATATGTATAAGGATTTTGAGCAATATTTTCATAAAAAAACAATTTGATAATTATGTACTCTTTTATTAAATATATTAATATATATAGGCTTATATGCCTTTTATAAAAAAAATAAAAAATCAAATAAATATTCATAGATAGAAAAAAAATGGAAGCTATAATTAGAATCAATGGCATCAATTTCATCATTCTTGGAAATGGTTAAATTGGAGGAGCATGGAATAAGCCGATATATACCGTTCAACATCGACACCTCTAGCTCCCATCGTTTCTATAATGAAAAAAAATTATATGGGATTGGAAGAAAATGTTGGACCTAACTTTCAAATATATATAGTGCTAACTTTTCCTAGTTATAAGAGTTAACTAAATGAGATTTGTTTTTCCCCTTGCATTAAGATTAATGTGTTATTTTTCAATGTTGATCATTCAATATTAGTGGATGAGTATAGATGCATGATCATATGTGTGTATGGGTGATCAACAAATAATGTTTTACATGTTTTATGAAAAAAAAAATAGTTGTGTTCTTGTGTCATAGTGCAAGGTTTAGGGGATCACATACAATTTTTTTTGGGTAAACTTATAACGGGAAGAGAAATAACTCAATGTTACCTTTAATATAGTAGACATGACATAAGTAGGCATGACATAGGTATCAGAGCCCAGGGTTTTCAAACACTAGTATCTTTGGGCTGATTTGAAACAAAAAACTAATTAAGACCTTGGTGATTTAGGATGCCTCATAGAGAAAGGAGAGGAGCTCATGGAAGCGGGTTGCCACTAGAGCCCCGTCACATGGAGGATGTCCACCATGAGGAGCATCCAGAGTTAGGACCATAGTTTTTTCAGGAACTGTAGAATCTGATAGGTGTCATTGAGTAGAGGCTACCAGTAGCTAGAGCACATGTGAGACAACCGGAGGATGGGGCCCCGCATGTAGAGGATCTTGAGGATGAGGGGCATCAGGCATGATCTCACGAGCACAGTATGAGTCCCCCACATCATCAAGAGGCATGATTTGGGGAGTCAAAGGAGGATTTTTTGCATGTTCCACCACCACTTGAGGCATTGAGAGTGTTATAGAGTTCAGGAGACAAACTTTGTGACCTGCTTCATCTTAAGCTACCGGAGTTCACAACATCCATTAGTGGAGTGGAGGAAAATTCATGGTTGCAACCATATGGGAGCCTTGTCTAATACTCTGGGTTGCAACCATATGGGAGCAACCTTAAGGCTAGGGTGGCTATTCATTTGTTGAGATAGACCACTTCTACTTGGTGGTGCTAGGAGGAGTGAAAGAACCATTTGTCTATGGACATGATCACTTGGGACACTTTCCTAGAGTGCTTCAGAGCATGCTACATCTCATAGCATTTCCATGAGAGGCTCAATGATGAGTTCCACAACTTGCAACAAAGGGGACTCACAGTGGCTCAATATGAGAGTCGATTCCTTGAGTTTTTGCAATATGTGAACTATATCCAGGATGAGAAGTTGCTCATCACTGGTTTATTAGGGGGTTGAACCCTAACATTTCTAGACCCATGTGGATAGCCAACCCCGTAGACCTTAGGGGTTTCATGGAGAAGGCATACATAGTAGAGGAGGTTCATAGCAAGACACATGAGTCTCATGAGTAGTTTTGAAACCGCAACCAGGGCTAGCATGAGCATAACACTTGTAGACCACCCCTTCTAGCAAAAGGGGGGTATAGACCTACATTTGGGACTCCTAGTCCACAACAGTCATAGAATTAGTCATAGAGGGCTATACTACAATAGGGTGCACAGGGAGGGTCTCCTAGGACATGGCAGGTATAAAACCCACGTAGAGACCAGAGTCCCAGGGTCAGCATTTAGTTTCCCCTTGATCCCAATAGTCAGTCAGAGGAGGACATAGTGATTTTGGGAGGACTGGATCCTCTTAATTTGGTAGGACCCAACTAGAATATGAGCATATGAGGGGACCTTGCTATGTATGTGGCGGTGTGGGTCATTTAGCTAGAGAGTTCCCATAGGGTTTTGCTGTAGGAGTATCCTATCATGTAGCCTCAGAGCCAACAATAAGAGATGTGGAAAAATCCCAAAGGGTTTTTGCGATGGTCAAGAATTGCTAGGTTGAGCATTAGGATACTATTATTGAGGTCATAGGTATGATTGAGGGCATATCAGTTAATGCATTATTTGATTCAAGAACATTAGATTCTTTTATTTCCCTAGCTATAATGGATCGTTGCAAGCTAGTGGCATTTAGGCAAGAGGATAAGTGGGAGGCAGAGCTAGCTTCAAGGTCCAAGGTGGTTGATTCAGTGGTTCATGATTGGTAGTTTTCATTTGGAGGTATTATCACCATGGCAGATTTATAAGTTACCCCATTAGGATCCTACGACATTATGTTGGGTATGGATTGGCTTGGTGCATACCAATCTAAGATCGATTTCCATCACAAGACAATTGAGTGCATGTATGATCAAGGTATATTAGTGGTAATTTTAGGGATACATAGACCTATTTCACTTTGCATGGTATCAACTATGTAGTTGAAGCAGTGCTTGAGGAGGGGGTGTCAGATGTTTTCCATCATCATTAGTGATAAGTACAAGTATATGACAGAGGTTTCATTGGATGATCATCCTTTACTTAGGGAATTTGTAGATCTGTTGTTACTAGGGATGCCTCCCCCTAGAGAGGTGGACTTCCAAATTGATTTAGTTTCAGGAGCTTAGCCAGTCTCGATTGCATCCTATAGGATGACTACCTAGGAGCTCAATGAGCTCAAGATTCAGTTAGAAGAGTTGTTAGAGAAGGGAAACATTCAATCTAGCATCTCACCTTGGGGTGCACCTGTCATCTTCGTCAAAAAGGATGGGTCCCTACACCTATACATTGATTACAGGAAGCTAAACAAATTGAAAATTAAGAACCGCTACCCTTGGCCTTTACCCAAGATTGATGACTTGTTTTATCAAATGAGGGGAGCCAAGGTGTTTTCCAAGATTGATTTAAAATATGGATACCACCAGCTACAAATAGTAGAGGAAGATATCCACAAAACAACATTCAAGACCCGTTATGGACATTATGAGTTTACAGTGGTACCATTTGGTTTGACGAATGCCCTTGTAGTGTTCATGAGCTTAATGAATGAGGTATTCCACACCTTCTTGGACAGATTTGTGTTGATATTCTTGGATAACATTCTAGTTTATTTATGGTCAGTAGAGGAGCATGAAGATCATTTGAGGCAAGTTTTGCAGTATTTGAGATGACATCAAATTTATGCCAATTTGGCTAAGTGCTCTTTCTTCCAAGCAAAGGTTCAGTATTTGGGAAATATCATTTTAGGAAATGGTATCTTGGCAGATCCATCAAAGATCAGTGCTATTAGGGATTGGCCAACACCCACTAGTGTTATAGAGGTTAGGAGTTTTATGGGTCTAGCAAAATACTACTATTGTTTTGTGGAGGGTTTCTCTATGAGAGCACATCCCATTACTTCCCTTCAGCGGAAGGGGAATAGGTTTGAGTGGATAGAGTAGTGTGAGAGGGCCTTTTTAGACCCTCAAAGAGAATCTCATGAGTGCTCCCATTCTATTAGTACCTGATTTGACTTTAGATTTTGTAGTATGCATAGATGCATCATTGGATGGTATTGGAGCAGTACTCATGCAGGAGGGTCGAGTGATCATGTATGAGTCATGAAAACTTAAGACCCATGAGATAAACTACCACACACATGATTTAGATCTTGAAGTAGTAGTACATGCACTCATGAGATGGAGACACTTTCTCCTTGGCCACCATTTTGAGCTTCATTCCATCAACAAAAGCTTGTAGTACATCTTCACACAGCGGAACTTGAATGCACAGTAGAGATAGTGGATGGAGTTCTTGTGTGAGTATGACTTTGACATGTATTACATCAAAGGGAAGGAGAATGTAGTGGTAGATTCCTTGAGTAGACAGTGACATGAGATGATGGCTATAATGGTGAGCACAGAATTGAGGTCTCATATTTTACAACATTTTCTAGTGGACAATTGGTACTATGAGATTTAGAGGGAGATTCCCTCTCAGCGGGCCTTGAAGGGTAAGTATTTAGGTTACACACTAGATTTGGATGGGTTATTATGTCATAGAGGGCATATTTATGTTCCTCAGATTGGGGATCTATGAATAGTGATTTTGTTAGAGGCACATAGGGCTCCTTATGTGGAACATCTAGGGGTGAAGAAAATGCACTCATATATTCACCAATTTTATTATTGATCAAGGATGTGTATAGACATCATAGAGTTTGTTTCTCGATTCCTTGAGTGTCAAAGAGTCAAGGCCGAGCACAACTACCTGGTAGGACTTCTTTACCCTCATGAGATTCTAGAGTGGAAGCGCAACACCATTTCCATGGATTTTATTGTTGGTCTACCTTTGTCATCATGTCGCTATGATGTGATTATGGTGATGGTTGAAAAGTTGACCAAACTGGCTCACTTCTCTCTAGTTCAGACTACGTACACAACAACAACAGTGGTGAGGGTGTTCTTGGATTCACATAGTCAATTTTAATGGGATTCCTCATAGGATTATATCAGATAGGGACCCAAAATTTACCTCAAATTTTTGGCGAGCCCTATAGCAGACCTTGGGAACTCAACTCAATTTTAGTACCGCATATCACCTAGAGACAGATGGGTAGACATAGAGGGTTAATTAGGTATTAGAGGATATCTTATGCATGTATGTGATGGATCACCAATCTAGATGGGAGGAGTACCTATACCTAGTTGAGTTTTCCTACAACAACAATCATCATAGTTCCTTGGGCATGGAACCTTATCAGGCATTGTATGGCAGATCTTGCAGAACTCCTTTGAGTTGGATACGATTGAGGACAAGGTTGCTATTGGTCTGAAGTTGTTGCATGATATGGAGCAACAAGTAGTTTTGATCAGACATTAGTTATAGGAGGCTTAGGATTGAAAAAAGATGTATGTGGATGCTAAGAGGTTAGACCAAATTTTTTCAGTGGGTGATAGGGTATTCCTAAGAGTTCGACCACATAAGGGTCCAATCCATTATGGAAAGGGCTCTAAGCTAGCACCACGATTTGTGGGTCCCTTTAATATTTTGGAGAGGATAGGACCAATTGCTTATCATCTAGCCTTTCCACCTAGCCTGTTGTGAATCCATGATGTTTTTCAGGTTTCTATTTTGTTGAATTATGTGCGTGATCTATCTCATGTTTTGGATTGGGATGCGTTATAGGAGGAGTCAGACGGCTAGTTGGAACTGGAGCCCATTTACATATTGGGTCATCAGATGTTGGCCCTTCGAGGGAAAGAGCTGAACCAAGTCAGGGTCCAATTGGACAAATATGACAAGGTTGTCGCTACCTGGGAGGATGCATCATGGATGAGGAAATTGTACCCTCACCTCTTTGAGGACTTCTAAGAGGAAGTCCAACCCTAGGGGGGAGGATGTGAGACCCATCTTTTGGTACTAGGGTTTATATGATGTATGTCATGATTTGCATAGATAATTTTTATTTTTGACTATTATGATCCAATTGATTCTAGCCTTGACCTATTGACATTATCTTAGATATGGTACACTTTTACAAATATATGTATATATATATTGATCCTTATCATTTTGGGATTTTTGATGCTATGCGGCTAATTATGTTAATCTAATGATCTTGTTATGATTACCTGATGTGTATATGATAGTATGGCATGTTGCTTAGATCCTCTAAATGATTTTACATAGATATCATGTTACAATCACATGTTTTGTTTCAGTATGATGATGAATTAATGTTTAAAACCCTTTTACTTAGATATCATTTCACAATCATATGCCTTGTTTATATGATGATGGATTAATTTTTGTAGTTGAGTGCGCAGGTTAGCTATGACTAGTGGATTTGGGGAAATGCCAAGGTGACATGTGTCATGTTGGTCACAATGTGTTATCTAGTACATTTTCCATGAGCATATTATTTTATTTGTTAGCATTATGATTAGTTTAAGGTTGTGGTAATAATTTAAAAGAACCTAACTTTTAGTGTGGTTTGAATTATTATAGTTAGGTTCGAAGGTATTTTCTTGACTTAAGGTAATAGGGTTAAGTCTTGGGGGTGATTTTTCTAGCTAAAAGTTTAATTTGGAAGCCTTAGAAACTTTCTTTTAAATTTTTTTCCTCAAGTGATGAAAATTTGAAGTTTAATGCATGTAAGAAGCTTACTCATCAACACAATAAGTTGTGTTAAAAAAGGGTGGAAAAACTTGTCATCTATAGAATTTATCATGAGCATTAGGGGGTCTTAAGGGAGTGTTGGGATAAAAATCTAGTTGTTGATTATTCTTCCATGTTGATGGACTATTTTCCTATCCTGATTTAGAAGAGGAGTACAGGCCTAGAAGGAATTAAGAGTGTTGTTGCAATTACATTACCAAATTTGAAGGTTTTCTTAGGTGGGTACTCCCACCCTATTATCTGATTATGTTTTCTTTTGGAAATGATTGTGAACCTAGGTATTCAATTCTGTTATGTCAGATTGTTTGGAAAATGACTTGTGTACATTGTTAATTTAATTCTGTATGAAGGATTTCTTTTTTGAGAATAAATGTGAGCTATGTTTGGGGAAAAATGAATGTGATTTGTTGTGGCTGTTGGGTGGGATGTTGTCTACTAAATGGATTTTCATGTTTTTGAAGTTTCATTTTGTGAAGGGGTTTTAAAGTGAGAGAGATGTCCAGGAAAGAGAGTTGTAATACGGGTATGAGTACCCTTATTGTGTAGAATTGATGTTTGGTGTGCTAATGAAGTATGGAGGTAATTGGGGTGGAAAGGAGGTTGAAATGGAGGGATGGATGGTGGCTGTGTCTATGATATGATGGAGGAAGAAATGTGGTTGTAAGTGCCCAGAACAATTGTGTTTTTCTTTCTTCTCTCTCCTTGTAGATGTCCCCACTCCCCCTAATTTGGGATCCTGAAAGTGGGTCCTATGTTCAGTATTAAGTATTGTCTGGGGAAAATTGTAAAGTCATTCTGAGTGAAGTTGTCCTCTGGTTACTTATCTTATTCTCAAATCCTATTTTTAAAAGAGTGTTGGTTATGGAATTGGGTGTTGATGTTATCTTAAGTCTTGTCACCTTGGTTATTTTCCCTAGCTAGGGAGTGGGTTGTTACAACCCTATGGATGGGAGGTGAGCTCCCATTGGTTATGGAGCCAATTTTTTTGTATCTGTGCAGGAGGTATAGTTGACGAGTGGAATCTTCTATGAGGATTGCTAATGTTGCATGAGTCTTGTGACTGCATTTGGGTATGTGCAGGATCATCATGGAAAAAATAGGCCCTTAAGTGGTGAAAAATTTTAAAAAATCAAAGTTAGGCAACTTGACGTAAAAATTTGAATAAGTTATTTATATTATTTCAAAAATATGTAAGAATAAAATCTGTAGCAAATTTAATGTAGTTTATAAACTACTAGGTTAATTTAGAAAAAAATATCTATTTGGTGAAAATTTGAAATTTCAATGCAGTAGTACTTAAATTTTAGGGGAAAAATAAGAAGTAGGTGTTTGCCTGACCATCCTAACCACAATAAAATGATAATAATTTTTTATAAGATTTTAGATATAAGTAGAGGACTCATGTCTCGATGTGATGCATATTTTTTTGTAATTTTTTTCGAAGTAAATAATTAATTATGATTTTTATTAAAACTTTTAAAAATATAAAACTCGTCTCGACCACCTTAACTTGGTCAAAACTTCATGAAATTCATTTTTTTTTAATTCTATAGTATGTGAAGCATATAATGTGACGCATGTTTCAGATTCAAAAAATATGATACCGTTTGAAAGCTATAGATGTTTTTCAATCAACTTATCAATTATGACTTTAGTCGTAATTCAAATAGAAAATGAATAATAATTATTTATGAAATTCAAAGTAAAGCATAATTTATATTGGTGGAAAGATGAGAATCTCCTTTAAAAACCCTTTTCGTTTCATCATATTTGGGTAAAAAAAAAGTTGTCAGCCACATACCCTAAACATACCCATCATATCATCACTTTTTGGCCCATCATGATCCTGCACATACTCATTTAATGTTAGAAGGGTACAAATGTGATTAATAGTCTTATTGAAATGTAATTACTATGCTGGAAAAATTAAATGAGCTATTACAATAGTATAAACATGAACAACAGATGAATTTAGGGTTGTGTAAAGAAAGCTTGTTAGTTCTTGACATTAATTACTACTGATATAGAATTCAGTGTTGTGTATGTATTCTCTTTTAATGGAAGACTCCTCCAAGCTGCATTGATATTTCCTACAAGGAAAATAACAATATATGGATATGTTAGTTGAAAAACAATACCATGTTTACAGGGTAAATTCTGCAATGATACTATGTTAGAAAATTAGACATTCTTTTTCTATTTCTGGATGAAATGTAACAGACTTTTGTGTAGGGTTGTAAGATGTTAAATTTTTACATGAAAGTTATGAATACCTGTTAATCGTAATTTCAAGGAAATAATAGAAAGCTAAGTGGAAAAATGAATTAGAGCATTACTATACCTGTTGTTCTTTTCACATTTATTTGAAAAGTTGAAGAATGAATGTGTTATGTTATTGGTAGGAAAAGCTAAAGAGTTTGGAAATATGTATGAATGCCACTATTCATAGCTGACAGTTCTTAAGTTTATGCATAGGTAATTTAACTCAATTATGCATGTGTTTAAGGGATCACATAATTTACATATGCCGGGTAAAATGCTTACAAATGAAATGTCATACTGGTACTTAAAGAAATGAATTCATGAAATGTGCATAATTTGAAGTTGGAATAAAAAAGGCACAAGGTATTTGAATATGTATTGACTCAGAAGAGTTCCCACAAAGCCTTGAGGCATAAATACATATAGGCATATAGATCTAGATGAAAGATCTTTCTTAGCCTCTCAAAATGACAGAGAAAAAAAGAAGACAAACGACCTTAGAAAACTAAGTATATGGCTCTCCTCTTTAACATGGATCCTCAACACATCAAGCATGTGTAAAAGGGCCAACTGAGTGTCAACCTAGAATGAAGGACCCAGGAATAGTAAGGGGCTTGTCGAATCAACAAAAAAAAAAGATGTCCCTCTTTGGTATCAACCCTCCCCTTTTCCCATTGACAAATTGTAGCTGAAGGATAGGTTTCAACATAAGGGTTTGGGGCATTGCCAGGAAAAATAATAATATTTAATAATGACATGACAAGATAAAAGAATAGTCATGTGCGACCTAGATTCCCCTGTCAAACATACATAGGCATTCTTCGCTCCGGCCCTTGGTTGTTCGTGGCCAGGGTCTTGAGATAATAAACACATTTATGGTAACTTTCATATTGATTCCTCATCCCCACCAGGCTGGTCACACCCTCTTTTTGCCTGTAGATGTGCCAACAAAAAAAATGAGAATGTAGGAGAGCAAACTACAACAAGAAAGAAGAAAAAAAGAAAAATGATGATGATAATAAAATAATATAGAGGAAATCAAACCCCCATAGTTAGTAAGCCCAGTTTACCCAAATCGCCTATCTCAACCAGTTGGATCAATTGACTCTGAATAATTGAGCCATGCTTGGAATGAGCTCACCTTTCTCTCCTTCAGGGTCACCTCCTACTCTTCTTCCCTACTGAGCAAATGCATTCCCGTGAGATAGATTTAGGGTTGGCTTGGACCTCAGAAAAAAAAAAAAATTAGGGCACTGCCTAAAATTAAATTATGTGAGCATCAAAAAAATAAAAGGAAGCCTGAACGATTTGGAGTTTGGCCACCCCTCTATCCTCCAAGTTTTAAAAGCTATGGTGAAACATTGGACAAACGGGTTAAGAATAAATTTATTAAATTACTAGTGGTCAGGTTAAGCAATGAATTGCAAGTTTAGGCGTCCATGTGTTGTTTAAATGGATGCCAAAAATCTAAACCTAAATCAAACTTTCCTTTCATCAATGAAGCCAAGAAAATGTGGGTCACATCAAGGTAAATCCACGAGGTGGTGAACACAAGTGGGTTTTTAGAAGTTTCCACGTTTCCTTGTGAAAGTCTAATTTCATATAATCACCGTATCCAATGTTCCCTTTTAACATTTAAAAAAAAGAAGCATGCTTCCTACTTTTTACCCTTTTGGAGGGATAATTTATTAATTTAAAACTACATTGATTTAAATGTTAAAAAAGAAAGAAATAAAAGTAAAGACAAATAAAAGAAAAAGGCTACGTGGCTTATACGTTTAAGAGGGGGGAAATAAATATATTAGTTAAAAATGGAAAGAAAAGAAAAACGAGTATTAAAAAGGTTTCTTTAAACATTTAATTTTGTTTCCTTAAATTTTAATAAAATAAATGTGTAAAAGTAATTATATATTTACATTAATGCAAAATTAAATAAATGTGTAAAAATAATTATATATTTATATTAGTGTAAGATTAAATAAATTTATAAAAATAATTATATATTTATATTAGTGTAAGATTAAATAAATGTGTAAAATTAATTTATATATTTATATTAGTGTAAAATTAAATATTTAATTTCATTCTTTTAAATTTTACTGTAATAAAATAAATGTGTAAAAATAATTATATTAAATTAAATATTTAAAATTTTGTTTTATTTTAATGAAATAAATAAGTGTAAAATAATTATATATGTATATTAGTATAAAGAAAAATTCACATAAATATTGATAGATGGAAAAAAATGGAAGGTAGAATTAGAATCAATGGCATCAATTTTACCAGTCTTAGAAATGGTTAAATTGGAGTAGCATGGCATAAGTCGATAGCTGCCGTTCAACCTCGACACCTCTAGCTCCCATCGTTTCAATAATAAAAAAAACATTATATGGGATTGGAAGAAAACATCACACCTAATTTTCAAATATGCATAGTGCCAACTTTTCCTAGTTGTAAGAGTCAACTAAATGAGATTTGTTTTTCCCTTGCCTTAAGATTAACATGTTATTTTTTGATGTTGCTCATTCAACATTAGTGGATGCATACATATGCATGACCATGCGTGTGTATGGGTGATCAAAAAATTATTTTTTACATTTTTTATTAAAAAAAATTAGTTGTGTTCTTGTGTCATAGTGCAATATTTAGGGCATCACATACAAAAAATTTGGGTAAAAGTCTTATAGCGGGCAAAGAAACAACTTAATGTTACCTTTAATATAGTAGACATGACATAAGTAGGCATGACACCTTTCCTTAGTTGTATCCTTTGTACTCTTCAACAAATGTCATCTAAACTAGTAATCTCTTATTCAATGACCTCATATACCAACACAGGGATCCAAACAATCCTTGGTTCAACTGCCTCCATCATGCACTCATCCGTGCTTACCAAAAATGTGATATCATTCTAATATCTCTCTACCAGTTTCCTTGGAATTTTGTCTCTCTCATGCATGCTCTTCTAAAAAAACTACAAAGAAATAAGAAAGTTCCTCATCTTGTGCCTTCCCATCACCAAGACAACTCATAAACTCTCTTATCTAATGATCAACCATTCTTCCTTGAAACCATTCCACAATTCTGGTTTTGGGGAGTTCCCTTAGGAAATAGAAAAGTAAAAACATAACTAGGGTTCCATATTTAAATGCATACTTCTTTCCCTTGGTTTGCTTCAAATTCTCGACCAATTGTTGCCTTAGCAACTCACAAAGATGATAGGACACCTTTTTCCACCATCTCATATGCCACATTGATTGTGGTGGCAGATACAAAATTATCTCTGTTTGTGAAATAGATTTTATAACCAATCAACATTATTGCATACCTCACAACTCGATTTCTAATAGGATTTACTGCTAGAGCCATCTTATCATATGTTATAGTTGTGAGTTCCATTACCACTTCATTCTTAACTGGTTTCAATATAGGAACAGGTCTAGTGGATCATAGAATTGTAACCTCTCTAATTACCACGTTTGTTATCATGTTAGACATATTAGTCCAAACAAATTTATCATGGATTCTACTTAATTCCATTCTAACCAACTTGCCATCAAAACAAAAATTTGGAAACCATTCCGATACATCCAATTTCTTCATGACTCGGTTTTGATATTCTAGTTTTAGGTTAAAATTGTCTCCAATCAATTCTTTAGCGCATAAGTCTCCTAGCTTAGTGTGATAAAATTCTTCCATCTTGCCATGAATCTAAATCCTTATATCTTCTGTTGGAAAAACCCCATAAGGAACATGGGAAAATGTGCCTAATGGGTTATCTTCTATTGATTTTGCAGGGTATTTCTTAAATTTGGGTTGTGGTTTTTTGGTAATCTCTATACCTTTAAAACACTTTAAAACAAAGTTCTTTTGAAAAATAGGGAAAAGTTGAGATTGTAAATACCTTTTCTTTCGTTTTCCAAACTAGGGTTTCAATACACCAGGTCACAAATAGCTTTGATCACTCCAAATCACTTCCTCACTGCTCTACTTCTCAATGCTCATTATCAATGAAATTGGATAAGTAAAATCACTTTATAACCCATGGAATTTGACCTAATTCCATAATTAATGCTTCAAACAATAAAGCTGGCAATCCTTTATCTATATGCACAGTCAACTCTTGATTCTCTATAAACTCCCACATTAACATATTTTCTTCCACAATCTTCACCAATAGATCAAGCATGTAAATCTACATAACCTATCTTTGTGCCGAGGTATTAGCACTGTAGACACATAAGAATGACTTAGGCCTGCAAGCTCAATTTTTACCACTTTCATCCTATCATAATTATGACACTTAATTATGTCCTTGGTCCACATTCGACTATTAATTAAATAATTCATAATTATTTAATTAATTCATGTCCTTTTATTCTTCATGATTATTAAATAAATAAATTTTATTTACTTATTAAATACATCATTAATTATCTAATTTATTAAATTACCTTTATTCATTTATTCTTCCTGATTATTAAATAAATGAATTTCATTTATTTATTTAATATGTCACTAATTCTCATAATTAAATGAATTTATTAATTTATTAATTTATTTAATTATTAATCATATCCTCTAAATTAAATAATTATCTTTAATTATTTAATTATCAAAATTAACATTTCCCTCATTTTAAATAAATGAAATTATTTAAAATGATCTTACATTCTTGACTGTCAGTTCATTTTAGTAAATAATCTGAAAATTGATTATTTATTATCACACAAAATCCATATTTTGAATTAATTTAATTCAAAATGGTAATAATCTTCCAAAAATCAAGCAATCAAGCAGATTCTTGATTTTCCAAATTTGCTTTTCAATCCAACTCTTATCTTCTTGATTTTTCGAATCTCATAAATCAAGCAGTCTTTATCTTCTTGATTTTCAAAAATCTTTATCTTTTTGATTAATTAGCTTATTTATTCTCGACCGTTGATATGATTTCCTCAAATGACGTCTCACTCATTTAATGATTTTTCCCTAACCTTGATTAGGGATTGTCACATAAAATATCATCCACAGATTTTAGGATTTCACCAACTTTTAATCTCGTTCATCCGTCCAAAATTGCATTTTCTATAAAATGCCAATTTTGCTCACAATTTTGATTACACTTAGACACTTTGACACTTACACATACTCACACTAATACTTAGATATTGCAGCATTTATATTTGATTCCATTAAGTCTTAGGCATTTTCATGGTATAGTCCTTTCATTATTTATCATAGGTATAGTCATAAAATCCTTCAAAGCTTGTTTAGGACATAGGCATAGTCAAAGGATTGTTCGTACGTTCGATCTAAGGGCAACAATCAGCAAGTTAGAAGGTGCTACGAAGATCAATCATGGAAGCTTCAGCGATTGAATGGTATAATCGTTTATTATTTTAGTTTTCAATGTGCTTCATAGTTCTTTGGGTTTATATGCTTTCATTTATGATAACCTTACCTAAAAATAACCCTTAGATACATTGGTGAACCTGACTGTTCTTTTTCTAGTTTGTACGGTTTTTATTTTATTTTATGTCATTTTTGTAGGTACAGGTACGGATGGGCCGCATTTGTTTTTTATCACGCCGCATTCGAAGGGTAAAGAGATGCAATCGACCTGTGGTGATGCATTTGAAGTACGAAAAAACCACATTTGACAAAATCGAGCCGCATTTTCCTATCAGATCGAGACGCATTCGCTCTGCTGCGACACATCTGCCTGGTGAATTTTTCTTCCCTTGGCATTCTAATTTCTGCTTTCTGTGCTTCTCTGCATTGCTTTCTATTTTTCTATTTTCTGTTATTTTCTATTTGGCATTCTATTTTTCTGTTCTAGCATAGATTTTTCGTGTTACTGATCTTGGTTTGCAGTGTGTGGCATTTGAATTTTTGTGGGTCAAAGGCATTTGTTGAAACTACTGACATGTGATTTTGCAGCCACAATTGTCAAAGACTAATATTTCAAACCATTTGTTTGTGATTTTTAGTTTAGGAACATTTATTTTTGGTGTACTTAAAATAAACATGTCTTTCATTTTTTATTGTGTTTGAAAGTGGTAGGCGAGTATGCTCTCACCTTGTGAAAACTAGGTGATAAAAAAGCCAGACCCACTTTATCCTTGTGTAACCCTGATGCAATAACCAGAGTATCCTCTCCCCTTGCGTAGTAATGCGATCCTGGGTGTAAGAGAAATGATTATTGCCTCTAGAAATTGGGCCTGCCTGGGGATTTCATCACCCCAACGTGACTCAAACTGGAAATGGAGCTAAAGCTAAGCTACCCCCGACCGGTATATAAATGTGAATCCTAAGGGAAAACCTAAGATTATGAGTGTAGATGTGTTATACAGATAGAGTAGTACTCCCATAAACCCTATTGAGCTTAATCTCTTGCCCCATGTATGGCCACTCGAATGGGGGTCTCGAATTAAAAAATCTTCATCAATCTTGATCTTCATCAATGTTGAGCTTCATCAATCCTGATCGATCAAAATCCAATCAATCCATCATCTTGGGATATCCATCCTAATCCTTGTGTTGCTTAACACTATCCTTGCATTGTTGTGCATCCTTAACAATGTTATCATCATCATCAATCCCGTCAACATATCAATCCTTGTGTTGCTTAACACTATCCTTGCATTGTTGTGTATCCTCAAAAATGTTATCATCATCAATCCATTGATCCGATCAATCAACCTTAGCTTGGTTTTCAAAAAAATCCAAAATGGAAACATATCCATATCCAAATCATCAAAATCATGCCAAAATCCAAAAACATCCAAAACATATCAAAATCCAAAAAAACATCTATAAAAAAGAAAACATCAAAAACATGATATCCGAACTACGTCATCTCTGAGCTTAAACATAGGCAAGGCTAATCTTTGATAAGCCCCCGAGACATCGAAATCCAAAAACATTCATAAAAACATCAAAATCTGAAAACATTCAAAAAACACAAAATCCAAAAACATTCAAAAAACGTCAAATGCAAAATCCAAAAATCAAAACATTTGAAAAATCCAAAAACCCAAAAATAGCCTCAAAAACAAAAACATAAAAAAAAAAATATTTGAAAAAATCCATCCATCTCATCTCGATTTCACTCGAAATAATCAACCATCCATAATAAACTGATCGTCACCTTCATTGGCAACGCAAACAGAAACAACCACAACAATAGCAAAAGCAAGCTTCAATTGTAAAATCAAAATCAAACAAAAAATCTTTAAAACAAAATCAAAGTCTTGATCATTTTCAAACATGCCAATCAACTTTATATCAAAATCCTATCAATCAACTTATCAACCCATCATCATCCTATACAATGCATGTCCTAGGATATATCGTTCCGACAATGGGCATCATTTTGGATATCACCTTGGATTCTTATCCTATCAAAACAAATCCCTTTGGCTGAAGGTATGAAGAACATTGGCTTGCTTGTGTACTTGATCTTTTCTTTTGGTTTATCTTATTGTGCTCATTCCAAGGACCTCTCAATGATGTCCCCAACAAAGAGATTTAGAGAGATAGGAATGGGGCAATGATCATTATCTTTTTATTTGTGGTGCTTGTTGGAAATTCTTGTAATATAACCTTGGTGAATACTTGCTTTGTTAGGTACGTCCTAGCAAGGTTTCCGTATGTTAGGTGTGAACAAGAATACTCCTATCTGTTTGTTGAGTCAAAGTCCATCACACTAGGTGCAACTCCATCTTGGTTCTTTATACCCTAATGCATTGTACCTACATGTGTTATCAAACATAAGGTAATTGGCATTTTGAAAATCCCAACTCCTTGGCAAGAAGTCATCATCATCATCATCATCTCATGTCTTGTTGGAATCTCTTATTTTCTTCTCTCTTTCTTTTCCGGCTAACATGGTACCATGAAATTTAATCATAAATCATCATTAATGCATCCATCCTGCATCCAACAACCATACTGCATAATGAATATGATATCATATAGAAAGCATTAATCATACCACATGCATTCATCCCCATCATTGCATAATATAGATTGGTTATTTTAAGATTTTCATAAACCATACATCTATCACCCATATGCATAATCACAAAAGCATCATCATATCAAATCATGTGCATCCATATCATCCATGCATCATCATATCATCCATTACATATAAACATCATAATCATCTCATCATCAATAATGTCACTGTCATGGTACAAATCAGGATCAAGTGGGTGTAATATATCAAAATAGGCATGGGGCTACCCATGGCTAATGACTGTCTACATCATCAAATCTGTCTACATCAAATATTTGAGTTGAACTGATCTTGAACCTCTTTGTCGAGAGATCGACCCTCAAATCAAACCTCTTCGCTCGATCTCTCGAGGGGGAAGTATACCAGCCGTAATTCTTCATTCGCTGGGGCAGCAGTGGGGCATCCAAAAAAAATCAGAGAAATTTTGACTTTTGATCATGTCAAGGTTATTCTTTGAACCAAGCAACAAGTGCATCGCTTCAAAGAGGGGAAAAATGTAGACATTGAAAATATACAAATTGATATCGCACACTCGATCTTGATCTACTAACATCGCTTCATCCTAAATTATCCCTCTATCTAACCATTTAATCGAATAGCCTTATTTGATTAAAGTCATCATAATTCCCCTTTAATTAAATAAATCCCTCAATTTAATTAAATCATCGTCTCTATGTAATTAGCTAGGTCATTTCATCTTCCTATCTTTATTTAATTAAATAATCCATATTATTTGATTAAATTTCTAAAGTTCATCTAATTAAATTAAATAAATAAACATTTATCTAATTTAATCTAACATCACCCCTTTTGGTTAAATAAATCAAAATATTTATTTAACTAAGTCTTAATCATTTTCATCTCTTTTTGATTTATTTCAATCCTAAAATCTAAATCAAATAGTCAAATCAACTAAATCTCCCCTTAAATTAATCAAATCCTGATTAATTTAATCCTAATCACTCAAATCCTCTAGATTTTGCAACTTGCACATGAAAATCAATTTAATTGTTTTATAAATTACCTATTTTCATTCAAAAAAGGCATCCAAGTGGGAATATTCCTCAAATTTGAAATCTCCCCCCAAATTGACTTGTCCATCCAACAAAGCATTTAAAGCTCTTACATTGTCTCTTACATGTCTCCCACTTGGCATTTAACTCATCTTTGATCCCCCCTAAACATGTCATCTCATCAAATTCAAATTTCAAATTTGCACATTAATCAAAATGTGCTCAACCTTCATCCTATCAAATGTTGACAAGTGGCACCTTGCCATTGGTTGAATGTTAGTCCCACATTGCTCTATTTTGACCATCTCTTCAACTTAGCATTCTATAAATGAAGAGCTCATCCTTCATTTTATCCATCCACAATTTGAGTAAACTTACTATACTCAAATTTAGAGAATCTTCATCTTATTAAGTTCCATAGCTAGGTTATGCAGATTTTATCTTGGGAGCATTCATCAATCTTCATCAAAGTGGATCATCATTTATCAACATTCATCAAGCTTGTATCATTGGAGTTGGGAAAGGGCCAATTTTCACATCAAATTGGCACCAATTCCCCCATGGGATCAAGAGTTTGCATTGCTTTCAATAGGATTTGATTTACTTTCTTGTTCTTTCCTTATTTTTTTCTTTTTATTCCAAATTTGAGTTTTGTTAATGGATTTCATGGGGAATCCTTGTTCTTACTTGCATTTGATCTCCTAATGTATTCATTTGTTGTGTTTTGTAGGTATTTGGATTAGGGTTCATAGTGAGAACCTCCAACTCAACAGTCTAGTTAGGCAGGCTCACTCATCATTTTGACCTCGTCATTTAGTCCCTTTAGCAAGTCCTTTTGATAACCTGAATTGAGACATATGTCAAGCTTAGAGTGGTTAGAAAAACCTTTTTTCCAAAAATTGTCCAAACTTAGTCATCATTTTAAACTTAGAGTTTGCATTGTCCACCTCTAGTCCTCATTTTGAACCTAGACTTTGCATTTATCACCTTGGTCATTCATCAATATTACCATCTTAGTCCTCATTCGACGCTTTGGCTTTGATAACCTTGTCATTTTGCATCAATCGTTTCCTTAGTCATCACCTTGCATTGTCATCCCTCAAAATACAAAAATACAAAAAAAAACATAGGCTAGTATCATCCTTGCACTTTGTCATCATTTTCATCACCTCATTTTGAGCAATTCCCTTTTATGGTGGAAACTAGACTCCAAAGAAAGAAAAGAAAAATGGAAAACTTTGGACAAGATTCTAATTCCAATGTCACCAATCACACTTATGACCCAAATTGGACTTTTGACGACCCATTTAGCAACACGAATACTCAACCTCTCATGACCATACCATATTCATCAAACAACCCCTTTGAACCATTTTACGTAAGGATGAATATGGACAAATAATTGAGGAAAACCTAGAGGTAGCAGCACAAGATCCAGAGGTGGCCTACTTTGTAGAACAAATGGTCTTATATGACAGAGACAAATATTTCACCATACTTTTAAGTCAAGGAGCTAAATTACCTCATGGGTTCAACATTGATACCTTGAGATCTACATCTCCTACCAATAACATCAACAATACACATAACATGTCAAATAGTGGTCAACCTCCAAACACCACAAGCAATACCTTTTTTGATGCTACCTTGCAAAATGTCACAACGACCATGAGTGCTACCTCCAACATTCCAAACACCTCCAATTCAATAAACGCTACATCCATTGGAGGATCACAATCTGTCACAATGCCCACAATATCCACAACACCGTCACAATCGGCTAGAACCACCTTTGGGTCCTCGGCAGTGTGGGAAAGTTATTCCTATCCTCTCTTTACCACTACGGTAAATGCCATGGGGGCATCATCAAGCCATACAAATCCTCCATTGACAACTACGTCTAGTACCATGAGAACATCTTCATCATATCCTCTCATTGGTATCTCACAAAATCCTTTGGGTGGAGGTAAATGACATATCTTTATTCAAGGACAACAACAAAATGTTAATGCGTCAACACAGCTTAATGACATCACCTCCCAAGGAAAAAATATGACCATTCCCCTTGTACAAACTCAACAATTTGGACAAGGCAGTCCAAACACACAACCTATGGCATCATTCGCACACCAAAATATTCATGATCGCCATATTCCCCAAGTATTGACACAAATGGCTAGGGGACACATCCCAACATACTCATCCCATAGTCATACCCACCAACATACCCCCAATCCAAACTTTCAATACCAACAACATGTAAATAAGAACACATCATACATGCCACAACAACATGTACCTCAACAACATGCCAACATCCACTCACAAAAAATGGGGACCTATGGCGTACCAATCAATCTGATGTATGGGATTACAAATGACCCTATAATCGATGCCTTACAAGCAAAGCTAATGGGTCTAGAGAAGACCATAGAAAACATACAAATATCTGGCAAGAAATCAGAAGTGACATATGATCTATCCGTATATCCCTTTGACATGAACCTATAAATGCCACCATTTCCTCCAGGATATGTGTCACCTAATTTTACCAAATACAAAGGAAAGACAAACCCTATCGAACATGTCCGAGAATTTGCAACCAATTGTATGGACGTCGCTTATGAAAAAACATACTTGATGAGACTCTTTTCTAAAATTCTTGCAAGTCCTTCCCTTGAATGGTTCTCCACTCAAAAGGACATCCAAACATGGGATGAACTTAAACACAAATTCATAAGAAATTACGCATACAACATTGTCATGAACACCTTGTTGATGGTGTTTTTTGCACAACAACAACTTAGACATAATATAATATCCTATGTCTCTTGAAAGGTAAATCTCTATTAGCAAGCCTCAAGAGATAACCCCAAGGTCTCTAATGCTAGGTCTTGACAATGCATAAACAACTTAGATAATATGTGAAAATGCTGGTAATCACAAGGGGCCTTACAAATGAACAATGCTGGAAGAATACTTTCATCAGATGCAACAATATGGTGATGCATTTAATCCTAAAACTAAACCAAGTTCAAAATAAACAACAAAAGACATAAGGGTTTTAGAGAGATTCAACTCTAAACTAACTCCTAAGATCAATCACAATAATGATGAATGTTGCAAATGGATAGATCTCCAATAAAACCAATCCCTGCTTGATCAAGGACAAGCCCACAACTCTGCAGAAATGGTGCAATCTTCTAAGGAAACTGAAGATTTTCAGACTATGAATATTCATCCACATACCAAATAACTGGCGCAATGTAAACAAGCATCCACAGTTGAACTTGGCACAAAATAAGGCCCAGACTAACTTTACACAACAAATTACAGTCAGCAAATTGCTAAAAGTATGGACTGGAGATCGATTAACATCATTAAAATTTTACCATTATTACAAAAGAACTGAAATCTAACATCTAACATTGAGAATTGAGAACAAGAAACCATAAACTGTCAAAGTGTAACACAAAGCTTGCCAGATCAACAATCCAACTGCATTAACTTATCTAGCATTACATAACAATTTCCAGTCTCTTTCCTCTCCTACATCTACTATATTGTAGAATCTAACTCCTAACTTAGCCAATTCTGGCTTCTAATAAGCTCTTCTAACCTAGTCTCCCCCTCTTACAAATGAGAAGGCACTGGCCTTTTATAGAAAATTACATTTTGAATCAAAGGCCAGAATTAAATCAATCCAATGGCACAAATTACACCTCTAGAAACATCCATAAGTTACATTTAATTTGGGAGCTCATGATACATCATCATCCAATTGCATAAAAGTAGTTACATCATGGAACAATGAGAAAGCAATATTATGTCAGCCTGTCATTAATGAAAATTCTGATTGGATGATGAAATCAGCTTCACATGTCCTCCATAAACCCCTTCTAGCTATAGATAGTTTGGGCACAAATTCTTATGCAAGTTCCACTTTTAAAATTTGAATTGAACTCTTCCATATTTCGCTTTTGGCATGAATCCATATGCAAGTTCCCCTTTTTGATATTTATTTAATCTTGATAAATTTTTGCATTTTTGGAAACTTTTATTTTTGAAATTTTTTATCCATCTCAAGAATTCCATTTTCGGGAACATTTTAAAATTTCAAGGAATTTTTTTTCCATTTTTGGAAAATTTCGGGTTTTTGAGGGGTCTCGGGATTTTGAGGGGGTCAAGGAATTTCGAGAAAATCCTTCAGGGACAGATTTTCCCGGATTCCCTACAGGGTTGAAATCTCGTAAACCTCATAACTTTTTTTTCTAGAAGGAATTTACAAAAAGTGTAAAAAGCAACCCTGCCTAATTTTTTGTCCTCTATCCACAGGTGCAAAAAAGATTTACATATAACATTGAAAATTCACTTCAAAAACCCCATTTTTGAATTCCAAGATAGACAAATTTCCCCTAGAGCCTCAAAATATTGTCCTCATCAAAATTAGTCTAGACTTCATCCCAAAATAACCACCGAAGAAGAGCAAAACCAAAATTTGACCAAGACAAGAGGTAGAGATGCAAAAGAAAAAAAGAAGGTCCCTGCCTCCGGTGGGGTGTGTGTGCGAAAATTGCACAACACACCTCTATTACTAGCTTATGCAATCTCACGCAAGAGGATGCTGGTGAAACATTCATCCCATTCTTTCAAAAATGGAGAAGTCTAGCTAGTCGTCACATCGACATACCTGAAAAGGAAAAGGTGGACATGTTTGTTCAAACACTTCTAGGACCCTTAAAATATGCATTACAAGTGCATTGTTGCACAACCTTCATGAACCTAGTAAAAAAAGGTGTCCAGATTGAGAAAGCCCTTATCGCAAAAGGAGAACTAAAGTATGGTCCTAAAAATGCAAATGTCAATCCTCCCATTGACAAAAACAAGTACTAGATAAAAAATAAACATGTTACAAATGATAGTGTTGTTGACGCCAAGGCGATAAACACTATGGGTCCTGTACTGGCTCTAAAAGGGGTTCAACTACAAAAAAAATCAACAATGATATTGACACCCCCTACCAATGTCCCCCCAAACAACCAAAACAACCAAAACAACCAAAATTTTCAAGGACAATACCGTCAGATGAGACAATTCCCCAGAGGTTGCACATACACTCCATTGGGTGAGCCCATTGAGGAAGTCCTCAAGAAATTCCTTCAGAATGGCATCATCACACTTCAAGAACTAAAACCATATGACCCAGGATAATTCAAACCTGCATGGTGGGAGGATAATGCATTTTGCGATTATCATCAGGCAAAAGGACATAAAAATTCTTCCTGTCGACAATTGAAAAATCTTGTACAAGACCTTATCGAGAATCATATCATTGAGGTAGGTGGACCACAATTTTCCTCTAATTCATATCATACTATTCATAAGAACCCACAACAAGACCATGGGTCCATGTCAGGTCCTAAGGCAAACAATAATCAAGCCAATTACACCCGTGCTAAGTATGACTATTCCGGTGGAACTACTATAAAGAATATTCAAACTGATAATGAACGTGTCAACACCATCACAGTTAAAAGAGCACCCCAATGCAATACTACTACTCGAAGTGGCAAGGCCACCATAGTTGGTTCGCCTCCTGCTAGGCAACCTAAGATTACCATACCTGGTCCATCTCCTAGGAAGTCACAACCCACCTCGACCACAAAGTAGTGGCAACCTAAGAGTTAGTTTAACCTTATCGACCATCTTGGAAAAACTCCTGCGTAGATTTCCATACTTGAGTTGCTTCACATCTCTCCCACGCATAAGGCTATCTTGGATAAAACCCTGCAAGATTCATCCATCCCTAAGGATATTGATGTCAACCAATTTAAGATGATGGTGGGATATCTCACTACACCTCACCACATCACCTTTTCTGATCAAGACTACTCGTCACCCAAGACTAACCATAACGATGCATTACACATTGAAACTTTCGTCCATAAGCACAAGGTCAAAAGAGTTTTAGTAGATGGTGGAGTAGGATTGAACATATGCTCCTTGAAACTGGTTAAGGCTCTAGGATTTTCTGATGCACGCGTAGACCCTAAAAATAGTAGTCATAAAAGCATATGATGACAAAGAACGTTCTTCACGAGGTGTTATTTCTCTTCCTATCAGAGTGGGACCAGTCATTGTGGATAAAACTTTCTAGGTCCTGGTTCTAGAATTACCTTACAACATCTTGCTCGGCCACCCATGGATTCATGCCTTAAAATCCATTCCATCCACATATCACCAATGCTTAAAATTCCCATTTGACGGCACGTAAATCACCATATATGGAGACCCAGACCCTTTTCAATATTGCACCAACCTAAGGGGAATTTCTGAAAACCGAGTACCCATCAACCGAGAAGCTCCTAGCTCCTATTCTTCCAAATACATTGACCCATCCACACTTGCATCATCTTCCACAACCACTTCGTCTATGTCTTCCATCACACCACCATCTTCCACACTTTCTAAGGATGAAATCAATGTCAAGATCCAGGACCTATGCTATGGAAAATTCAAACTACATACGACATATAGCATCACAACAATACCCAAGTCTTTGAAGGTCTATGGCCGACCATGTTTTAGAATGGAACCCAAAGAAATTTTCAAAGTTCCACCAAAAACGGTTTTCATAAAATGGGAAGACATGAGTAACAAAGACCTTGCCGATATTACAGGATGGCTCTATAAAGAAATGGCCGACCTACCCCCATTACCAGTTAAGAAATATGGCAAGGGTTATGACATGATGAAGGCTAAGGGCTATGATGGAACTAGTGGCCTAGGAAGAAATAAAAATGGACGAAGAGAGCCCATAGAATCTTTCAAAATACCAAAGTATGTTGGATTAGGGTATGGATTGCCTGAGAATGAAGACTAACATACCAATGGAATTTCAAGTGAGCGCGTGCATGCTTCAGAAAGTGTCGAGACCGCTAAGGAAGCCTTCATCAAAACTGACTCCCAAGAGTGGGAATTTGGCTCCCAAAGATACTTAAGTGATTGTTGCCTTGATGATTTGTTCATTGAAACGAGGGAGCTTACCTCTGAACAATTTTTTTGGAAAACATTCAAAATTGAGTAGGCACTAAATAGTCATAGTCCTATTTCCCTTCCCCATGACATAAAAACCCCACCATCTAAATCCCTTCAGTCAAATCCCTCTAAATTTCCATACGACACTGACAACCACAACTCTGAGTCCTACACCCCCTATTTTGACAATGAATATGAGACAAGTGAAGGGGAATATTGGATAGAGTCTGATGTGGAATTGGTTAATGATAATTTCATCTACAATATCTCTGAATCTGTCTGCATGCTTTAAGCATCCTCCCCTTAATTCACCAACGCTAACGATGGCATTTCCCTAGTCTACCCACAATTAATCAATTGGGACCAACAAGGCCCACCAGTCCTCGACACCTTTCAGAATGATGAGGCTATTGCAGAATTTATGGGATTACATGAGGGCATACCCAGTGGTGATCACAAGGAAGGATTCACCATTGACCTAGATTGTGCAACCTACTTCGGCAAGACTGCTCCATCCTCTAGTCGCAAGATTAAAAATAAGAATAAAACAAAAAATGAAACGTCTTTAGGTGAAAAACGAAAGGCACCTTCTGATGACAAAAAAGTAAAAACAAAGGACATATTTGTGGGTGACAACCTCTCTAAGGCACCCAAAGATGGAGGACTAGACTTTCTTCCCGTAACTCGAGAGAAATCAGCTATGCTCATAGAAGACACCATGGAAGACAACATATCATCACCAGAAGATCCCAAAATGGTCCTCTTCATAGCATCCCTGACTGAAGAAGAGAAATTGAAATTTCACAAATTCTTTGCTGAACATAAAATAAACTTCACATGGTCCTATGCCGACATGCCAGGACTAGACCCAAAACTGGTTCTGTACCATCTACCATTACTGCCAAATGCCAAACTAGTTAAACAAAAGCTACACAAAATGCATCCTCAGGTTGCTCTACTAGTCAAAGCTGAGTTGAAGAAACTTGTAGACACTAGGTTCATATGGTCTATTGACTATGCTGAATGGATATCTAACCTGGTACCAGTAACAAAGCCAAATGGGATGATCCGAGTCTGCATAGATTTTAGAGACCTAAACAAGGCATGCCCAAAAGATGACTTTCCTCTACCAAATATTGATATCATAGTTGACCTCACAACAAGATACGAGATGCTATCCCTCATGGATGGTTTCTCTAGCTACAATCAGATTTGTATTGCCCTTGAAGACCAACATAAAACAACATTCACTTTCCCTTAGGGTAAATACTACTGGAATGCCATGCCATTTGGTCTTAAAAATGTAGGTGCCACATATCAGAGGGATATGACCACAATATTTCATGACATGATGCATAAAATAATGGAAGATTATGTAGACGACCTTTTGGCTAAATTAGTAACAAGAAAATATCATCTGAAGGTGTTAGACACAATCTTCAAGAGACTAGAAGAATACAAAGTCCTATTGAATCCCAAGAAATGTGTCTTTGGCGTAACATCAGGTAAAATATTGGGATACATAGTTTCTCGCAGAGGCATTGAAGTTGATCCAACAAAAGTAAAAGCCATAATGGACATGCCTCCTCCTAGGGGAATAAGTGAACTCAGAACCTTGCAAGGCAGACTACAATCTATCCGAAGCTTCATAGCACAATTAGCCGATAAATGCCAACCATTCCAATATCTTTTGCGCAAATTCCCTTTTGTGTGGACAGATAAATTCCAAGAATCCTTTCAGAAAATAAAAACACTACCTATTGTCACCACTAGTCCTTATGCCTCCCATTCAAGGAAAGCCTTTGATATTATACATCTCTGCCACTACTTCAACACTGGGGGAATTACTAGCATAGAACGACCAACAAGAAAAAGAAAGAGACATATATTACATCAGTCAGACATTGCTTGGGTATGAACCGAACTACACATCAATTGAACGGGCTTGTCTAGCAGTGGTCTTTGTAGCATAAAAGTTAAGACATTATATGTTAAGCCATTAGACACAACTAGTAGCAAAGATCGATCCCCTCAAATAACTGTTAAGTCAGGCAGCATTAACAAGATGTCTGGCAAAATGGGTCATGATTCTGAGTGAGTATGATATTCAATATGTAGAAAGAAAGGTGATAAAAGGACAAGTCATAACAGACCAGCTGGCGGATGCACCTTTAGAAAGTGATTACCCCTTAGTGGTAGATTTCCCAGATGAATCAATATTCCATATAGAACCAAAGTCACCCTGGAGGCTATACTTTGATGGATCGCATACTAATCATGGCTCAAGGGTAGGGATACTGTTCATCACCCCTCAAGAAGATTCCATTCCTAAGTCTTTTCGCATAGCTTTCCCATGCACAAATAACATGGCAGAATATGAGCCACTGGTTATGGGACTTAGAATGGCAATAAAATAGAAAATCAGAACACTACATGTCTATGGGGATTCTTAGCTAGTCATCAACCAGGTTAATGATGACTATGACACAAAGGATGAGAAACTCATGCCCTACAAATGAATGGTTACCAGTTTTTAGACATATTTTCATATGGTGACTTTTGAACAAGTTCTAAGAGCACAAAACAAAGTGGCAAATGCAATGGCTACAATCGGCTCTCTCCTCGACATTCCAAGCAATATGCCTCAGCTGGAATTCCTGATAGAACAACTGTTGGTCCCTGCCTATGATATTCCAAAATTAGAGATGGTTTGCGAACTTGTTGGTCTTGACTCTCCCTGGTACCAAGATATTTATGACTACCTTAAGTCCCAAACCCTTCCACCTAATTTTTCCAATAACCAGAGGAAGTCTTTCATCCGAAAAGCCACAAGTTATGCCATCATTAGTGACACCCTTTACCACTGTATCTTTGATGAAACCATCCTTAAATGTCTCGACACTAACGAAGCATGTACAACCTTACACAAAGTACATGAGGGTATATGCGGGTCTCATTCGAGTGGTCCTACTTTGGCCAAGAAGATAATGAGACTTGGGTACTATTGACCGGCCATTGAAAAAGATGCACTAGAATATGTCAAGACTTGTCACCAATGCTAGATTCACAGTGATTTGATCCACACTCCAATGCAGAAACTTCAGCTGATCACTTCTCCTTGGCCCTTCGCTCAATGGGGACTCAACCTCGTGGGTAAGATCCATCCTACCTCGTCCAATGGACACAGATTCATCATAATCGCCACTGAGTACTTTATGAAGTGGATCAAAGCCATCCCCTTGACGTACATAACCAGCAAAAAAAATCCAAATTCATTCTTAACTATATCATTTGTCGATATGGCCTTCCACAATCAATCATCACTGACAACGGGCGTCCGTTTAAAAACCAAGACGTTCGTGAGTTATGTGAGCGATTTCACATCCACATCATTTTTCCTCTCCGTATTTCTCGCAAGGAAATGGTCAAGCTAAGGCATCAAATAAAACCATCATTAAAATCCTGAAAAAGATTGTCAATGACACTGGTTGTGACTGGCATATTCAACTCAACCCTGCTCTATGGGATTACCGCACCAACATTCGTACACCCATAGGAACCACACCATTTGCTTTGGTCTTTGAAGCTGAGGCCATCTTTCCCACTGAGGTTGAAATTCCTTCCTTACGAGTCTCCTTGAAGGGTTTAACTAATGATGAGGAGTATAGACAGTCGTGCCTACATGAGCTAAAGATGTTAGAAGAAATAAGGCAGAATTCCCTGAACCATTTGCAGGCATATTAGAACCGTCTATGTCGCAGTTACAACAAGAGGGTTATGGTTAGGAAGTTTGACATTGGTGACTTAGTCCTCATGCAAAACCCTAAGAACCAGGCTGATAGAGAAAATCTAGGCAAGTTTGAACCAAATTGGTTGGGTCCTTATGTCATCGTATCTTCTTTTGGTTCTGGAGCGTATCGGTTGGCTATCCCAAATGGTGAACAATTGACAGAGCCTATCAATAGTCTAAATCTTCAAAATTTCTATGCATAAGCATCAAAAGGTCAAGCTAAAAACCTTAAAATACAAAAAATTTAAAAATGGCAAAAAATTGTTGCCTTGATGAAAACTTGGCAAACAGGCGTCTTGGTGACACCAATTAAAAAAATAAAAAAATAAAAAAAATAAAATCAGAAAAATGACAAAAATAGTAAAGAAAAATAATTCGTCCAACAGTGAAAACTTGGCAAACAGGCGCTTTGGATAAGTACCATGGTGAAAACCTGGCAAACAGGCGCCATGCATAATCAATCATTGCTCTACCATCTACTGTTACTTTGTCTGCCTTGGCCTAGGATGAAATACATTTTCTGTCACCACCACGACATCTGCCATGACATCATATCCTTCCTCCCATGGTTGAAAAATGGTTGACATCAAGTCCTGTATCCTATCCATCCGATATCCCATGAATATCTCTTTCACGTCCCTTAAAGATTGGCTAAGTCTTGGGCCTGACTAGGGGAAAATTTTGATCATGTGACTACAGTGGGTATCGTACATGGCATGGAAATCGTAAAATGAACTGAAAAAAGACAAAAACATTATAAAATGTCTTGAAAAAAGAAAAAAAATATTATAAAATGTCTTGAAAAAAGACAAAAACATTATAAAATGTCCTGAAGAAAGACCAAAACATCACAAAATGTCCTGAACAAAGACCTACAAACTAAAAAATGCCTTGAAGAAACCACAACAAATACCAAACTATCTCAAAAAATGCAAAACAAAGTCACATTTCATCATGTCCATCATATTAGTCAAGTCTTTGTCATTCGTCTGAACTACGTTGTCTCTACACATTTGCTATGTAGGTAAGACTCATATTTGAGTCCCTGAGACATTAGGTTAGTCCTTTTAGGTTTTTCAAAATAAAATCATGACACAATATTTGGTCATCAAGACAATGTCATTGGTCATGTCAAACTATGAGGTCTCTGAGTGTATGACGTAGGCAAGGCCATCTGTCGATGAGCCCCCGAGGCCGCACTAGGTCAGTCCATTAGGGTTCATGGCATTACACTGGCACACACGTCAAAAGTATTCAAATCAAGAAAAATCATTTTCCAAATGGGAAAAAATCTTAAAAAAAAGTATGGCAAAAATTGACATAGGGTCAACACAAGTCAAACTTCAATCAAACTTGGGCAAAACAATTAAAATTGTCATAACCGGTCAAACTGTCAACTCTTGGTTATCTTTCAGATGTGTCCTTCTAAAGAATAGCCTCTATCATTCATGCCTTAGGATGTGTCCTTCCTAGGCACTGTCATTGTCATTCGACATTTTGAGGGATCCTCTTGACATCTAAGGATCACTCCTCTCGACATTAGTATTCTTCAGATGTGTCCTGAAGAACAAACTCTGTCACTTATGCCTTAGGATGTGTCCTTCCTAGGAATCGTCACCGTCTTTGTCACTAGAATTTCGAGGGATCCCTTTTGACATTTAGGGATCAAACCTCTCAACATCAACATTATTCAGGATGTGTCCTTCCTGAATTTGGCAATCTTTGACATTTGTCATCTTGGCATCGTCAAAACCTTGACACCCTGGCATCTTAACATCATCAAACCTAGCATCTTGACATTAAAATACTGGGTATCTAGACACACTTGGAAAATACTTGGCACTTATCTTTTGGCTTTTTTTTATCATATTACTAGTTTTTCAACGAGATCCCAACAACAGGATTTAGAGAAGTAGTGATGTATCATGACGTTTGTCTTGAATTTTGACACACATGATTGCTAGTTTCTTAGCGAGGTCCTAATTTCGGGATTTAGAAAAATTACCTATCATGATAATGGCTCTATTTTTGTATTTTGGCAATCATGCTGCTAGTTTCTCAAGGATGTCCTAGAAATAGGATTTAGAGAAGCAATGACGTTTCATGAATTTTCCTTCTTGTCTTTTTCTGCTTGTGGTTGATTATGACAAAAAGACTGGGGAAATTGTGCTCTTCGTATGAGTCGTGATCATATTTTTCGGTGACTTCTTTTCTTATGTGATGGTACGACCTTGTACACCTTGATCTATGTCATATCATGGTGTTTGTTGGCCATTACAACAGTCTGCCCAATGATGATTAAGAACAATGAATATTAAAGTCCTACGGAAAAGTTTTGAAGGATTTGGTCTAGGAACTAACATGCATCTCCTTCAGTCTGGTCATCTTCTCTCATCTCAGTGCGGGGAGCACTAAAACACATATTGCAAAATCCATTTAAGTGTGGGTTGGTCTGGAAATTAGGGGCATTTGAGTAAATTAGTGCTAAATGAGGTACTTGAGACTATTTTGTCATGTAATTGGGGTTTTTAAGATTAGTTATTTCAAAAAGTGCACAAGGTTGCATAATGTTGTGTTTGTTGCTAACAAATTGTCAAATAAAGCAAAATTGAGCAATGTAAGGGTTAAGGCAGTTTTTGGTCAGTTTTGGGCATTCCATAGGTAGTTTGATTTGACAAATGTTTAAATTTCCTCTTGAAGGCTCGAAGAGGGGTTGATGAAAGCATTTTGAAAAGAGAAAATTAATACAAAGTGCTGTTTCCCAGTAATTTTCTGGTTTTTTTCTCATTCTCTTGGTTGTGTACAGATCCGTACAGCAGGTACAGGTCATGAAAGCTTTGATTTTGAAATAGAGTTGTGTTTCCCTTGTTTTGAATTGGTTCTTGAAGGTTAAACTTGTATTTTAAGCAATTTATTGATTGAAGTTGTAAGACTGGCCAGGAAACAGGATTAAGGGTTTTGGGCCTCAAATGAGATGAAGAGACCATTCCACCTTTCTGTAGTTACTGTTTCTTGGTGGAATGGTCCTGATAAATCTAAAATAGGTTTAGGAATGTATTCTTGCATTGAAAAAGAGGTATGAGGATCCTGAGAACACTGCCCCAATGCAAAAGACAGAATTTTATGCCCTTTAAGCATGGTTGAGGTAGGATTTTTGAGTTGTGTAAGGAGAATAGGATAAAAGTTGTTGGTTTTAGTGTTGTTGGATGTAATTAGATGAGTTTTGATGATTTTTGAGGTTGGAGAAGATCTGGAGTGATCAGAAGTTAGAAACCCTATTGTGAAGGGGTGAAAAGAGGGGAAAATTAGGTGGTTTACAAAGGAACCCTATACAAAACGTGAGGGCAGTGAAATGTAAGGGTGTTTTGAGCATATTCAGGCTGAAATTAGAAGGATTCAAGTGGTTTTGGGTTTACTAGTGATCTGGGTATAGGAAATACAATAAGCCCTAGGTTTTAGGAAGGAAAAGGAGGGTTTTATGGAACAGCAGTTTAGAAGGGCAGTATGGAGGTTCTAACTAGAGATTCCTTTGATTTGTGCCACAATTTGTGACTGTCCAAGAGTTGGTGAGGTGAAGATAAATTTAAAAGACACTTTGTTTGTAAAAGTGGGCTAATTCTACTAGCCCTTAGTCACTGTGATTGAATGATTTTATAGGTTTTGACAAATGAATCTGACTCATAAGCTTGGAAATGTCTTTGTGATGCAATATGGATGCTATTTGGATGATCAGTGGGTATTCTTATAGTTGTCATTGAAGGATTGGTCTTTCAGTTGCTTAGTTGTGAATTGGAAAGCTGTAGAGTTGACCCTATGGAAGTTGGGCTAATCATTTGATTTTGTGTTGGTTGATTGTTCCTCCATCCTGCTCTGCATCAGAGTGGTATCAAAGCAAGGAAGTAGATCACTTGAAGGTTGCAGGAGAAGCATTGGAAGATACAAGGCACTATGGACCTCAGAAGGTTGGATAAGAAAGAAGGACAAATGAGGCATGCTACTTTCCAGACTAGGTGCAAGTGCAAAGGTAAGATATGCAAGGTTATGGTTGATTCAAGTAGTTTGGATAATTTGGTTGCTCCTGAAATGGTTGAAAAATTGAACTTAGAAAGGTTTCCACATGATTCACCTTATTATGTTTCATTGATGAATGATGAGAATACATTTTTGGTTAAAGAGCAATCATGGGTTGAATTTGAAATAGGTGGATATAAAGACAAAATATTATGTGATATTGTACCATTGCACTCTTGTCATCTAATGTTTGGAAAACCATGGTGTTGGGAAAGATTTGCTGTGTACTATGGCAGGGAAAATAATTACCAGATTAAAAAGGATGGAAGGATTTATGTTTTGACCTCATTGGTGGAAGATGGCCAAGACAAGAGAACAAGGGTGATATTGCAGGAAAGACACAAATTCTTAGGATATAAAGCAGAAAAAGACAAGGATGAGGAAATAGGGAAAAGCTTAGTTGAAATGGAGAAGGGAAAACACCATGAAGTAGCATTAGGAAGGACAGTACAGATTGAAGACAGAAGAGAGACAAGGGAAGTGGAGGTCACACAAGAAATGACCTTAAAGGAGCAAGGTAAGCTTGAGGATTGTGTTGAAGATAAAAGACAACAAGAAGTTTGTTCATTGCAGGTTAATGGTGTTCTAGGGCAGACAACTATGAAAAACACAGTGGTGCAAGAAGCTGAGACAGAGTATTGCGAGCAGAAGGCACTTGGGGCAGAGATCTCTCAAAGAGAAGAGAATAAGAATGAAGGTATTGAAAGATTCAAGAGTGAAGAGGCATTGAGGATGCAAGGTAGGCTTGAGAGTTGTGTGGAAGGCCAAGAGCAGGTAAGAGTTTGTTCATTAAAGAATGAAAATGATGTAGGGCAGACATCCATGAAAGATACAGGGATAGGTGAGATTGAGGCTGAGTTTTGTGATAATAAAGTTATTGGGATAGAGAGCTTAGAGAGGGAAAGAGATGTGAGTGCAAGTGATTTGCAGGGATGGAAAAGCAAGGGCATTGAGAATAGTATATGCTATCCATTGAGTGGACAAGAGCACAAGGTGCAACAGATATGGGTAAGAGGAAAAGGTGAAAATGCTGATGACAGTGAAGGCTTGAAGACTGAGAATGTTAAAGGGGAAAGAAGAGATGCAGATAAGACAGGTGGGAAAGTTGGAGAAAGCCATGAAAGGCTTGAAAACTATGACAAGATCATGATTGGGGCAGTGGAGTGTCCCTTGACAGTAAGAGTAAATGATGAAAAGACAGGGATTGTAAACACAGTGGGCTGTGTGACAGAGGTTTTGGAAACTGAGAAAGAGAAGAATGAGGGAGTGACTAAAAAGAAAAGTAATGAGAGGAATGAAAGAAGTCTTGGAAGGCTTGAAGATGATGAGTAGGTTGTAGAAGTTAGGAAAAAGACAGTCAGTTATGAAGATTTGCAGAAAACAGTGAAGGAGACTATGGAAGAGTTTGGAGAGTTTCAAGGAGTTGAGCAGAGGTTGGTCACCATGAGAGGTGAAGGATATTTGGCAAAGGTTTTGCAGAGAATTGCAATAAGGACAGAGGCTAAGATTGAGAGGTTGAAGGTGATAGGCCAAGGAATGGCTAAGAGAAGACAGTGTGTGTGGACTCCAATTGAGTTGGAGAAGAGAGGAAAATCTGAGATTGGGACAGTGAGTTGTCCTTGGTTGCTGAGTTCAGTCATTAGGATATTGTGTGCTATTGAGACAGAGGATCCAAGCATGATTCATTTGAATGCAGGTGTAAAGTGGAAGAGTAAGAGGCTAAGAGTGAAGGGAATCATTGGTTATCTCCCTGATTTGTTCATTTCCCTGACAGAGGACAGACCAAGGGTTAAAATGAAACTGGAAGCATACAATGCAGGTACCAATGAAGGCAAAATGCAGCAAGAAGATCCCATTGAGCAGGATCAAGGGTGGCAAGGTGAAGTCAAAGCAAAACATGAAGGGTACAAAGTCCCTTGGTGGAAGATTTCCATGCAAGTAACTTGGAGCAGGTTTGAAGGGATTGTCCAGAAGGTTGGAGTAGTCCTATGGAGTGATTTATGGGGCATAAATCTTTTGTACCCGGGGAGTATGGTGCAGGAGCACCTAAAACACATTATTGCAAAAATCCATTTAAGTGTGGGTTGGTCTGGAAATTAGGGGCATTTGAGTAAATTAGTGCTAAATGAGGTACTTGAGACTATTTTGTCATGTAATTGGGGTTTTTAAGATTAGTTATTTCAAAAAGTGCACAAGGTTGCATAATGTTGTGTTTGTTGCTAACAAATTGTCAAATAAAGCAAAATTGAGCAATGTAAGGGTTAAGGCAGTTTTTGGTCAGTTTTGGGCATTCCATAGGTAGTTTGATTTGACAAATGTTTAAATTTCCTCTTGAAGGCTCGAAGAGGGGTTGATGAAAGCATTTTGAAAAGAGAAAATTAATAAAAAGTGCTATTTTCCAGTAATTTCTAGTTTTTTCTCATTTTCTTGGCTATGTACGGATCCGTACAGCAAGAACTTTTTACTGTGTTTTGAATTGATTCTTGAAGGTTAAACTTGCATTTCAAACAATTTATTGACTGAAATTGAGAAACTGGTCAGGAAACAGGGTAGAGGGTTTGAGCCACAAAAATGAGTGAATAGGCCATTCCACCTTTCTGTAGTTACTGTTTCTTGGTGGAATGGTCCTGATAAGTCTAATAATAGGTATAGGAATGTATTTATGCATTGAATAAGAGTTTTGAGGGTCCTGAGAACGCTGCCCCAATGCAAAAGACAGAATTTTATGCCTTTTAAGCATGGTTAAGGTAGGGTTCTTGAGTTGTGTAAGGAGAATAGGATAAAAGTTGTTGGTTTTAGTGTTGTTGGATGTAATTAGATGATTTTTGATGATTTGTGAGGTTGGAGAAGATCTGGAGTGACCAGAAGTTAGAAACCCTATGGTGAAGGGATGAAAAGAGGGGAAAATTAGGTGGTTTACAAAGGAACCCTATACAAAACGTAAGAGCAGTCAAATGTTAAGGTGTGTTGAGCATGTGCAGGCTGAAAATAGAAGGATTCAAGTGGTTTTGGGTTTGCAAATGATCTGGGTATAAGATTTACAATAAGCCCTAGGTTTTAGGAAGGAAAAGGAAGGTTTTATGGAGCAGCAGTTTAGAAGGGCAGTATGGAGGTTTTGATCAAAGATTCCTTTGATTTGTGCCACAATTTGTGACTATCCAAGAGTTGGTGAGGTGAAGAGAAATTTAAAAGACACTTTGTTTGTAAAAGTGGGCTAATTCTACTAGCCCCATCAATCGTGGATCAATGATTTCATAGGTTTTGGACAAAACAAAATCCCACCCATGTTTGGAATGTTCTCGTGATGCAATATGGATGCTATTTGGATGACTGGGCAGGCTATTACAGTTGTCATTGAAGGATTGGTCTTCTGCTTGCTTAGTTGTGGAATTGGAAAGCTATAGAGTTGACCCATGGAAGCTGGGCTAATTTCATTTGATTTTGTGTTGGTCATTGTTCCTCCATCCCGCCAGATCACATCCATCTCACAATGATATCCTATGACATGCAAAAACATAAGTGCATACATAATCATATAAACATTGCATTAGGTCCATACACACATCATCCATATCATTAAATCATATACATTTCATTGTATATTACATTAACATAATCATAAACATGGCATCCATTCAAATAAATACATTGTGCATATCATTATCATCATAATCACAAAATCAACATAACATATAAATAAGCATTGCATCATCATGGCATCATATCATAAGTAAGCACCATAGGACATACATGACAAGACATATAAATAATACCATCATCCGTTATAAGTGCATATCATACACGAGTCATCCATCGTATATTATACTGCATAAATCAAATAACATCACATAACACACATGTAGGTTGCATCAAAACTGCATCATATAGCATCATCTAAAAATATACAATGTCATAGGATAGAGTCAAGAGATATCCCAAAAAATGGAGCTCACAGGCTTAGTGGTCTATACATAATGTGTCATAACATAAAATAAAATGTAGCAAATATGCCCCTAGGAAAGGCCCTCATCATCCCCTCGTGGCGAAGAGTGTGGCAGTTGAGGTCCTGTGACTGGCGCTGAGATAATAGGTGGAATGATAATGACCTCTGTTTGTGAACCTGATGGCAATGACCTTGATGGCACCTATGATGACACTGCGACCTGACTCTGTGACACTGAAGGATCTATCATTGGTGGTTACCTCTATACTAACCTCTGCTCTGAATCAGTAGACCCATGACTACAACTTGAATGATGACTCAAGGCATGCCTGTGAGAATGGTGGGACCTATGCCTTGACGAGGTAGACCCTCCTGCACTAGTGTGACTCCTGCTGCTGCTCCCACTCCCTAATTTGTGACCACTTCCCATCCTTGTCTATGAGTGCAACAGTGTCAGATCTCGTCGCTAGGGAGGCACTTCCTACTCATATAAGGTCCTATACTGCCCATACTGAGTGCTCACCCTGGCAAGCTCACAAACAATATCCCCAGAAGGTCCTGACCATAAAGCTATAAAGTCTACACACCACTGTGCTGACTCCTGTTGGTGGATCACTACTTGATCCCACTCTACTCTAGCCACCTCTAGCTCTTCCCACAGTGCCCTAATCTATGCCACACTCTCATCTAGCCTCCTCTGCAGATCTACCACCCTTTGGTCTATCGTGGCATCCTAGGGAAATGTTGAGGTAGATGGTATCTCCTCTCCCTCCACCATCCTCCATCTCAGGAGTCTTAGCCTCATCCATGGCATCCTCATCATCTCCGTCATCATCCTCCTCCTCTGCAACCTCCTCACCACAAAATCCCTCATCCTGAGGCACATCCACATCCGCATCCACATCCACCTCCACCTCAAGCTCATCCTACAGCCTCGGCTGCTCCTCTTGTCTCTCCTCCTCCTCCTCCTCCTGCCTCAGTTGCTCCTACTCCTCTCTCTCCCCCTCCTCAGCCACCTCTGGGATAACATCCAATGTGGCTTTGGCCACATGTGGTTGCACCCTCCTGCCCTGTGTCTGGCCATCTCTCCTCTGTCTTCGACCGTCTCCTCCATCGTCCCCATCAACTCCATCATTTTTGAGTCAACCTCCATCCCTGCCCCCATCTCACCCTCCACCGTGGCCTCCACCCCTCCCCTACCTCTGCCTCTATCACTGTATCGGCCCCCTCACCTGGCTCGTGGTACATGTGATATAACTGACCTCCTGTCAATCAGCGCTGGCCCATCCGGATCTGTTAGTGGCACTGGTCGATGTGCCTGCCACCATAAGTCATAATTAGATGTAGTCCCTGGATCTATCACCCCACCTCTCCATCCCCACTTCTGGGCTACTAGCCCATCAATATATTGCTCTAAAAAGGCTACAGGAATCGGTGGCCCCCAACCTAACTCCTTGGAAGACCGGGAATACTTAGTTGTGCTTGCTGGTACACCCTGCTGCTCTCCAAATTGTCTAAGGACACACTGCGACAGATACATCTCTATAATAAGCTGGCTCTACACTGTCCTACCAATCATATAGCGATACTATCTGCAAAAGATAAGGTGGTCATCCTCATCATCCCATTGTTTGAAATCTCTATATGGCCTCCAGATGAATGAAACCATAGTATCCCATCCTAGTTTGTTGTAGGGCATCGGCATAATTATAAGCGTAAGGCATCCCCTCGGCTAGCCGCGGTCTCTAGATCGGAGGTCAAAATATCGCCACATGCTCCCAGGCCCATATCATCAGAAGGGTTGTGCCACAGGAAATGCTTTCTGCCCTCCTATAAACCACCTCATGAAGCTGATGATAGAGTGTGCCCAACAAACAAGGTCCCCGAGCATACACTGTCCTATCTCGCCTCATCCCCACTATCATGTCTCCCCAACCAATGGGAAACCCATGCCTGCATCAGTCAGGAATCAGTATCCCACTGATTAGTGTCACTAGAAATGCATCAAACCAAGCATAATGCTCTACCATAAAATCCCAGTAGATCTCATAGCCCTAGATGCCGAGTCCTACTCCCTCGTCCCGATAGTAAGCTGTGAAGGTTTGATGGCCATACCAAGGGTCGTAAACAATCCGCTCTCCTCAGATCGATAGGTGTAGAATATGGTACACATCCTCAAGTGTAACTATCACCTCTCCCATCGGTAGGTGGAAGGAGCATGTCTTTGAACGCCATTCCCACATAATACAGTCAATAGTCCCCTATTTGTTTGAATAATAGGCATATAGGAAACATAATATAGACCTAGCTGCATCAATTGTTGTCACTCCCACAGAGTTAGTTGATCACCAAATCATAAGGTCGATGGCCTGCTCTCTCGCGTATATATGGGTGCAAGCTGTCTTTGCACAAAGCTAAACAATGCATCAATACCTTTTGGACAATCTTCATTATCATTATTATAACTAAAAAGCATTTAAAATTTGAAAAGCATTAGAGTCAGCCCTAGTCACAGTCAATGTTAAATGCGTCACGTTGACCGCACTTGCGTCGCAGAAAAATAGTTGCGTCGTTTCATACTTCGCTTGCATCGTGAAATATCGATTGCGTCGTTCTGTCACTCAATTGCGTTGCATCAGAGCACTTGCGTCATGCTATATGACACATGTGACACTTCATTCGAATGCATCTCTCAAACTGGTGAATGCGTCACAAAATGACACATGTGGCATTATAACTCTCGAATGCGGCCCGATATGACGAATGCGTCACACTTTTTGGAAAATGCATTACACATTATTAGCCTCCCCTAAATACCTCTTGCACTTGTGTTGCGACAAATCAAATGCGTCAAACGTGAAGTCAAATGTGGCTTATGCAAACGCATATGCATTGCAGCGCATTCATTATTCGCCCTAAAACCCTAATTTTGGCATGCAAAATGAAAAAATGACAAAGTGGGTTAGGGGTACATACCGCTGGCTCTGAGCCCTTCTGCCGCTTGTAGGTCTACACGATCTCACCACAATGCTCAATCACTGGAATCACCATCCTTGCAGAAGTCCTCTTCGCTCTTCGCTCTCGAATTTGCTAAAGTAAATAGTGAAAATGAATTGACTTTTACCCCTTTGTCAACCTATTTATAAAGTCAATGACATTTTTCAACTAGGTTATTACTAGAGGCCCTTTTGACCAACTTTGACCCCCCCTTTGGCTACTTTAAACATGTCAAAATCCGAAACCGTTTGCACCATCATTTTTTTGGTCATTAAATTGACTTATCGGGACACTTTCCAAATTTTTTTGTCACCGACCCACAATTTGAAAAATTTCCTAAGGGGGCATGGATACTCCATACCTTCACTGGGGCATGACTTTAACTTATTTTCTTTGTCACAACGTGATATGCTACATTATGAAAAAGAGGGGCAAAATGTAGACACATAAAAATGACCTAGGCCTGCAAGCTCTATTTTTACCACTTTCATCCTAGCATAATTATGACACTTAATTATGTCCTTGGTCCACATTTGACTATTAATTAAATAATTAATTTCCTTTTATTCTTCATGATTATTAAAATGAGAAAATTTTATTTACTTATTAAATACGTCATTAATTGTCTAAGTCTTCCCCTAATTAAATAAATTTCTTAATTTATTTATTTACCTTTATTCATTTATTCTTCCTGATTATTAAATAAATGAATTCCATTTATTTATTTAATATGTCACTAATTCTCATAATTAAATGAATTTATTAATTTATTTAATTATTAATCATATCCTCTAAATTAAATAATTATCTTTAATTATTTAATTTTCAAAATTAACATTTCCCTCATTTTAAATAAATGAAATTATTTAAAATGATCTTACATTCTTGACTGTCAGTTCATTTTAGTAAATAATCTGAAAATCAATTATTTATTATCACACAAAATCCATATTTTGAATTAATTTAATTCAAAATGGTAATAATCTTCCAAAAATCAAGCAATCGAGCAGATTCTTGATTTTCCAAATCTGCTTTTCAGTCCAACTCTTATCTTCTTGATTTTTCGAATCTCATAAATCAAGCAGTCTTTATCTTCTTGATTTTCGAAAATCTTTATCTTTTTGATTAATTATCTTATTTATTCTCGACCGCCAATTTGATTTCCTCAAATGACATCTCAACCACTCATTTAATAATTTTTCCCTAACCTTGATTAGGGATTGTCACATAAAATCTCGTCCACAGATTTTAGGCTTTCACCAACTTTCAATCTTGTCCATCCGTCCAAAATTGTATTTTCTATAAAATGCCAATTTTGCTCATAATTTTGATTACACGTAGACACTTTGACACTTACACATACTCATGCTCATACTTAGATATTGCAGCATTTATATTTGATTCCATTAAGTCTTAGGAATTTTCATGGTATAGTCATTTCGTTATTTATCATAGGCATAGTCATAAAATCCTTCAAAGCTTGTTTAGGACATAGGCATAGTCAAAGGATTGTTCGTACGTTCAATCTGAGGGCAACAATCAGCAAGTTAGAAGGTGCTACGAAGATGAATCATGGAAGCTTCAATGATTGAATGGTATAATCGTTTCTTATTTTAGTTTTCAATGTGCTTCGTAGTTCTTTGGGTTTATATGCTTTAATTTATGATAACCTTACCTAAAAATAACCCTTAGATACAAGCGCCATTTTCTTTGGTAGGGGATAAAAGATGCTCATTAAAGCTCCCCTCAAGACAAAGCTCACATCTTAGTTTCCAAAGGAAACATCTGAACTAGATGCTGGTACATATTCATCCTTAACATCTATCTCTTCTTTCTATGCCCAAATATTTTCCATCTTCTTTATTTGTATTGGACCAACCTTTTTTTACTGGTCTATTCCTCTTTACCAGATTATTCTTCATATTTATGCTTCTATAAAACATAGAAATATGTCCAAGCCTTTTGCAGAACTGTAACATGTGATATTCTTCTAACCAATTTTCCTTCCACTCATTAAAGATTTTCATTTATTATTTTTATGCCCAAATCCATAGCATGTATAATAGTAGCCTTTGAAATATTGAACCATTCTAACATTGTTATAGCCATTCATCATTTGACTTCTGCACTCAATAGCTCTATGACCAAATTTCTTGCATGTCAAACATTGACTATTAAAGTCCATGTAACATTCTAATTCATTTTGCTTCTACACTCCATTGCCTTATGTCCAAATTTATTGCAAGAATAATAAAACCCATTAAAAGATGGTTACCTTTGTGCATTTGGTTGTTTGACCAATGGTATTCTAGCTTCATTCCTTTGATTCTAGATCTACTTGCCATTGTTCTTCTTATCTTCAACATTTGATGTCTAATTTGAACTTTCACCCTTTTCAAATCCTAAAACTCCTTTATCTTTAGAGACTTTCTGATTTGCAATCATCTCATCAAGATTTAAAGAACTCATCTTGAATGCGTCTTCATGACTCCTTGCTTTCTCTAGAGCTGATCTCAAATTTACCACTTCTTGTTCAATCCTTGTACATTCCTCATATTTTTTTTCACCATTGCATTCTGACATTCCTCAACTCTTTTATTTTCTTCAACTTGCACTTTCAGACCGGTGGTAGTTTCATTTGCTTGCTTCAATTGTTCATTGAATTCCTTATACCTTTATCTAAACTTCTTGATTTTGTCTCTCAATTTTTGATGCATTAATTTTCTTCTTTGACATTGTCTTTCATATCTTTGTTTTCACCTTTAGTCCTTTCAAGATATTCAAGGGAAACTTTGAGTTCTCCATCTTTTTCAATCATGCAATCTTCTTATGTGAATCCAACAACAAGAATCTCTTCTAGAGGAGTAGATAGTCTTCTAAAAAACATGTGTTCAACCTCCATGATCTTACCAAAGTGGTTAAGATCCTTCCGAGGAACCAAGCTCTAATACCAATTGTTGAACACCCAAAATACTAAGAGGGGGGTGAATCAATATTCTTTTAAACCATTCAAACATTTAAACATCCAAACAACCTAGCACTGAAACAAAGAAAAATGGAAGTGTATGAAAATGAATTGAGTATGATGCACCCTACTTCTCTAATTTCATTCAAACTATGTAATATAGGATGAAAAATATGAAATCTAACAAATCTAACTATCAAAATGTAGATTTGGAAAGGGTCAATTTTTTTGTACCTATCACCACAGTTACTTTTTTAGACCTCACTAAGGACTCATTCACCCTATGGCGAATGGGTCCTAGCTAGGGCTCCTAAAAATTAGTTTATGGGTTTTTTTCTTCTATGTATACACTCCCAAATTCCATTTGTTCATTGTTGGAAAGTCAGAAATAAATATTGTAGCTCAGTTTCCATGATTTGACAACTTTTCTTGCAACTTTGAGAACTTTGCAACTTTCTTCAAATTTTCTCTCGAATTGATCTTCAACCGAAAATCTGCAATCACACATCAAAGAGAGAAAAATGTTTTTTTTTAGGTGAATAGGGGTTTCCCTTGGTCAAAACCCATTTCGGTAATTAAACCTTATGATGAAACAATGAAACATGAATAGATGAAACAATGAAACATGAAATAATGATACCTTATTTGAAACCTTGGATAAATTTGCAAACTAGCATGAAGTTGCCTCAATGAATGTAGATATTGATCATGAAGATTGATGTGAAATAGTTCCTTTGATATGCTTGATTGATCTTGAACACTACATCAACATATTTCAAACAACATGCATGATGTAATACATCTTTGGCATGACAATGGAATCTTGATTGCTGCAATAATCTTCAATAATCTACCGTTGAATTCCTTACAAATGCTCTTGAATGCTCTATTGATAATATGTTTCCTATTAGGACTTGAACACTTGAAAGCTTAGATGAAACTATGTGAAATAACCTTATATTTATAAATATCTTGAGATTAATTCCCAAAATTAAAATATCATAGGCCGACATTGAATTATAGATTTGAAATCATTAAACTACCACCAAAAACATATCCAAAAGAGGGGTCCTAGGTCTAAGTGAGGACCCATTCACCATAGGGTGAATGGATCCTAGGCCACTTACCTAGGACACACATCAGACAAGGTGAAATAGAATTAGGGTCATAGGACTAAGTGAGGAGGGGGAATGGGTTCTAGGTCACTTACCTAGGACACAGTTCTTCCAAAGTTAAGTGTTGTGACATGGAATTTATGAATGTTTGATTTTATCCCTCATAATTTTCATTTAATTAGGCTTGGATTTGAATTAAAGGTGCCAATGAATGCAAATTAACCTCAATTAATTAATAAAGCCCTAGGTTAGTGTGAAAGTGTAAAGATACACCATACAACACCCTAAATAAGGCACAATTAAGTCCATTTAGTTTAAAAGGGCCCTAAAGTTAATGTGAATATGAAAGACATATTACAACATTAAATTAAGGCAACATTAGGCTTATTTTATTATTAATTATTCCCAAAATAAGTGTGAAAAAGGGATACTTTTTCCTACACTACATTTCTCCCCCACTTAAGTGAGAGTGTGACCCCATGTCAAACTCACACTCAAGTAGTCATTCAAGAAAATTATGTATGCAACAATTACAAATATAGACAATCATACAACATCAAAGACAAGGAAGTTCAAGCCTAGATTGTCCAACGCCATGTGGAACACATCTAAGCTATCGGTTTGTGCTAACTCTGAGGTAGTGGAACTTCAGGTTGTCCACTAGGTGAGTCTTTCAATAAAGTCTCTTAGTGAGAAATTCATGCCTCTGTGTCAGATTCTCACCATATAATGAGAAATTCATGCTTCTATGCTGACTTCTCATTGTACTAACCATACCAAAGCTATCCCTCTAATAATTTCAGTAAGGCGCAATAAAAAAATACAAAAAATGGGGTGAAAAATGAGAGAATCATATTAGTCTCCCATACCATATCAAAGCTATCCTCTTGATAACTTCAATAAGGTACCACAATTCAAGGCTCCACAGAAAAGCAAGGTGTGTTATGATAGGTGGCCTTTTATTTAGGGTTTGAGCTTCACAAGGTTAGCAAGCTATGTCATGAAAAACACTTATATATAGTTTTTTGTTCAAGGGGATCTTGCTTCGTTAGTGTAAGGTCTTCTTCTTAGGGATCATCATGCCTAATGTCTCAAAGAGAGGAAAAATAAAGAGTAAAAGTTTCACAACTTAGGGAATGTAATGTGTCTCATCACCACTAAGAGAAAATTCATACACTAAGAGATATTGTACTCTTGAAGGACATAAAATCCAATGAAACCAACAAGAAAAGGATGCATCACAAGAAAAATAGAATCACACCATGAAACATGAAAAATATCGAAAGATATTATCGATGTATTCCCCCACTTTAAAGCAGTTGCTAACACCATTATTGTGGGAAAATGTGTTTAATCCTAAGACATGAGAGCTTCCTTAAAAAATCCCTATGCTAAGTCATATGTTTCTAAAATAAAGCTTCATCATGAAAAAGGAGAGAGGGGTTTCCCCCAAAAATACATAATGGATCTATGGATTCAAGGTCAGTATATCTTTGCTATAATGTTGTTATAGATCTCAGAAATGTCATCATTCCAAACATACTCATAGAACTAGAAGAATGACACATAAAGAGAGTGAAAACAAAGAAAAATCCTTTCAGGTCAACATGGAAGATACCTAAATGTATTGATGCCTTGCATCATCCCCAAAAGGAAAACACAAGACAAGCAAAAAAGGTAAAATTTTTACAACATATAGAAGAATGTAGATACATATAAAGGAATGCACAAAAAGAAAGAGATACATCAAGTGAAACAACACAAGGGATCACATTACACACATGGTATCACATAAAGAAACCTTTAAAAACATAAAATAATGCAAAATAATAGTAAGGCACATACAAGTCAACCTATAGTAGGTCATCTGCATCCCAATCTCGGTCAGTAAATGTGAAAGGTGGAAAACAAGCCAAAGGGACAACAAAAAATGCCAAAACTAAGACAAGGATATCTAACCCATTTCCCCCCACTAAGTGCATGAGTATTCTTAAGTTTTTCGACAAGATCATACTCCTTTCCACTTTGTAAAGGAAAATAAGGAGCACTAGGCAAGATAGGTTGAGGCAATGGGAGGGATGTTGGAGTTGCTTGTCTTGGTTGTGGATTGTTTCTAGTGTTATATGTATGAGAAATGGTATTATAACTCAGTTGCTACGAAATATTATTATTATCAAGTTTCCTTTTAGGTGGTTCTAAGATAAGAAAGGGTTTATTTTGAACTTGTGGTTGTTGTGAGGGTGGATAAATGATGAGTTTAGACTCAAGAGATGAAATAATTAAAGGATCTCTAGGACGTCTAAGAATTAGAGGATTTGAGGGAGTTCTAATGTTCATAACCTCAAAAGACTTATCCTTATTTTCATTATCTCTTAGTGAAGGGGAGTCTAATGTCACTTCATCATCTTCATCTAAGGAATCCATATTACTATTATTTGAAAGACATGCATCAATTCTATCATTCTCTTGCACCATGATATCTACTATAGTAGGAGAGCTTTTAGGAGAGGAGAAAACAATATCATCACATTTCATTGTTAGATTTTGTAAATTAACTTCATCACAAATAGTCTTAGAGGCATCAAGAGAAGAAAAAATATGATTTTCATGCTTACCAATGATTGAAATTTTTCATTCAAATAGATCTTTCCAAATGGTAGGAGCATTTGGAAAGGGACAAACAAGATTCTCATGACTCTAAATAAGTGTATCTTCTAACACCAAGCTATCTTCTTCACATTTAGGAGAGATATTAGGAGAAGAAAAAAAATTATTGTCATGGTTATCTACAATTACATCCCCATGTCCTATAATGTCTTCCCAAGTAGGAGAGGTAGTATTGTCATAGCTCTCAATCATTGGGCATCTTAACACCAACATATCCTCCTCACAAATGTGATTTTCATGATTTTCCATGATTTTATCCTCTTTAACCAAATCATTCTCACAAGTAGGGGAGGTGTTGGGAGATGAATGGAGACTAGGTAATGTTAAGGAATGTTTCAATGATCTCATCTTCTTGTGCCATAATATCTTGCCAAGGGGGAGGAGGAGAGGGACAAACAAGAATTTCATGATTCTTAATGATTGTATCTTCTTTCACAAAGATACCTTCATCACTAATAGGAGAGGTATCGGGGGAAGAACAATTATGATTGTCATTATTGTCTATGCTTGCATCCTCTTGTGTTATGAAATTCTTACAAATATATATTAGGAGGGTAGCCAACATGCTTGTCAAAGGTTTTATTTTGTTTTCCTATATTATGCTCATGAGTAGGGGAAGTAGAATAAAAGAATCCATGTGATACTCCATGAACATCAAATGTTTGAAAAGGAAACATGATTTTATTTATGCATAAATGAGAAGTAATCTATCCAACTTATTTAATGCTTAAAAAATGTAAACAAATGTCCTAAAGATCTGAAGATTTTTAGTACTGAAGTAATTTTTGGAACGCTTTAAAAATGACTACACTAAATGGATGGTTTTACCTAGATACATAAAAGATAAATTCCTAAAAATTTCTAGATTGATACAGTAGGTTACTAGCAAGCCTATGAAGTGCAAAAAATCACCTGAAAGCCTAGAAAATTTGATTTTTGTAGGCCTCCAAGGAATTATTTTCCTAGTGGTGAATGGGTCTCTGTATATTTTTTTTTGAAAATGAAAGATGCAATTTTTTGAGTGATCAGATGTGTTGTTTCAGGTTTCAAACTGGCATTTCCATAACAAATTTTCCAGAATTTGATGTTGAAATGCAAGTGCAATGAAGGATAAATGATGAACTATATGAAAATTTTTGAAATGGATTTTTGATCAAATTTTTGAATATGAATGATAAAAATTGCACTAGTATGCAAACACTTATGCAAAATCAATGTAATGTGCATGCAAATTTTTGAATTTTTCAGATTTAAACAATGCAAAAATGAAAATTTAAACCCTTATATGCAATGCAAACTAATACAAGATTTGAAGAAACCTAAATGTAATGCAACTAATGCAAACCTAATGCAATCTATTGCAAAACTTAGATCTAGGGTTAAAATGACTCCAATTTTAAGAATATTGTTGTTCAAAGTTGGGTTCACCAAAATGAAATATAGAAAAATGGTGGTTTATGAAAATGAAATGTGTATGATGCACTCTATTTCTATAATTTCATTAAAAATATGTATTGTAGGATGAAAAATATGAAATCTAACATAACTAACTATCAAAATGCAGATCTTGAAAGGGTCAAATGTTGTGTATGTGTCACCAAAGTTGCTCTTTTAGACCTCGCTAAGGACTCATTCGCCCTATGGTGAATGGGTCCTAGCTAGCACTCTTGAAAATTAGTTTATGAGTTTTATTCTTCTATGTTAGCACTCCCAGATTCTAGTTGTTCACTGTCAGAAAACCAAAAGTAAATCTTGTAGCTCAGTTTCTGTGATTCGACAAATTTTCTTGGAACTTTGATAACTTTGAAACTTTCTTCAATTTCCCTCTCTAATTTATCTTCAACCTAAAATTTGTAATCAAAAATCAAAGAGAGAAAAATGTTGTTTTGTTAGGTGAATAGGGGTTTTCCTTGGTCAAACCACGTTTTGGTAATTAAACCTTATGATGAAACAATGAAACATGAATAGATGAAACATTGAAACATGAAATAATGATACCTTATTTAAAACCTTGGATAAATTTTCAAAATAGCATGAAGTGGCATCAATGAATGTAGATCTTCATCATGAAGCTTGATGTTAAACAATTCCTTTCATATGCTTGATTGATCTTGAACAATACATCAACATATTAGCTCAAACAACATGCATGATGCAAATCTTGATTGTTGCAATAATATTCAATTAGCCACCCTTGAATGCCTTAGAAATTCTCTTGAATGCTTTGTTGATCATAAGTTTCCTATTATGAATTGAACACTTGAAAGCTTAGATGAAACTATGTGAAGTAATAGGTTGTATTTATACATATCTTAAGATTAATTCTTGAAATTCATATATCGCAAGCTGGAATTGAATTATATATTTGAAATAATTAAAATACCACCAAAAACGTATCTAAAAGAGGGATTCTAGGTATGAGTGAGGAACCATTCACCATTGGGTGAATGGGTCCTGGGTCCTATGCCACTTACCTAGGAAACACATTAGACAAGGTGAAATATCATGTAGAAATAGGGTCATAGGACTAAGTGAGGACCTACTCACCCTATGGTGAATGGGTCTTAGGTCACTTAACGAGGAAACACATCTTCCAAATTTAAGTGTTGTGACATGGAATTTATGAATGTTAGGTTTTATCCCTCAAATTTTTTATTTAATTAGGTTTGGATTTGAATTAAAGGGGTTAAGTAAGGAAAATTAACCTCAATTAACTAATAAAGTCCTAGATTAGTGTGAAAGTGTAAATATACACCTTACAACACCCTAATTAAGGCACAATTAAGTCCATTTAGTTTAAAAGGGCCCTAAACTTAATGTGAATATGAAATACATATTACAACACTAAATTAAGGCAACATTAGGCTCATTTCATTATTAATTATTCCAAAATTAAGTGTGAGAAAGGGATACATTTTCCTACACTACAAGAACATTCAACTGTAGTAATGAAAGAAAGCATGAAACATTCTACAAATCATAACACATGAGCACCAAGATTTTTACGTGGAAAACCCAAAATGGGAAAAGCCACAATGAGGATTAGCTCATAATATATTATATCTGGTTATACTATATTTACAGAAGTGCTCCCTATAGGTGGACTCACTGTCCAAGTGGAATCACTATCCATAGAGAAAAATATAGAAGAGAGATTGTGGCTCACAACCTAGATTGAACTATAACATTTGCATCTAACATATGAATGAATTACCATTCCAATGAAGCTCAAAAAATTGAATTTACACACTTTGTCTAATTCAGATCTAACACTCTGCTTTACTTTACATTCGTATCACTCTAATATTCAACTCAACATTCACAACTTAAATTTGTACTAATCTGATAATATTCACATAACATGCATGTAGAACACTCAAAACATTCGTTACTTTAATCAAAATACCAAAAAATATCTAACTTATATATCCACATCAAGCATAACATCAATTAGGTTGGCCTAATTAGATGTAACATTCAAAATATAACTTGTCATCTTAAGCTCTTCCACACACACACTTTGTGCCAAGATTTAAATCTCAAAATAACTTGAAATAGGTTATCATGGACTTATAATAGATCCCACATAAGATTGTAACAATTATTTAAACTTCATATACCTTCAAACTTATTAGGTTGACACCGTAGAAGACCTAATACCAAAAATTCTTCAATTGTGTATCCACATTCAGACACGTGGACCCCAAAATTCTATACCAATTGGAATTCACATACTAATGACATCTGTCAACATATCCTCAAAAGTGCAAAGTGAAAAACTTATCCACGAAGAAGTGAAGACTCTCCCACTCAAATGCACTATATAGGAAATAACTATAATCTGCTAGACCAAACTTTTGTTGCTTATATATCTCAAAACAAGATCCAAAACATGATGAAATTATGGAATCAAATACTTCTAACAACACAAAATAATGTTAGAAGTACAGAGTGAAAAATTCATTTGCAGATTGGTGCAGACCCAAAAACTAAATGCTTTGTTACATAGAATTAACAGAGTTGACACTTAGTCAATTTTCCATCACAACCAACTTTACCAAATCAAACCATGTTACAAAAATGTCCTCCAAAAACATTCCAAAACTTGTTATAACCAACCAAAATGGTCTAAAATGATTTGTACCATGATCTCCATATCAAGATACAATGTTGACATCAATGAAAACACTACAACACATCCTTATATAACTTTGTGCTTATCCCTTATGCTCATGTTTCTAACAACAACATCAATGAAATTCTTCCAACATAAGGCTCCATAGTCTCTCTTTTTCTCTCCTATGGGGAACATTTATTATACTTATGTGATAGAACTAGTCCTTGGGGGTCATCATGAGTACTTATTCTATCTTCTTCACTTGTATATTTCATTTCATTACATTATTTCTCTTTTGGAGAGGGGTTTTTATTTCCCATTGGGTTTTTCTCCTTTAATCCACTTTATGAGAAATTTGTACATGTGTACTTAACATGACCTAGTATTTGAGACTCATCTTTAGTGCATACATTACTCCCTAAGTTTCACTTAAGGGGGAGTGTTAGTGTAAATATAGTTTGTCATACCTATTTAGCTAATCACCTTTCTAGGGTTGACCTATTCACACCTGACTTAAATTTGTCTCACTTCATATGGTTGAGACATGTGTCCCCATGAATTGAGACAACTATTGACACTTGCTCACACACTTGTCAAGTGATCTCACAAGTATCCCATTTTTAGAGGGGTAATCAAAGTTTCACTCCTACCTTCTCACCTCCTCATCCTTGCCTATATATGCAAGGCTTGATCATTGTATTTACACACTCTTAATTTTACATTGATAACCATACTATTAATGCTCATATTGCATTCACTTATAGAAGTTTGTTTCCAGTTCTATGATCTTGGAATTATCCAACATAAAAAAAGTAATATATAACCACTATAAATACTTGTTGTAGGGTATGTGCAGGATCATCATGGAAAAAATAGGCCCTTAAGTGGCAAAAAAATCAGAAAAATCAGAGTTATGCAACTTGACATAAAAATTTGAATAAGTTATCTATATTATTTCAAAAATATGTAAGAATAGAATCTTTAGAAAATTGAACGTAGTTTCTAAACTACTAGGTTTGTTTTAAAAAAATAAAATCTATTTGGTGAAAATTTGAAATTTCAATGCAGTGGTACTTAAATTTCAAGGAAAAAATAAGTAGGTGTTTGTCTAACCACCCTAATCACAATAAAATGATAATATTTTTTTATAATATTTTAGATATAAGTAGAGGACTCATGCCTGATGTGATGCATATTTTTTGTAATTTTTTCCATGTAAATAATTAATTATGATTTTTTATTACAATTTTTTATTAAAAATATAAAAATAGTATGTCTGACCACCATAACTTGGTCAAAACTTCATGAAATTCAATTTTTTTTTTTTAATCCTATAGTATGTGAAGCATAGAATGTGATGCATGTTTTGGATTCAAAAAATGTGATACTGTTTGAAAGCTATAGATTTTTTTCAATCAGCCTATCAATCAGGACTTTAGTCATAATTTGAATAGAAAATAAATAATAATTACTTATTAATTTCAAAGTAAAGAATAATTTATATTGGTGGAAATCTCAGAATCTCCTTTAAAAACCCTTTTCGTTTCATCAATTTTGGCTCAAAAAATAGTCGTTAGCCACATACCCATCATATTGCCACGTTTTGGCCCATCATGATCCTGCACATACCCTGTAGGTCTATCAATTTAAGTGCACTCAATTTATTTTTATAGTGTTATAAAGCATTATTTATTTTCAAGTTTATTTAGAATATATTTAATTATTAAGTTTGTAAATATGTTGGCTCTTTCAAACCATTATCTCATTGAGTTGTGAAGGTAATGATATTTTGTACTATACATGTATATCTTACATAACTAAATTTTGACATTAATGTTTAGAGGTTTTTATATTATATTTTGAATGTGAAAATGTTTTAAATAATTAAATTCTAATTCTGTTAGATTTTAAAATTATCTATGTGGGGTAATCTTCATTCTTGAAGGAATCTTTTGAGTATATATATATATATTCAATTAAATATTAGGGATAAAATATCACCATGCAAAATATCTATATATTTATAGGTTTATTGTGACTTTAAAATTTTATATAAATTGAATAGTGTGAAACTTAAATAAAGGACCAAACATTTATTTTTTAGTACAATTATTATTGTACCTATGAGATATTTATCCGTCATATAATCCTTAAAAAAAATTAGATGTTATAATGCTAATTTAAATAGAATGATAGTTTAGTTGATGAAGACTTTATTTTATTTTAAATGTCACAGTGAATTCCCATCCCTTTTATTTATTCAAATAGTTTCATGAAAGTCTTAGGGCTAGCTTCACACTTTTAAATTTTCTATAAACTATGAGAATATGTATTTTTTAGGAATTCCATCAAACACTTTTTGAGAATCAAATAAAATTTTTCATTTAACATACATATATATGAAGTACACATGTAGTCTCATTCACATTGTCACTAACAATTTTTTCAATTGAAAATAATTTCACCTTAGAAAAAATTTATACATATTTATAAAAGCTAAAAATAAATAAAGAAACCTATATTTTAATGTCTTAGAAGATTTATGTTCTTCAATGTCTCCTTGAATAAACAAATTTTACACAAAAAAAAATTAAATTCTCAATAAGAATGTTTTCTATTTCCTAATTTGTAAGGTTTGAAACCCTAAACTATCTCACATAAATAAATAGTAAATCATTTTCACATAAATATATAAATGAAATGAAACATCTTCAACATATACAAATGACATTTTACATCTCACATGTAAAGTGTCTAATCCAAAATATATTAAATACTAAAAATAAGGCACATCATCACATGAAGTACTATCTATTCAAGTGTATAGAGTACAAGATATAATTTATACAAGAATATGACTCAAGCTTTCATGCTCATCTGGTCATAAAAAATACAAGTAAATATATAAAATAAACATAATCACTAGGGTCTTTGGATTCCACTAAACCCAATGGTCATTCATAAACCAAGAGACAAGAACATGGCTTAAGCAATTTTCCACCCAACCACAAAGCTTATGCTTCAGGCCCACAATTATTCCTAACATGAAGAATACCCGACCTTGCATTAGAAATGTAGTGCCCCTCCATGATTCACCCTTTCATGAGGTTTGATTTAGTTTAAGTTGTTAAAATTCGTTCTTGGTTAATTAATTTTTTAAATTAAATTATTAAGTTTAAAAGTATTTTGATAACTAAAATATACATATATCTATTATTAATGATGGGATTATAATAAATTAAAGAATGGTAAAATATTATAATATAACTATCATTCTGTTAAACAGTTCACATTCCTTGTCTATGCGCCTATGTTCAACATATATATCTACCAAGAAAGTTGAAATCTAGGAGGCTCTTTCTAAACTCAAAATGCCACAAATATTTTTAAAAGATGCAAGAAAATATTGTATCAAGCTCAGGAATCTAGTAGCTCTAAACCAAGATACTTTTAGATCTACTACTCATTTATTGTGAATAGATTGATGAAGCAGCTGTAGGAAGGCAAATTTTTGAATTTATTTCCTTTGTTATTCCTAATTTCCACATTATTATAGTGAAAGCCTATTTTTGTAGATTGTTTCATTTAGCATCACCAATAATCTCCATAAGAACATTGCCGCTATTTAAAAATAGTGAAAAAAAAAGGTTCGCATCTCTTAGAAAATAGACTCTATTTATATAACATTCTTCTAGGGTACCGTGCTCTATTTTATTTAATTGGGTAGTATGCTTTTGCATTTGATCTTAGTTATTATTCCTATTACTTAAACTCAAGGTTTGATCACAAAGAAATACTAGAAGAAGTTCAGTATAAGTTTCCCATTATTTGGGTAGGGACTCATGTAGATCCTTGCTAGTTCTGAGTTGCATAAGTTAGAAAATGGCACTAGTAACCTCGTGACCATTACCCTCTTTTCATGCAAAAGCTCAAGTCTAAACTCCTATATTGCTAATTGTTGTTTGTACCTTTTTTTTAATCTTTGAAGATTGTTGTCCCTGTTCAAATGTTGGAAGAACCGAATTCTCATGTATCCATGTAATTGCATAGATTGGTATGCACCCTGTTCCTAGCCCTTAACAAGGGAATAGGTCGAAGAAGATGGTAGCGAAGCATATGGTTAACCCGCTATGTTCATCTCTTAGATTGGGGTAGTTTGCTTATCGTTACTACCTTACATACACTTCAATATAGAGGGCATATCGATTGTTAATCAAACCCATTATGAGAACCATATTTAATGGAAGATAGTGATAGGTCTAAATAGATGGTTAAGCTAAATAAATAAGGATATGGCTTTGAGGTCACTGTCCTAGAATTTTGGAACCAATATGATGATATTTGATGCAAAAAAAAAAAAAATCTACCCATAACCTTAATAGGGATAGTATTAAGATGGTGTAGATAGTGCAATGGTAACAAAATAAATCCTATAGTTCAGTATAAATTCTATGATAGGTTCGTTCTTCCTTCATCCCGAACATGTTATATATAAATATATTTGTTGCACAAGTTGTCAGTACTTTATTAGATTTCATCCTTCAATTTAATATCTGACATTGTATAAACCATTGAACTATTTAAACATTGGGTATCGATATACCCATACCCTCTCGTGTAATTTTGTTAGTATGAGGACAATGTAATGTCTTTTCAACAGATAAGAGTTTGACCCAAACAAGATAGACTATTCCTAAATCTTGTAATGGAATTCCCTAAGGAATAAATGAATAATACTAAATGATATCCTCCTCTTGAATGTTTACCTTATCAAGGACAAAAAACATAGCACTTTATGGAGAATTATTCACATGTGCTTATGAAGGAGAATGAATCCTTATCACTATGGAGGATAGGTCCAACTAAATCCCCTATGATTCTTGTTAGAAAACATGCATTGAGATTAATAAAGTGATTGGGCATAAAATATTCAATGGACAAGTAGAATCTCCTTGTATACGTTTAGCAATCAATTTTATGTAAATAGATCACTTATTTACTTCCAACCTCATGTTGCCATTTTATAATTTAAAATATTGTATTGAAACTGCATTTTGTTATTATATATATATATATATATATAATATAGTTATTATATATATATAATATAGTTATTATATATATATATAATATAGTTATTATATATATATATAATATAGTTATTTTATATATATAATATAGTTATTATATATATATATAATATAGTTATTATATATATATAAATATAATATAGTTATTATAAAAGAATATTTATGTTTAGGTGAGTTAATTGATTTAGTAGATAAATGAATTGGAAGAATAAATAGGGGAAATTGATTAATTATATTTAGATAAATGAAGGATTTAAGTTAATGAATGAATTAGACGATCTTTCTAAATGTTGATTCCTCTCATATTCATTTAATAGTTGATTTGTAAATTCTCTATATGAATGAAGTGTGGGAATAATGTATCTTATGGTTGTATTGTTTGAGTGATTGCTTGTTTTATTGCATTGATTATTGGATATTGGGATGATTGTGGTGAATGCTTGAAAGTGGGAGTCTTTTGGTGCAATGTGGTTAAGGTTTTAAAGTTGACTTCCAAAGGCTTGGGAGGGAGTAATTTGTATGAATGATTCTTATGATGGTTTGACTTTGGAAATGGGTTGACAATGTTTTATGTTATGTGTTTTGTAAAAGATGGTCAATGCCTTGCACCGTGGTTAGATTTTTTTGATTTTGATAAGTGTGCAAGAAGCTCAACACCTTGCATTGCGTATTCATCCTTGTGATTATGATATGTGAGTGAGATGGTTAATGCCTTGCTCTATTGGATTCATGTGAACCTGTTAGATGTATAGGATGGTTTTCACTTTGCTTGTTGTGTAGGGTCTTCTAGTTGCAAGTAGGGGGAGTGGCTTTCAATGGGGGCCGACGTCTAGTGAGAGAATTTTAGGGTAACCCATTGGAGAGTTTCTTAATTCAGTGATAATGATAACCTCATTAATGAATTGGGGGGATGGTAATTTTCACATAAACAAGATAATTGGATGCCTCACCCATGCCTATAGTGCTTGTTTAGGCTAAGGATGGGTTGAGAAGGCCTAGTTGGCAAGATCAATATCCTTTTCCTCATGAAAGGAATGTTGGTTCCACATGTGTCACCCTATGGGGCCAACATCTAGTGAGAGACTATCAAGGTAATCATAGATGGGGTCCGACATCTAGTGAGAGATTGTTAGGGTAACCCATGCTAGGACCATGCAATGACACTCTTCCCTATTACAGTCTAGTATTCCCTATTTGTATGTTCTCCTTCTGATGTGTGTGTGCCTCTGGAAGTGAAGTCAATGTTGTAAGCGATGATTGTTTTGTGTGATTTTCATGTTGTTCTGTGTTGTGTTGGAGTCATGTTAAGCCTTTTTTATGTTAGCCTAATGTCTTCTTGATTGTTTACTTGTAGTGGGACCTTATGTTATCTCCTAGCATGGGGGGTGGAACTTAGGGTTCCACATGGTTGGGTGGATTATGCTTTTTCCTCCATTGGGTTTCCCTTGGTGTTGTTCGCGAGTGTGGAGGATAGACCTTATGTAGCAGATTTTGGATCCTGTACCAGTTTGAGGAGATAGTTGTTCATGTTATGTATTGAACCTTTATATCATATGTATCATGTAATGTAATATTGATGTAATCTTACCAATTTTATTTTGGGAAGCCTTATTGTAAACAATGTAATAATGAAACGGGTTATGGTACTCTCATGAAATGAAACTTGTACAAAATTGTTAGTTGTTTATAAAATATCTTTAATGTTGTTTATCTAATGTTATGTTCATGTTTATAGTTGTGTTAGTAATGTGGTCATGGAACCTTAGAGGACTTAGTTTAGTTAGCATGTTATGTTATGTAGTTCTCTGATATTTCTTCAATAAAAAATTTTTGTTCCATTATTGTAGCTTAGATGTGTTGTCTTCTAGGGTTCTGTGGTGGGGCATTACACTTGGTATCATAACCCAGGTTCATACACTGGGCACTCTAGTTTTATTTGAGCCCATTATGTTGTCCTAGTTGCTCGGACTCTTGAGATTATGTCTTCCTCTTTTTGGTCATCCTTGCTTAACAACCTGAGATTTGTCTTTAGGTGGTGCTAGTCCAATGGTGCAGAAAACCAATGGAAAGGATATGACCCTCGGTGTAGTGTGCAATGTACCAATATTATTTCCATTGGGGATAAATTATGGACCCTTGTGTAGCCTTGTGATGTGATTTCTGGTGATGTGAATGGTGTGTGTATGTGAAGACTGTATGTTAAATCTAGAATATTGTGCCTATGAAATGATAAATTGTGTTTCTTTGCTTCTAAAAAGGTGCAAAATCATGATCTTGTGTCACATATGTTTTGAGATTTAGTGTTGTAAAATGGATAAAGTGGAATCTTTTGTGTGTAAATGATGAATATTTAATGAAACATGTGTGCTTTGTGTGCAAAATTATGCTGCATTTTGTGGAAGTGTAGCATTCTGACTTAATGAATCAACTTTGATGATTTATAAGTAGCGGATAGTTTACGAGTAGATTTGATTATTGAGTGATGTCTTCAAATATGTCTTGGTGAAAGGGAAAGTGTCTATTACTCATTCATGAGTATCCTACTATGCTGCAATTTTCTTTCACAGTGTGTCTGATTGTATGATTATATATATATGTTCAACCATTTTTTTTGCTGTAGGTTGCAGGTATCAGACATCGACTCCACCTGAATTAACAGGTCTGAGCATTCCTCAAACCCAATGAAAATTGTTGAACGGAGATAACGTATGGTCCCCTACCTAGCCATCATCCTCGACGAGGATGAATATCTAGTCTATTACCTCATCAACATGGTCTTATGTCTGTGATCAGTTGGTCCTGTTCTCAAACTTGATTAAGGTTTAGGTAATTTTTGAGATTTGGTTTGCTTGATTATTTGATGTTTCTTGTATTTACATCAAAGGAAAGGTGAACATGGTATTATTTAATAAATTCTAGAACTAATGTGTGTATTTTTTATTCTAACCTTGCGAATTACAAGAGTAGGTCGAATCTTAGGGGGGAGGATGTAGTGCCTCTCCATGATTCACCCTTTCATGATGTTTGATTTAGTTTAAGTTGTTAAAAGTCATTCTTGGTTAATTAATTTTTTAAATTAAATTATTAAGTTTAAACGTATTTTGATAACTAAAATATAAATATATCTATTATTAATGATGGGATTATAATAAATTAAAAAGTGTGGTAAAATATTATAATATAAAATTAAATATTAAATTGGAAGGTGATAATGGATAAGCAGTAAAGAGGATTAAAAAAATAGAAAGATTTTACATGCAAGTTCATGCACAACCTTGAAGAGATCATCAAAAAAGAAACTTAATGCTTTCTTGGGGATTTTGAGAGATTTTATTGGATTTTTGTTCTCGAAAAGAAATAGCCTTCCTTATGGGTAAATAATTATTATCTTAGAGAGAGATAGAATATTTTAACCATCCATTTTCTCCTTATTTTTCTCTCTCTCCACCATTTTCCGTTTCTGATTATTTTATTTTCTGATCGACATGGGTCTATTTTGATCTGGTAGACATGACATCTACTTCACTCACATTTCATTCTTGGTCCCTGCTAATTTGCATAACAGTGAATTTGAGATGGAGAAATACAAGTGCTTCCATGATAGGAATCTCTAAAGCATGATGTCGAGAGTTGGAAAAAAGAGAGGGCGACTTGGAGCATGATGAGAACTCACTCAGGAAAGGGACAATAGAGAGTTTCATACATGTTTTTAGTGTGTAGCACAAGTAAACTGATCCATTAACTAGACTTGCATGATGATAGTTTCTTTTAGAGAACATTTTCAGTAAGTTGAATCTTGGTTGATTTGTTGGGAATAGGCAAGGAGGACTCTGATTAAGGTGTGAAGTCGAGCTAAGAATCCTTGGTGCAAGTTCTAATATATTCTTCCAATCTATTCTAGATTTATCCAATGAGCTCCTACATATCTAAGTATAAGAATATATATACTTATATTATGCGTTCATTTTGTAATTATTTCCATCTAACATTAGTTGTCATTATGATTAACACTTCCTACATCATTGCACACTCCCATTCTCTTCACTTTCGCAGCTGCAAATTTATGTAGACTTTTCCTTTCTTTCACATTATCTGTCAATGCATATTTTATGGCATTTAAATGCAATATGGAATGCATTCCTAGGGTTATTACACTATGTTTATGCACACATAATGATCAACTATATATGTAATGCAATGAGGGTTACTAATGTGTGAAGTATGCACAACCACATTCGCTAAGCCTGCATGACTGCATGCATCCCTGTCTGTACATTCTATTGAACAATTCACATTCCTTGTCTATGTGCCTATGTTCAACATACATATCTTCCAAGAAAGTTGAACTTTAGGAGAATATTTCTAAACTCAAAATTCCATGAATATTTTTAAAGGCTGCAAGAAAATATTTTATCGAGCTTAGGAATCTAGTAGCTCTAAACCCAGATACTTTTAGATCTACTTCTTGTTTATTGTGAATATATTGATGAAACAACTATAGGAAGGAATTTTTTTGAATTGATTTCCTTTGTTCTTCCTAATTTTTGTATTATTATAGTGCAATCCTATTTTTTCAAATTGTTTCATTTAGCATCACAAATAATCTCCATAAGAACATGGCCGTTGTTTAAAAATGGTGAAAAAAAAGGTTCATATCTCTTAGAAAACAAAGTCTATTTATATAGGGTAAGTGCATGGATCTGTGACACAATTTTGGCTCTTAAGATGCCACTTTTTTTTTAAATCAGAAAAATTTGATTTGCACAAGAAAATGAAGATAGTTGCACTCAAAATTTCAAGATGTTGCAAGAGAAAAAGTTGAAGTGCTTCAAGTCTAGTTTCTAAGCTACTCATTTTTTTTGAAATTAATGAAGATTTGGGGTCTCAAAAAGGTGGGGGCCCAAAACAGGTCCTGTTTTTATAAGAAAAAACAACATAGTGCCTGAGGGCTCCCCCCTTTTTGATTAACTCTTTTTTAGAATTTCAAAAATCCCAATAGTGAGAAATTAGCTAACACCATGTAGTTTATCCTCATTCTTTCAGATAATTTTTTTAATGAATATATAATATTTTATGAATTTTCAAAGAGGACACATCCTAAAAAGATGAAATGAGTGTGCTCCCCCCTGAATTTTTTGAAAACTAATCAAAAATTGATTTTTTTTTCATCATGTGTAGAATGGAGTCTAGTTTGAAAAAATGTAATTTGTTTTGCGTTTTGATGAATGAGTAAAACTCTATCCTAAAACTAGCACATGTTGGTTTTTGACCAAAAATAGAGGCATTTGCAATAGAGAGGTTAACGTTATCATGGTTTTTTTATAAATTGCATTGAAAGACGTGCAAACGTGTCAGGGATCACAGACAAAAATATGAGGAAATTTGGCAAATCCTGTCAATTAACATGTCCAAAGCAGGTCATTTGGCAAGTGCCAAATTTGGCGCTCACCAAATGACAGATCCCATTTGGCTCATGCCAAATTTGGCGAGCCACAATAGGTCGTTTGGTGAGTGCTAAATTTGGCGCTCGCTAAATGACCTACTTTGAACAAAAAGTAACTTTCCCCTCTCTTTGGTCAACCACTCTGATAATGCCGAGAGTGCACGGTTTATGATTGTAGATGGATAGTTGAGGTTTTACCTTTCATATGCTCTCTACCTCGTTACCCTAACTAGATAAATCTTTATCCCTCTGAAGTCTCCCTCTCTCTCTCTTAGGTTTCACTCCCTCCCACACTACCGACTACTCTCTCTCACTCCAAATCCCTATCTCAAGTCTCGTTCCCTCCCACCCTACCTAGATAAATCTATCTCACTCCAACCCACTTTCTCACTCTCCCTCTCTCTCTCCTCCTCTAGTCCTTTTTCTCTCTCTCACTCCATCTCCCTCTCTTAGTTCATTATCTACATCTATCTCTCTCTCAAGTCTCTCCCTCCTACCTCTTCTCCCTCTCTTAGGTCTCTCTCTCACTCCCTCTATCTCTCTCCCACTCCCTCTCTCTCTCTCACTCCATCTATCTCTCTCCCTCTCTCTTAGGTATCTCCCTCCCCCCTCTCACTCTCTCTCTCTCTCTCTCACACAGACAGACACTCCCGCTTTCTCTCCCACTCCCTCTCTATCACCCCCTCTATCTCTCTCCCACTCTCTCTCCCTATCTCTCAAG
>VDFB02168118.1:23418103-23442842 GCA_007258455.2 Sequoia sempervirens
GGGTTAAGGGTAGAGGGTATAGGGTAGAGGGTTAAAGGTAGAGGTTAAATGGTTTAAGGGTTTAGGGTTTAGGATTTAAGGTTTTAAGGGTTTAGGGTTTAGGGTTTACGGTTTATAATTTAAGGGTAGAGGGTGTAGGGTTTAAGGGTTTAAGGCTTGAGGGTTGAGGGTAGAGGGTAGAGGGTTTAAGGGTTTAGGGTTTAAGGGTAGAGGGTGTATGGTTGAGAGAGAGAGGGGGGTTGAGAGCTGCGGTTTAGGGTTTCATGGTTTAGGTAGAGGGTAGAGTGGCAGAGGGCAGAGGGTTGAGGGTAGAGGGCTGAGGGTTTAAGGGCTTAGGGGTTTAGGGTTTAAGGGTTTAGGGTTTACAATTTAAGGGTTGATGGTTTAGGGTAGAGGGTTTAAGGGTTATAGGGTTTAAGGGTCAAGGGTTTTAGGGTTTAAGGGTTGATGGTTGAGAGTAGAGGGTACAGGGTAGAGAAAGAGACAGAGACAAAGAGATAGGATTTAGGGTTTATATTTAAAGTTGTCTTCAAGGAAAAAGCATGTGGATTCATGAAAAAATCTGAAACAATGTCTTATACTCTACAAATGAATATTTTATTGCTCTTCTATAAACCTTATAACTCCTTTCATCATCATTATTTGCATCAGAAGGCTGTGAACTCACCCCATTGCTATGAGGCATACATTGCCCCTACCTTTTCAAGCCTACCGAATTGGCACTCACTAGCTTTCCAATTCGGTAGGATTGACAAGGTAGGGGAAGTGTATGCCTAATAGAAATGGGGTGTCACGGTGATTTAAATCATCATGAAACCTAGTTTATAAGAGGCATATTCTGCCCCTACCTTGTCAAGCCTACTGAATTGGCAATCACTAGCTTTCTAATTTAGTAGGGTTGACAAGGTAGGGGCAGCGTATGCCTCATTGAAATGGGGTGTCACGGTGATTCACATCATCGTGACACCCCATTTATATGAGGCATATGCTACCCCTACCTTGTTAATCCTAAAAAATTGACACTCACTTTCTTGCCAATTCGGTAGGGTTGACAAGGTAGGTGCAGCGTATGCCTCATAGAAATGGGGTGTCACGATGATTTACATCATTGTGAAATCTCATTTCTATGAGGCATATGTTGCCCCTACCTTGTCAACTTGATTTCGAGTAGGGAGGGAATCTTTCAACAATCATAATTCAAAGTGTTTCAAACATCTTTCCCTTCCTCAAAACCCTATCTTGACACATTTTCACAATTCTTGCTTATTCTCCTTGTAGCATATCAAATAGTGTAAATTGGCCATATCTTTTAGAGAAAGCCTCAAACCCAAAAAATATTCACCTTTCTAAGTACCCTTTATCCTCTATTTTAACATATCTAATTTATACATATACTTTTTTGAGACCTTCCTTCTTTAAAAATGATTGTCCCATTGCCCCTTAAACCAAATAAGCCACTTTATTAGAGAAACTTTGTGAAGTTCTTCATCCAAACTCCAAAAATCAATTCCATCACTCTCAATAGGTCTCAAATGGACTGAAACAACAATTTTTGGACAAAGAAACTCTCACTCATTCATCAAACCCCAAAACCCTTGCTTTAGACTTATTTGTACTTGTTCAAGGAGGGTTTATTTAAACTACAACCCCCAAGTCTTATCTCTAAAAAAAAGGGCTTCAAACACATCCAATATGCCCTGCACAAGCTTTTCCCACCATTAGCTGACCAGTTCCAAAGGCCTTTATACAAACCCTAGCATCTAGCCATCTAATTAAGCCAAAACTCCTAAAATTATGACTAAGGCAGCATCAAAACTCCTTCAAACTCTACTCCCTGCTCCAAATCCCAATTTAACATTGAAACCTACCCTAAATTACCCATATCCCTTCTTCAAAACCCTATCTTGGCACATTTTCACAATTTTTGCTTATTCTCTTTGTAGCATATCAAATAGTGTAAATTGGCCATATCTTTTAGAGAAGGCCTCAAACCCAGAAAATCTTCACCTTTCTAAGTACCTTTTATCATTTATTTTAACATATCCAATTTATACATATAGTTGTTTAAGACCTTCCTTCCTTAAAAATGACCATCCGGCTGCCCCTTAAGCCAAATAAGCCACTTTATCAAAGCAACTTTGTGAAGTTCTTCATCCAAACTCCCAAACTCAATTCCATCACTCTCAAAAGGTCTCAAATGGATTAAAACAACAATTTTTTTCCAAAGAAACACTCACTCATTCATCAAACCCCAAAACCCTTGCTTTAGGCTTATTTGTACTTGTTCAAGGAGGGTTTATTGAAACTTATACAACCTCTAATCCTTCTCTTAGCAAACCAGGGCTTCAAACACATCCAATATGTCCTACACAAGCTTTTCCCACCATTATTTGACCAATTCCAAAGGCCTTTATACAAACCCTAGCATCTAGCCATCTAATTAAGCCAAAAACTTTTGAAATTCTAACTAGGGCAGCATCAAAATTCCTTTCTTACCCCAAAATCTTACTTTAACATTGAAACCTACCCTAAAGTACCCATATCCCTTCTTCAAAACCCTATCTTGGCACATTTTCACAATTCTTGCTTATTCTCTTTGTAACATATCAAATAGTGTAAATTGACCATATCTTTTAGAGAAGGCCTCAAACCCATAAAATCTTCACCTTTCTAAGTACCTTTTATCCTCTATTTTAACATATCCAATTTATACATATAATTGTTTCAGACCTTCCTTAAAAATGACTGTCTGGCTGCCCCTTAAGCCAAATAGGCCACTCCATCAAAGAAAATTTGTGAAGTTATTCTTCCAAACTCCCAAACTCAATTCCATCACTCTCAACATGTCTCAAATGGACTAAAACATTTTTTGGCCAAATAAACACTCACTCATTCATAAAACCTCAAAACCCTTGCTTTAGGCTTATTTGTACTTATTCAAGAAGGGTTTATTGAAACTACAAACCGCAAGCCTTCTCTCTACAAACCAGGGATTCAAACACATCCAATATGCCCTACACAAGCTTTTCCCACCATTACTTGACCAATTCCAAAGGATTTTATACAAACCCTAGGATCTAGCCACCCAATTAAGCCAAAAACTCCTGAAATTCTGACTAGGGCAGCATCAAAACTCCTTAAAACTCTACTCCCTACTCCAAAATCCATCTTACCATCATCAATAGCTTCATCAATCTCATATCCATAGCTTGCATTGTAGAAACAATTAATATTGTGGTGCAGGGCACCATAGGTTTCATGATGTAAAAGAATATTAGGTGTTAAGTTTTGTTTGGTTTTGTGTTAATCTGATGTAATAAGGTCTTTTAAGACCACTTGTCATGTTTTGTCATGTTTTTGAGTCACTTGTTAATAAGTTGTGAAAAGTTGTCATTTTGCAAAAAAAGTTGCTAAAAGTTGCTATGCAACTTTGCATTTTTGATGTAAAGGGAAGTTGAATGGTCATGTGTTAGTTTTTGGTGGGAAATGGTTGGAAAGGCTTTGTAATGTCTTTAAAAGCCTATGCGAACATTTAGACAAGTTGTTGATGATGTAAAATTTGAAATTTTAAATAACAAAGCACTATTTTCCTGCATTTAGAAGCAAAACTTGTTGCTCTAGCATTGTGTACAACCTGGTATGGAATTGAAGTGGAGATTGGTGAATTGGGACTGATGTAGGGATGAATTAGTTTGCATTTGGATCTTGTGGCATTTGATTTCATAAAGGTTTTTGAGAGTTAGAGTGTTTTTTCTCAAAATTGTCTTGAAAACTTGGTTTTGAGGGTTTGAAAGGAGAAAAATGAGTTTTTAACTCATTCCACCAGTGTAATGGTCTAATAATTGGTGGAATGAGTGTAGATGGGTAGGGATTTGGGTCCATGAAGTGGCAGTAGAAGGGATGGTGGTAAGTGTGAGTTTGTTGATGCCCTAGGTGGTGAAACTTCATATTTTTGGTGTAAAAGGTGCATAGAAGTAGGGTTTTGTAGAAAAGGTGATTGGAACCCATTCTATTTGATGAAATTTGTTTGTACAAACCCCATATGACATGTGGATGGCTTTTGAATGTAGAGTTGAAGGTTGGAGATGGTAGAACCAATAGTTGCCTAGTCGAAACAAGCCTAGTTAGGCCTTGCCAAAATGAGATAGTCAATTTTAGAGGTTTGAGTTACAAAACAACCCCACCTAATGATTATATATCAATATCAATATAGCATACAGTCTATTCTAAGCACTTGTAATGAGATTTACTCAAAATTTGAAATTTATTGCTGCCTTCAAACATTTGTAATTCATCCAACGTAATCCTTTAACAATCCAAATTGCAAAAGGGTAGCAATATTTGATGGCCTGTTACCCAGATACCGTGTTAATTAAGAGAATTCTTGTCTAAGGAATCAGGATCATGTAGGGAACCTCTACAATAACCTCTCTTGGTTTTTTTTTTTATCTCAGAGTAATTTTTCTGTGGTGTTCAATTTAGACCGGATGGAAAAAGTGTCAATTGTAAGCAGTGTAAAGTTGCAAAGTGGTGCAACTTTCGTTTTGCAACTCGTGTGACCAAACAGATTGTTCCAACACATCTGGATGGGTACATTTATAGTAGGAATGGTCCTATTTTGCACTCAAACATGCCAAATCACTCTGAGCTACATTCAACTGGCTGAATCCCTTAAGAGTCGAAGTGCAAAATGGCTGCAAACTTTAACATGTTATTCAGACACCGTGACACTTAGAAAATTTTTATTTGAGCCTATGGGATCATGTTGGGAACCTCTAAGATAATATCTCTCATTTTTTGTTATCTTAGAGTCATTTTTTTGTCGTGTCTAGTTTTCACTTGATGGAAAAGTGTCAAATGCAAGTAGTTGAAAGTTACAAAGTGGTGCAATTTTTATTTTAAAACTCGTATGACAAAATGAACTATTCCAATGCATATGAGTGGGTACATTTATGCTATGCATGGTACTCTTTCACACCTAAACATGCCGAATTGCTCTAAGCTACGTTTAATCAGTTGAATCCCTTAAGAGTACGAAGTGCAAAATGGCTGCAAACTTCAACATGGTGTTACTTAGACACCATGATGTTTAGAAACTTTTCATCTAATCCTATGGGATCACGTTCAGCCCCTCTACAATAACCTCTCTCAGTTTTTGTTATCTCGGAGTTGTTTTTTCATGGTGTCTAGTTTTCACTTGATGGAAAAAGTGTCAAATGCAAGTAGTTGAAAGTTGAAAAGTGGCGCAACTTTTGTTCTATAACTTGTGTGACCAAAAGAATTATTTTGATGTATTTGGGTGGGTATGTTTACACTAGGAATGGTCTTCTTTCACACCCAAACACGCCGAATCACTCTGAGCTATGTTCAACCGGCTGAATCCCTTAAGAGTCTGAAGTGCAAAATAGCTACAAACTTTAGCATGTTGTTATTCAATCACTATGATACTTAAAAACTTCTCATCTAAACCTATGGGATTGTGTTGGGCCCCTCTACAATAACCTCTCTTATTTTTTGTTATCTTAGAGTCATTTTTTTGTGGTGTGCAATTTTCACTTGATGAAAAAAGTGTCAAATGCATGTAGTTGAAAGTTGCAAAGTGGTGCAACTTTCATTCTACAACTTGTGTGACAAAATAAACTATTCTGACACATTTGGTTGGGTATGTTTATGCTATAAATGGTCCTCTTTCACACCTAAACATACCGAATCACTCTAAGCTATGTTCAACCGGCTGAATCTCTTAAGAGTTTGAAGTGTAGAATGGCTGCAAACTTTAGTATGCTATTACTTAGACAACATGATGCTTAGAAAATTCTCATATGAGCCTATGAGATTACGTTGGTCCCATCTACAATAATCTATCTTATTTTTTGTTATCTCAGAGTCAATTTTTCATGGTTTTCAATTTTCACTTGATGGAAAAAGTGTCAAATGCTAGTAGTTGAAAGTTGCAAAGTGGTGCAACTTTTCTTTTGCAACTCTTGTGACCAAAAAAACTATTCCAACGCATCTGGGTGGGTACATTTACACTAGGAACGGTCCTCTTTTGCACCCAAACATGCCGAATCACTCCAAACTACATTCAACCAGTTGAATCCCTTAAGAGTTTGAAGTGCAAAATGGTTGCAAACTTTAGCATGTTACTTGGACACCGTGACACTTAGAAAATTCTTGTCTAAGCCAATGGGATCATGATGGGACCCTCTACAATAACCTCTCTCAATTTTTGTTATCTCAAAATTTTTTTTCATGGTGTCTAGTTTTCACTTGATGGAAAAAGTGTCAAATGCAAGTAGTTGAAAGTTGCGAAGTGGTGTAACTTTCGTTTTAAAGCTCGTGTGACCAAATGAAATATTCTGACACATATGGTTGAGTACTTTTATGCTAGGCATGGTCCTATTTTGCACCCTAACATGCCAAATCACTCTGAGCTACGTTCAACTAGTTGAATCCCTTAAGAGTCTGAAGTGCAAAATGGTTGCAAACTTCAACATGCTATTACTCGGACATCGTGATGGTTAGAAAATTATCATCTAAGCCTATGGAATCATGTTGAGAACCTCTACAATAAGCTCTCTTAGTTTTCACTATCTTGGAGGAATTTTCCTGTGGTGACAACTTTTCACTTGGGGAAAAAGTTATCAAATGCAAGTAGTGCAAAGTTACAAAGTGGTGCTACTTTTGTTCTACAACTCGTGTGACCAAATGAACTGTTCCAATTCATTCAAGTGGGTATGTCTATGCTAGGAATGGTCCTCTTTTGTAGCCAAACATGATGAATCATTTCGAGCTACATTCAACCAACTGAATCCCTTAAGAGTTTGAAGTGCAAAATGGATGTAATCTTTAGCATGTTGTTACTTAGACACTATGATGCTTGGAAACTTCTCATTTGAGCCTATGGGATTATGTTGGGATCCTCTATAATAATATCTCTTAGTTTTTGTTATCTTGGAGTTATTTTTTCATGGTGTCCAGTTTTCACTTTATGGAAAAAGTGTCAAATGCAAGTAGTTGAAAGTTGCAAAGTAGTGCAACTTTTGTTCTACAACTCGTGTGACCAAATAAACTATTTTGACACATCTAGGTGGGTATTTTTATGCTAGAAATAATCTTCTTTCACACCCAAACATGTCAAATTGCTCTGAGCTACATTCAACCAGTTGAATCCCTTAAGAATCTGAAGTGCAGAATAGCTACAAACTTTAGCATGTTGTTACTTGGACACCATGATGCTTAGAAAATTCTCATCTAAGCCTATGGGATTGCGTTGGGACCCTCTACAATAACCTCTCTCATTTTTATCTATCTCAGAGGTTTTTTCCCATGGTGGAAACTTTTCACTTGGAGAAAATTTGTCAAATGTAAGAAGTTCAAAGTTGCAAAGTGGTGCAACTTTCATTTTGCAACTCGTGTGACCAAACAAATTGTTCCAACTCATCTGAGTGGGTATGTTTATACTAGGAATGGTCCTATTTTGCACCCAAACATGAAAAATCACTCTGAGCTACGTTCAACTGCTTGAATCCCTTAAGACTTGAAATTGCAGTTGTTGTCACCGAATAGTGTACCCTTGCTGAGATGCAAAACTCAGTGTACTAGTGAAACATTGGATCCAGATATTCAATATCCATGACGTATGGTTTGATGTGATATGCTGATTTTTGCGTGAAGAAAAGCCATGAGACTATCTAGCTTGTTGCTTACTATTGTGCTAATTTTCATGTGATGAAAAACCATGAGACCATAGAGAAGGTAGTGAATTGTTTGAAAAAATGGCTCAAAGATGTGTTGTCTCATGTTGATGGAATGGCATGATGAATTCCAAGACAAGAAAATTGCTATGGATTGTCATGGAATTCCATTACTATGAGACCACATTTCTTTGAGACAAATTTTCAACCAGCTCACTACCTTGTCTATGCTATTGCTTACTATTATGCTTTGATAGATTTTTTCCAAGCATTCATAGCTTGTTTGAAATCACATATTTTAGAATTTTAGCCATAACATCAAGGAAGTGAACTATTTGATAAAATTCTTTGGTAGACATGTATGAAAAACATAGTAGCATAGACAAGGCAGTGAACTTTTGAAAAAAACCTCAAATAAATGTGGTTTCATGGTGTAATGGAATGCCATGATGAATTCCATGACAAGCGAATTGCTATGGATTGTCATGGCATTCCATCACCATGAGACCACATTTCTTTGAGTCATTTTTTCAACCATTTCACTACTTTTTCTATGCTACTGCTTACTATTATGCTTTGATAGCTTTTTTCCAAGCATCCATCGCTTGTCCGAAAGAACTTGTTGTAGGCTCTTAGCCATAGTAGCAAGACAATGAAATTTTTGATAAAATGCTTTGGTAGACATGCATGAAAAATGTGCTAGCATAGACAAGGTAGTAAACTATTTGAAAAAATGTCTCAAAGAAATGTGGTCTCATGGTGATGGAATGCCATGACAATCCAGGGAATTTGCTTGTCATGGAATTCCATCACCATGAGACCACATTTCTTTGAGGTATTTTTTTAAATAGTTCAATACCTTATCTATGCTATTGCTTACTATTACACTTTGATAGATTTTTTCCAAGCATCCATAGCTTGTTCGAAAGCACCTATTTTAGACTTTAGCCATAGCAGCAATGTAGTAAATTGATTGATAAAATGCTTTGGTAGACATGTATGAAAAATGTGGTAGCATAGACAAGGCAGGATAAAAGCACAATAGTGTGTCACACTTTTGGCCAAATAAATGGTTCTGAGTGAACTATTTTCGGCCAGAAGATATTAGATCGAGTCGCTTTTGGCCAAAACCATGTAGCATTGATGTGGTAGGTACATTTTCAGTCGAGGAGATTTCGGCCAAAAGTTACTCGGCCGAATACGACTGGCCAAGAACATGGAAAAAGTGAGCATATCTAGTATTTATGGCTTGGAAATATCAAGACATTTTTGGGTGAGTATGTTTTGGCTGAAACCCTCTTGGTTGAGAATGTCTAGTTGGCATCCTACATGGCAGCCAACTCATTTTTTTAGAATTTTCTAAAACATTCAAATTTGGTAGAGTATTTCTCTAGTCAAAATAATCTTTCTGCAAAAAATAAAAATACCCTTTTGTAGAGCTCAAAGTGGAAAATTCAAATATATAATTTTTTATAATATTTTGATTAGTTTCAATATATTTTATTTTTAAAATAATGCAAGTAGGTTTTAAAAATTAAAAAAGAGGCTAATTAGAAATTAAAAAAAAGATAGTAAAACTTATTAAAAATTTTTAAATCGTATATGGGGCAGAAGAGGAGAGAGTCTTCTTCAAAAGGGTATATTTTGTTTTTTGAAAATGATTAAAAAAATTAAAAATAGTTGATGGCCTATGAAAACTATCAAATTTTGACATGTCTGACTTTAAAACATTATTATGAGAAAATATACATCAAAATGTGATTTATTTTTCCATGCACAAGATATTGAAGTTACCTATTTGGAGAAAAAAATAGGGAGAAATGAATTTTTCTTCAATTTGTTACTTGATGGCCCATGAAGTCACTCTTTTTTGAAATTTTAAGTATTCCAAAAATTGTCCTTAAATTGATAAAAACATAATAAAAACATTTTTTTAATTTTTTTAAAAAATTACAGGAATAAACTACATCAAAAGTTCTACATTTCATTAGTTTACACCATTTTGAAATTTAAAACATAAAGACCACTTTTATGTGGTCAAAGTTCATGATTTTTTTTGTTGTTGGCCGATTCCTTTATAAAGTGTGACACAGGTTTGTACTTTTACCCGGTAGTGAATAGTTTAAAAAAAATGCCTCAAAGAAATGTGGTCTCCTGGTGATGGAATGCCATGACAAGCACATTGAGACCACATTTCTTTAAGGCATTTTTTCAAACAGTTCACTGCCTTGTCTATGGTATTGCTTATTATTATGCTTTGATAGATTTTTCCAAGCATCCATAGCTTGTTTGGAAGCACCTATTTTAGGCTTTTAGCCATAGCAGCAAGGCAGTGAACTATTTGATAAAATGCTTTGGTAAACATGTACGAAAAATGTGGTAGCATAGACAAGGCAGTGAATTGTTTGAAAAAATGCCTCAAAGAAATGTGGTCTCATGGTGATGCAATTCCATGATAATCCATAGCAATTTCCTTGTCATGGCATTCGATCACCATGAGACCACATTTATTTGAGGCATTCTTTTTAAGTAGTTCATGGCCTTGTCTATAATATCTCTTTCTATTATTCTTTTGATAGACTTTTTTCAAGCATCCATAGCTTGTTCAAAAGCATTTGTTTTAGGATTTTAGCCATAGCGACAAGGTAGTGAACTATTTGACAAAATGCTTTGGTAGACACATATGAAAAATGTGGTAACATAGACAAGGCAGTGAACTATTTGAAAAAATACCTCAAAGAAATCTAGTCTCATAGAATGCCATGATAAGAAAATGCAATTGGTAGCTGCTGCTAGTTATTAGTTATGCAATGTGAAGTAATTCTTTGAGTTTGAAAGATGTGCAATGCAATGTAATCAACGATATAAATATAAACTACAAAATTCTATTTTTTACAATTCATTAGTTAAAATATTTATTTTATTTTCTCTCTATATCTCTATGCTATGGAAATAGCTTTCAATTTTTAAAAAATAGTTTTTATCTCTTCTACAATTTCTTACATTTTTTAAAATCTGATTTTTCCCTGATTTTTTCTAGATTTTTTCAAAAACACTTTGGAATCATGAAGGATACACATGAATATATGCAATATACATGAAGTATACATGTGAATAAGTAAAGCATACATGTGAATAAGTGAGGCACAAGTCATTGAAGCATTGCAAAGGATACAAACCACCAAGAATGGAGCTTACTTACACAATATGCATTAGATGGAGCTTATTGAACAATCAATAGTAATCGATTAAGCATTAGATGTAAAAAAAATCCATGCCTACAACATTCAAGCATACAATTTACACAATACACATGATAACATCATTCAAGAATAGCAGTAGTAAAATAAGACTTTCTTTAATCAAAAAGTCGTAAGGCTATACAATGATATATATTGATAAAAGTATATACAATATATCCAAAAATGCCATACATGATTAGTACAAAAGAGCCATATGTCCACATAAAATGTCATGTATATATCGATAGTACAAAACATATGTTCCAAAATGTCGTGCATAGGCATACAACAAATGACCCTAATACACAGTCATTTCCCTCTAGTGGAAGGAAAAAGATCCTGTGTTGCCTTAGAAATTTGGCTAGATGGAGTGCCTTTTGGTTCTCTTGTCTTTCAAACACGCTCACAAGACCTCCTCTCTAGAATCCTCTACAACTACATATGACACAATAAAAAGTATAGATGTTAATACATAGAAATTGAATTATGGAATGACATATAATAAAATATAGTCACTTATCGCAAACAAATAGTCATCATGCACATTTACAACATTACCATGCCCACAATGTGGAGTGACACCCACCCATAGCAACCATCAAGATAGAAATTGAACTACATAAAAGACTATGCAATAATAACAAAGATACATAGTCATACCCTATCAAAGGCCAAGAAAATTATAGTGTTGAAAAATATCATCGAGGACATTTTCACACTTGTTTTGGCTTTCCTTGTAAATTTGAGCTTAATGCTTCCTTGATTTAGTGTTGTAATATGGTTGAAAGATTTAGATTAGGTCTTGGGCCCTTGTGAACTATTGGATTTGAGAACTATTGGATTTGATTGGCACCTTGCTAAAGTGTTGTGAAGTGTTGCAACTCACTTTCACACTTTTCTAAGGTCTTATTAATTAATTACACCTCTTTTTAATCTTAATCTTGCCTTATTTTAAGTGTTTTAAAGTGTTGCAACACACTTTCACACTTTTCTAGGCTTTTCATTAATAATTGGAATTTCTTATCCTTTAGTTGGCCCTATTTTGCATCCACAAGCCTCATTTAATGCATCTTTTCAAGGATAATCCTGACACCAATCATTAGCCATCATAATTTAGGTGTTTCAGGTTTTAATGGCCTAGGTTTAGTGATCTAGGACTCATTTACCATCTAGGTCGAATGAGTCCCACCTAGATCTTTTTGGTCCCGAACCTGGTTTCACACATTTCTAGGCATTTTTAAAATTGGTCCCAAAAATTAAGCCTGGTGGGACTCATTCACCACCTTGGGAAAATGAGTCCTATGTGGCCTGAAATCAAAATTAATTCAAATTTATGGTAGGATTTTATTCTCCTAGATCTGATGTCAACTTGTAGTGTTGTAATTTTGAGAATTCTTGCATAATTGAGTATAATACATGTTTTTTTACTCATTTTAACCTAACAAGCAATCAAGTGATCCTTATAGAAATCTTGAGTTCACAAGACCATTCAAGTGTCTTCAAGAGGATTCAAGGGAAGATTATCAAGCATTTTAGAGCATCATTCAAGTATCAATCATCATGTTAAGGATTTCATGCATCATGTTTGTTATTGTGCTAACAATTGTGATGTAGGGTTTTGTGATTCAATCAACTGTTTCATTCAAGATCAACATCATTCAAGCAAGAGTCAAATTCTACATCCATTGCATCCATCTCAAGCATATTTGCTACACTTCATTGCAAGGGTTTGGTGAGTTGCAACATTATTATTTGTTCATTCACCATTCTCCATTCTTATTTGATTTCATTTCGAGGTTTAATTACCAACAAGGGGTTTGAATAAGGAAAACCACTATCTACTAACCCAACAACATTTTCCCCTCTCCTTTGTGTGTGATTTGCAGGTCTAGGTTGCAGATTTCCTAAGGAGAAAAATTTGAGAAAAGTTGTCAAGAGCTTAAAGTTGTCAAAGTTGTCATCAAACCTTAGAGAACCTTGGAGAAGACCTACATGTTGCAAATTAGGGTTTCAGATATGTAAATCACTCAAAAAGAATAGAGTAGATAGGGAAGAGTATGATAAGACTTTGAAGCTTTAGAAAAGCCTAACTAGACTAATTCACCACTTTTGGTGAATGAGTCCTAGTTCCAGTCAAAATTCATATTTTTGCAGATTCAGATACCCTTTTGGTAGATTCATATTCTTGCACAGTTTTCTAGAAACTGGACTAATTCATTTAGGTTGGTGAATGTGTCCCAATCCACATTAAAGTCAAAATTTCCAGTGTTCCAGATCTCCATCCAGTCATTTCTATATTCCCTAGTGCACACCTTCCTTTCTATAGTTTTCTGTGTTGTTTCATTCAATTTTCTAGGTCATTTTATAATGCATTACATTCAATTAGGGTTTTACATTACATATTTCATTTAATTGTATTTTCCAAGTATAAACTTGGTGGTGAACCCCTCTTGTAATCTAAAATCATACCCTAGGATAGTCCCTTAGTAGATCTCTTTCTCTCATTATCATCATTTGATTGAGATCTCTAGGGCATCTGTGAATGTTAGTTGGAGAAAGGTGATGTTCTATGTCCTAAACCATAAAGCATCCATTTTTCAACTAATCATTTTGGTGAACCCGAATTTAGAACACCTTCTTTGCTGATTTGGATTCCATCATCATCCTAGATCTAGCTTGTATTGATATTGCATTAGGATGTGCATTAGTTAATTGGAATTCTAGGATTTCTAATTTTGCATTAGTGAAAGCTCATATAGCTTGCATTTTTGCATCTCATTTCATTGAAATTTATACAAAATCTACATTTGCAGATCATACAACATAAAAGGCATAAAAATCAATTGAAAATTTTAATTTTTTTTGAAAAGAAATCCCTAATGGGACTTATTTTCCATCTTGGGCGAATTAGTCCTAGTGTACATTTGAAACTACCTTTTACAACACTAAAATCCTTGTTTCTGCACTTCTGTTTGCTACCATTAACTATCTGTTTCAGTTGGTTGAGTTTTTGTTATATGTATTTCACTAAATATAGCTTAAAGTGATTCATTCATGCATTGCTCAATTCCAAATTTGCATTTACAACATTTCATCTTTCAAGTTGTTGCATAGTGTGATCAACAAATTACCTTGTTTCAAATCTAAAAATTGCATTTAGACATTTCACTTTAGGTCATAAAATTGCACTTTATTTACTTTTCTATAATAGCATGATTTATTTCAAGAGATGTGGCTTTGATATGGTTAAAAATGGATTGCATAGGTAAACATCCCCTCTTATGAGTTTAATTCAGAGGACAAAAATTCTAGGTCATTAAGAAACATGTTAGTCATCCTTCTACTATATTTCATAGTTATGAGAACATCTTACAGAAAGTGGATCAAACCATTGCCACAATCCTTAATATTACATTTCCTATTGGTGATGATGGTATGATACAAGAGGATGCAAGCGTAGACAATCGTAACAATAACACTCATTCTTCTCCCAATACCTCTCCTATTAGTGACAAAGGTATCTTAGTGAAAGAAGATACAAGCATTGAGAATCTTGATTGTCCCTCTCCTCTTGCCCCTTTGGAAGATATTAGAAAAGAAGAAGATGAGATCATAGATAGCCATGAAAATCAAAATTTTCATTCTAGAAATAATATCCCTCCTCGATGTGAAGAAGATAGGTTGGTATTAGAAGATGCACCTATTGAGAGTTATGAGAATCTTGTTCCTCCCTTCCCTAATGCTCCTACCATTTGGAAAGATCTATTTGGTAAGCATGAAAATCATAGTTTTCCTTCTCTTGAAGACCCCTACTTGGGATGAAGCTACTTTACAAGATCTAACCATGGAATGTGATGAACATCTTACAAGCTCTCCTACTAGGGTATATAGTATGGAACAAGAAATGAGACCTTAGAGAAAAAGGACAATCAAATAGAGCCTTATCCTAATATCTCTACTGTCGATAAACAAGAAAATCCAACCATTAATAACTCCCTTATATGGGATGAAGTCATTTTAGAAGAACCAAGCTTTGATTTTCAAGAACATCTAGCTTGTAGTCCTCCTAAATACTCTCCTCCTAGGGAGGATATCACAGTGCAAGAAAAGGATAGCATTGACAATAATGATATAGTGCCCTTAGATGAAGATGATGAAGTAACATTAGACTCTCCTTCACTAAGGGATGTTAATATTATTTAACCTCAACTCATCCTTTACCCCCCTTCACAAAAACTACAAAATCAAAAAAAAACCTAATTCATCCTCTACCCACCAAAGAATAATGTTTCACATTAGCCTAGTCATAATACCATTTCTCAAACATATAACACTAGAAACAATCCACAACCAAGACAACCAACCCTAACAACCTTATGTTTTCCTAATCCTATCTTACTTGGTCCTCCTTGTTTTCCTTCACATAGTGGGGAGGAGTATAATCTTGTTGAACAACTTAAGAATACTCTTGCAAAGATATCCCTATGGGACCTAATTCAAAATTCACCTAATTATCACACTATGCTTCAAACAACCTTGCAACAAGTTGTGGTCCCTTCTAGTGCAAACCCGAATGACATAGCGCCCATGTTTCAAGGAATAAATGTCGACATTTTTTTCCACCAAAGTGAGATCCATCCTTTGGAAGTGAAAAAATAAAATAATGCCTTCATGATAATAGTCGGCTATAAAAAATTAAGAATAAAGAGAACCTTTGTTGATATTGGTTCTACTCTTAATGTGTGTAGTATCACACTTTTGGATAAACTTGGTGTGGATAAGTAAAAAATTCAATTTGATTCCTTGTCAATTCATAGATTTGATAACATAGGAAAACAATCATTGGGTGTGATTACTTTACCTATTACAGTTGGAAAGGCCACATTACAAACCTTAATTCATGTCATGCCAAATGATCTTTCATATAATCTCCTTTTGGGAAGACATTGGATTCATTAGATGCATGCAGTGCCCTCTACCCTTCATTGTATCATGAAATATGTCTATAGAAACAAGGTATATACAATCAAATCCAACCCTAAACCAAACATTGTTTGAACATTGAGAAAGATAAGGAAAATCCTTTGGAAATATTGACACCAAATACACAAGTGGAACCTGTGCAACATAAAGACAAAGAAAAACATACTGTGGAAGTCATGAAGCTATTAGACGATGATTGGGGTTCCTTATATTTAACACCAACATTCATGGGAGAATACAAGATCATAAAGAAATATTCTAAAAAGGGAAAATAAAAAGTGGTAATGTCAATAAAAAATTTAGAAGACCCTTCGAAAGCATCCACCTCAACCACGTCAAAACAAAGGATAAAAAATTATACAAAAAAATTTGATGAAGTTGATTATCATCAACTTCCGAATCCAAAAGAAATGAAAAATATTTATGGAAGAGGTTATGAACTTATGAAACAACTCAGTTATAATGGAAAAGGATGTGTTGCTAACAAACAAGGTATTTGTGTCCCTATAGAGCCTAACACACAAGAAACAACTCATGGTATTGGTTATTATCCTTTGGTAGAAACCAAACCATCAAAAAAAACCTTCACTTAATATCAACACTCTTACAAAAGATTCTTCTAAGATGACTTTAACAGTAGTGCATCCCAAACTGATAGATACTAATGGTCTTGATTGTTATCCTTTGGAAGAAACAAAAAAAAATGAAATATTTGATTAATGTCAATTTCATCATGCAAAACACTAATGATTTGAGTTTGTTGGATTTTACACCCTCCTGTAAAGGAGAGAACAAAATATCACAATCTAAAGAGTCTTGTGTAGGTATGACACCTTGTACTAAGCAAGAGATATCTTTGTCACAAAATAGAGGAACATCTACTAATCAAGAAAGTATCTTGACGAGACTCCTCCAAGATCGTCTGATATCTCTCCCTCCAAGAACACGAAAGAAATTTTACTACAAGAATTCATTTGTGCATTTCATAGAGTTCATGGTCATTCTACTAATGAATGTAAGGCTTTGGGTAACAAAATTAAACATCTTAGGGACTATGGTGCTCTTCCTTGTGTTGAAGCACCTAGTTCCTCTAATTGAAACTAATTTTCATCCTATTCAGATCATCCTTGTCTTGCACTAAGTGGGGGCAAGGTGTTAGATAGCCTTGTCCTTGTATGCCACTTTTCATTGTCTCTTTTGGCTAGTTGATCACCTTTCATATGTATATAAGAGCAAGCTTGGGATGTGGACGACATGCCTTAATTTGGTTCGCATGTGACATACTTATTCATGATGTAGTTTGATTCAGAAACATATGACTTGGCATAGGGATTTCTGAATAAGCTCTCATTTCTTCTTCTACTTTAAAGAAATTTCTCACAACAATGGTATTAGCAACTGTTTTAAAGTGGAGGAATACATCAACACTCATGTCTCATTTTGCGATTTTCTTTCTTCTTGTGATGTGTCATTTTTCTTGGTGGTGTCATTGTGTTTGATTTCCTCTAAGAGTGTGATATTTATTTGACTTGTCCTCTCTGGGAGACATTAGGCATGATGTTCCCTAAGAAGAGACCTTGAATGAACTAAGAAAAATCCCTTTGAACATTTCTTACACTATTTTGCATTTACAACAACTATTATATTTCCACCTTGCATAACACACTTTGCATGCCTATGGAACCATCCTACTTGTTCATGAGTTCCAAGCATATAAAGCTTTGCTTGCCTCAAGAAGCTCAAAGTTCATTTTTGTGTGGTGCCTTATCAAAGTTGTTAGGAGGTATAACTTTTGTTATGGTTTGAGTGGGAAGCTAAATCGAGGCATGAATTTCCCAATAGCAACTTCTGTGTGTGTGTGAGTGCATACCAACCATGAGTGTATGTGTCTCTCCTTCTAGGACTTCTCACCTAGTGGATAGCTACGAGTTCCGTTGCCTCAAAATGAGTATGCATTTTTCAAAAAAACAACCTAGATCTGATCCACATCGTGATGAACAAATAGTCGAAGCTTGATCCGACTCTCTTTTATCTTTTTACCTTTTCTCTTTTTCATCTTTGATAGTGTATGTGTGTGCTTTGTTTTTTCTCTTTATATCATTCTCATGTGTATTCTTTTGTGCCTATGTTGGTTTGTCATGGGATCTTGATCCTAGGGGCTTCATCACCCATCTTGATCGTTGTTATCCCATCTTAGTGGTATTGGTACACTTGGACCCCTCTTGATGTCTGTTTTTCTACTTTAGTGTGAGTTTGAAGCAAGTTCATCCTCTCACTAAAGTGGGGGCTAAATTTAGTGTCAAAAATGGTTGTTGGGGACATTTTCACACTTGTTTGGGCCCTCTTTGTGAATTTGAGCTTAATGTTGCCTTGATTTAGTGTTGTAATGTGGTTGAAACATTCACATGAGGTCTTGGGCCTTGTGAACTAGTGGATTTGAATGGAACCTTGCTAAAGTGTTGTGAAGTGTTGTAACTCACTTTCAAACTTTTCAAAGGTCTTATTAATTAATTACACCTCTTTTTAATCTTAATCTTTCCTTATTTTAAGTGTTGTAAAGTGTTGTAACACAGTCTCACACTTTTCTAGGTTTTTCATTAATAATTGGGCTTTCTTATGCTTTAATTGGCCCTATTTTGCATCCACAAGCCTCATTTAATATATCTTTTTGAGGATAATCCTGACACCAATCATTAGTCAATCATAATTTAGGTGTTTTAGGTTTGAATGGACTAGATTTAGTGATATGGGATTCATTCACCACGTTGGTCGAATAAGTTCCACCTAGATTTTTTGGTCCCGAACCTGGTTTCACACATTTCTAGGTATTTTTAAAATTGGTCCCAAAAATTAAGCCTGGTGGGACTCATTCACCACCTTGGGAGAATGAGTCTTGTGTTTCCTAAAATCAAAATTAATTCAAATTTATCGCATAATTTTATTCTCCTAGATATGATGTCAGCTTGTAGTATTGTAATTTTGGGAATTCTTGCATAATTGAGTATAAATACAAGTTTCTTTCACTCATTTTCACCTAACAAGAAATCAAGTGATCCTTATAGCATGTTTGAATTCACAAGAGCATTCTAGTGTCTTCAAGAGTATTCAAGGGAAGATTATCAAGCATTTTAGAGCAACATTCAAGCATTTATCGTCATGTCAAGGATTTCATGCATCATGTTTGTTATTGTGATAACAATTGTGATGTAGGGTTTTGTGATTCAAGCAAGTATTTCATTCAAGATCAAAATCATTCAAGCAAGAGTCAAAGTCTACATCCATTGCATCCATCCCAAGCATATTTGTAGCACTACATTGTAAGGGTTTGGTGAGTTGCAACATTGTCATTGGTTTATTCATCATTCTCCATTCTTATTTGATTTCATTTCAAGGTTTAATTACCAACAAGGGGTTTGACCAGGGAAAACCCCTATCTACTAACCCAACAACATTTTTCCCTCTCCTTTTTGTGTGATTTGTAGGTCTAGGTTGCATGTTTCCTAAGGAGCAAGATTGGAGAAAATTTGTCAAAAGTTGTCATCAAGCCTTGGAGAACCTTGGAGAAGACCTACAGGTTGCAAATTAGGGTTTCAGATTTGAAAATCTCTCAAGAAGAAAAAAGTTGACAGAGAAGAGAAGGACCATACTTTGAAGCTTTAGAAAAGCCTATTTGGACTGATTCTCCACTTCTAGTGAATGAGTCCTAGTTCCAATCAAAATTCAAATTTTTGTAGATTCAGATACCCTTTTGGTAGATTCATGTTCCTTCACAGTTTTCCAGAAACTGGACTGATTCACCCAGTTTGGCGAATGAGTCCCAATCAACATTTAAGTCTGAATTTCTAGTGTTCCAGACCTCCATCCAGTCATTTCCAGATTCCCAGGTGCACACATTCCTTTCTATAATTTTTTGTTGTTGTTTCATTCACTTTTATAGGTCATTTTATAGAGAATTACATTCAATTAGGGTTTGGCATTGCATCTTGTATTTCATTATCTTCTTCACTAAACTTGGTGGTGAACCCCTCTTGTAATCTAAAATCATACCCTAGGATAGTCCCTTAGTAGATCTCTCTCTCCCATTATCATCATTTGATTGAGATCTCTAGGGAATCCTTGAATATTAGTTGGAGCAATATGGTGTTTTATGTCCTAAACCATAAAGCATGCATTTTTCAACTAATCAAAAACAAAGAAAAACAAAGGATCAAGCATAACTGTTGCAACAAACTATGGAACGAGGTTGTTTTTGTGTACCATATGTTGCTCACTCTAGGGTAATGAAACCTTAGTCTATCCACTAAGTGAGTTATTCCAATCATGCATGCTCACTTTTGCGTAGTGAAACCTTAGTTTTTCCACTAGATGAGTTATCCCAAAAAGGTGGAAAATGAGGATCATATTAGCCTCCCATACCATATCGAAGTTATCCTCCTGACAACTTTGATAATGCACCACAATGCTATGCTTTTGAGTGTCATGTTTGTAAGTTTTTGTTAAAGGGGATTTTTATTTTTTCGTATAAGGTCTTCTTGTTAGGGAACATTGTGCCTAATGTCTCCAAGAGAGGAAAAATCAAAGAGTATCAGATCACCACTTATGGGATGACTCTCATTTCACATCATGCCACTAAGGGAGGTTGTATGCTTAGAAATATCACACTTTTGGAGGAAATCAAACCCAATGACACCACCAAGAAAATGACATGTCACAAGCAAAAATAAAATTACGCCAAGAAATATGCTAAAAGATATCATCGATGTATGCCCGCAATTTAAAGTGGTTTCTAACAACATTACTATGAGAAAATGCTTTAAAGTAGCCAATGTTTTATCCTAAGACATGAGATTTTTCCTCTGAAAACCCTATGCCAAGTCATATGTTTCCAAAATAAAGCTACACCATGAAGTAGGAAGGGTTGCCCCAAAAGTACATAAGGGATAGATGGATTCAAGGTCAGTATGTCTTTGCTACAATTTTTTCATAGAGTTTGAAACTGTCATCATTCCTTAATTACTCATAGAACCAGAAGAATGACACAAAGAGAGTGAAAACAAAGAAAAATCCTTTCGAGTCAACATGGAAAAGATGTTCTCAACACCTTGCATCATCCCCAAAAGGAAAACACAAGACAAAGAAAAGAGAAAGGACAATCTTTTGGGTCAACATGGAAGAGACCTAAATGTCTCAATGCCTTGCATCATCCCCAAAAGAAAAACACAATAAAAATGAAAAATGCTTATGACATAGAAAAGAAAGTAGGTACATATAGAAGAATGCACAAAAAGAGAGAGATAAATCAAATGAAACATCACAGGGGATCACATTACGCACATGCAATCACATAAAGAAACATGAAGAAAAATAAGACTAGTAAGGCACATGAGAGTCAACCTATAGCAAGTCATTCACATCCCAATCTTGGTTTGCATAAACGAAAGGCAAACAACTAGCCAAAGGGACAACGACAAGTGGTGAACTATAGGAAGCACCAAGATCAACACTCTTGTTAGGATATTTGTCATTTAAGCTCATAGAGGAAGAAAACAATGTGTTCAATACATCATGCATTTGTTCATCTATCTTTGCAATATCAATATCATCATCTAGATTAATCACAATGGGAGGTTGAATGAAAATGTCCATGGAAGGTTCTTGTTTATGTTGTGGTGAGGGTATATAGTCATCATGTATTGCTATAGGTAAGTTAGGATTTTGATTTTCTATGTTGTTCTTGCCTTCTTTAGTCTATAACATATGAGCAATAGCACAATTTCTATGCCTACGCTCTCTAGGATTTTGATTTTGTTTCAATCTATTATCAATTTTTGTTTGAGTAAGAGTGGGTTTGTCAATCATAAGTTCCTTCTCTTTTTTGGGAGGAATGGAAGAAACAATAGGAGGTTGTTCAACCACTTTCTCTTTAGCTTTGTACACTTGTTTGATTTTAGGAGGGACAACGAGATTACTTTCGTTATCTCATGGTCTCTTATAGGAAATTGTAGGAGTTGTTATAGGTTTCTCTTGGATGGTTTTTGGTTCAATCATTGTTTCATCAAGGATAGGCGTTTCAACCATAGGTTAAGGCATGTTTTGAAGGGATAATTCTACTATGCGCTTTTCCTTGAACTTTTGATATGATTTGAAAAAGAATTCCTCACGAGGTTTAATAGGTTCCATAGGCTCGAGCCAAAAGAAATCTAATGAAAAGTTCCCTCAGGACAATGTAGGATTAAACCCACTATGATGCATAGTAAAGATATCATTTCCAAATGTAAACTTTAGACATTTATGCACAACCGAAGTGATAAAATTTGTGGAGCAAAGCCATGGATAGCCTAGCTTCACACAAAATTGGTTTGGTTGTGGGATGATGGTGAATGAGACATTTAATATTTTCTATCTGATGTTTAAAGGGAGATCTATCGAGCCAATAGTAGGATAGGAAAAACCATTATGCGTCTTGATCCATGCTTTCAATTTATCATATGTATCTTGATATAGTTGATGCACAAATAGAAATTCTTTAGTGATGACATTCTCTCCATAGATGGGATCAATTAATATCCCATTAGTGGGCTTATTATTGATTCTGCTAGCTATGTAAAGAGGACCATTAGGTGCACTTTTAAGTATGTCATTTTGTGAGAAAGAAATATCAAGATGATTTTTAGTTGAGCCCTTACGAGGTCTAGCTTTAATAAATTTTACCACATTATCCACAGGATGTTGTTCAATAGTATACATGTTGTCATCATTTGTGTCGACATTTATCACATCATTCTTCTTTTCACTAGCTTCAATAAAGTTGACTGTGGCATGTATGTTATTATTTTCTTGTTTATTCAAGTACTCATAAAAGAAGCAACTAAGGCTATAGACAATTTGTGTTCCATTTCTAGTTTTAAGCACTTTCCGTAGATTTTGTATAATAGGAACCTTGCTAATGTCTATGATTTCACTAAGGATATGGTCTTGTAATCCTTTTATGTCTTCTTGCGAGAAATGGAAATCATGCACATTAGTGTAAGTCATGGGAAATGCAGTATGCAAACTGTGAGCCATAGAGGGTTGATTATCAACACTATTAGAAAGAGAGATAGAAAACCCAAGATCCACGATGAGTGAGATGTTGCAAGATGAAATGAGCCTTGAACTACATCTTATAATAGTATTGCTAATAGGACACCAAATTTTAAAGCTCATACAAGTTTTACAAACCTAGTGTGTGAACCCAAAATGGAAAGAGGTAATACAATGACCTAGAATGAAATGCGATTTTTAGATTCTAAGAAATCCAATTTATTGATTACACAATGCAATAAAGTGAAAATGAAATTTTGTAAATGCAAATTTGAATTTTGACAATGCATTAAATGAAGCAAATTAAGCTAGATGGGTAAAAGTATAAAGTTGTGTCACACTTTTATAAAGGAAATGACCAACACTGATCCAAGTTTTAAACACGAGTCACTAAAAAGTGATATATACATATATGTTTTGAATTTTGAAATGTTGTAAACTAATAAAATATTTATTTTTAAAGTATATTTTATGTTTTTATTCTTTTGAAAAAATTAAAAAATTATTTGAATATATTTTTTTACAAATTAACACTATAATTTACTTGTTGATAAAATGTTGAAAAAATGAGGTTACATGAGATGACAATATTTATATTGTAAATTTTATTTTTCTTCCTTCAATTGTTTTGTGTGTATTGATAACTTGAAGCATTAGGGCATGGATACATTTTTTTCCAATTTTGATAAATAAATATTTTTAAATAAATATTAAAATGTGTGTGTATTAAAACATAGTTGTTTCCAATCGACATGAAGTTTCATATTAATAATTTATCTAAAATAGAAAAAAATTTATACCATCTTGATATAAATTCTTGTATGTAGGGCATCATATTTTTTTCAATTTTTTTCATAAGTTTTACTATTTTTCCTTGACATGGTAATCAACCTAATGTTTTGTGCTAATAACCTACATTTAGTAAAAATAAAAATGAAAATATAAATAATAATTAAACTATTAAAATATATAAATTTTTGAAAACTAAACTTATGGATCTACAAAAGGGTATTTTTATATTTTAGAAAAAATGATTTTTACACGAGTAGAAGTTGTTGAAACATCAAGTTTTTCAAATAATTTTATTTTTGTAGTAAATTAGACTCAAAGTGGAGCTAAAGATGCATTTAGCCAAAAAATTTAGTTGGAAAAGTCATGGATGTATATAACTTAGCTAGAAGGAATCAAGTATAAGATCATATGTTTGACCAAAATTATTTTTTAGTTAAAAATACTTAAAATCACTTGTGTTGATAAGTTGGCCGAAAGTGTGACACAACTTTGTGTTGATACTCAGATGCAATGAATTTGATGAAACAACAAATTAGAAAACATAAACAAAAATGTAACCAGAGCAAAAAAAAGCTTAAAATTGAGATTTCAGATTCCAAAACATGTAGAACAACACATGATCAGGGAATCATTCACCTTTAGTGGAAAATGGAACTTGGATGAGGATATTTGAAATGTTTTAATTGATTTTTAAGTGTTTTTAAGTGAGTTTCAGATGCTAGAAAATGTAGGTTCAGCCTAGTTAGGAACTCATTCGGCCCAAGTGGCGAATGGTTCCTGTATTAGGGTTTTTTAATTGTTTTTGAATAATTTTTAAGCTTTTTCCAATGTCTTTCAGTTTCAATTTTTTCATAGTAACCTTCAGTTTCAAATTTTCTGGAAATGTAATATGAAAAAGTAATGAAATGATGAATGCAAAGACCTAATTTGAAATGCATTTTT
>VDFB02168118.1:23442942-23465744 GCA_007258455.2 Sequoia sempervirens
AAATAAATGTGGTTTCATGGTGTAATGGAATGCCATGATGAATTCCATGACAAGCGAATTGCTATGGATTGTCATGGCATTCCATCACCATGAGACCACATTTCTTTGAGTCATTTTTTCAACCATTTCACTACTTTTTCTATGCTACTGCTTACTATTATGCTTTGATAGCTTTTTTCCAAGCATCCATCGCTTGTCCGAAAGAACTTGTTGTAGGCTCTTAGCCATAGTAGCAAGACAATGAAATTTTTGATAAAATGCTTTGGTAGACATGCATGAAAAATGTGCTAGCATAGACAAGGTAGTAAACTATTTGAAAAAATGTCTCAAATAAATGTGGTCTCATGGTGATGGAATGCCATGACAATCCAGGGAATTTGCTTGTCATGGAATTCCATCACCATGAGATCACATTTCTTTGAGGTATTTTTTTAAATAGTTCGCTACCTTATCTATGCTATTGCTTACTATTACACTTTGATAGATTTTTTCCAAGCATCCATAGCTTGTTTGAAAGCACCTATTTTAGAATTTTAGCCATAACAAGGTAGTGAATTGATTGATAAAATGCTTTGGTAGACATGGATGAAAAATGTGGTAGCATAGACAAAGCAGGTAAAAGCACAATAGTGTGTCACACTTTTGGCCAAATAAATGGTTCCAGTGAACTATTTTTGGCCAGAAGACATTAGGTTGAGTCGCTTTTGGCCAAAACCATGTGGCACTGACGTGGCAGGAACATTTTCGGTTGAAGAGGATTTGGCCAAAGTTACTCAGTCGAATACAACTGGCCAAAAACATGGAAAAAGTGAGTATCTAGTATTTATGGCTTGGAAATATCAAGACATTTTTGGAGTATGTTTGTGAATTTACATGTGAAAAGTGAGGCACAAGTATGAGCATTGCAAAGGATACAAACCACCAAGAATTTTTACTATGCATTACTTATTGATCAATAGTAATCGGCATTACCATGCCTACAACATTCAAGCATACAATTTACACAATACACATGATAACATCATTCAAGAATGGCAGTAGTAAAATAAGACTTTCTTTAATCAAAAAGTCGTAAGGCTATACAATGATATATACTGATAAAAGTATATACAATATATCCAAAAATGCCATACATGATTAGTACAAAAGAGCCATATGTCCACATAAAATGTCATGTATATATCGATAGTACAAAACATATGTTCCAAAATGTCGTGCATAGGCATACAACAAATGACCCTAATACACAGTCATTTCCCTCTAGTGGAAGGAAAAAGATCCTGTGTTGCCTTAGAAATTTGGCTAGATGGAGTGCCTTTTGGTTCTCTTGTCTTTCAAACACGCTCACAAGACCTCCTCTCTAGAATCCTCTACAACTACATATGACACAATAAAAAGTATAGATGTTAATACATAGAAATTGAATTATGGAATGACATATAATAAAATATAGTCACTTATCGCAAACAAATAGTCATCATGCACATTTACAACATTACCATGCCCACAATGTGGAGTGACACCCACCCATAGCAACCATCAAGATAGAAATTGAACTACATAAAAGACTATGCAATAATAACAAAGATACATAGTCATACCCTATCAAAGGCCAAGAAAATTATAGTGTTGAAAAATATCATCGAGGACATTTTCACACTTGTTTTGGCTTTCCTTGTAAATTTGAGCTTAATGCTTCCTTGATTTAGTGTTGTAATGTGGTTGAAAGATTTAGATTAGGTCTTGGGCCCTTGAGAACTATTGGATTTGATTGGCACCTTGCTAAAGTGTTGTGAAGTGTTGCAACTCACTTTCACACTTTTCTAAGGTCTTATTAATTAATTACACCTCTTTTTAATCTTAATCTTGCCTTATTTTAAGTGTTTTAAAGTGTTGCAACACACTTTCACACTTTTCTAGGCTTTTCATTAATAATTGGAATTTCTTATCCTTTAGTTGGCCCTATTTTGCATCCATAAGCCTCATTTAATGCATCTTTTCAAGGATAATCCCGACACCAATCATTAGCCATCATAATTTAGGTGTTTCAGGTTTTAATGGCCTAGGTTTAGTGATCTAGGACTCATTTACCATCTAGGTCGAATGAGTCCCACCTAGATCTTTTTGGTCCCGAACCTGGTTTCACACATTTCTAGGAATTTTTAAAATTGGTCCCAAAAATTAAGCCTGGTGGGACTCATTCACCACCTTGGGAAAATGAGTCCTATGTGGCCTGAAATCAAAATTAATTCAAATTTATGGTAGGATTTTATTCTCCTAGATATGATGTCAACTTGTAGTGTTGTAATTTTGAGAATTCTTGCATAATTGAGTATAATACATGTTTTTTTACTCATTTTAACCTAACAAGCAATCAAGTGATCCTTATAGAAATCTTGAGTTCACAAGACCATTCAAGTGTCTTCAAGAGGATTCAAGGGAAGATTATCAAGCATTTTAGAGCATCATTCAAGTATCAATCATCATGTTAAGGATTTCATGCATCATGTTTGTTATTGTGCTAACAATTGTGATGTAGGGTTTTGTGATTCAATCAACTGTTTCATTCAAGATCAACATCATTCAAGCAAGAGTCAAATTCTACATCCATTGCATCCATCTCAAGCATATTTGCTACACTTCATTGCAAGGGTTTGGTGAGTTGCAACATTATTATTTGTTCATTCACCATTCTCCATTCTTATTTGATTTCATTTCGAGGTTTAATTACCAACAAGGGGTTTGAATAAGGAAAACCACTATCTACTAACCCAACAACATTTTCCCCTCTCCTTTGTGTGTGATTTGCAGGTCTAGGTTGCAGATTTCCTAAGGAGAAAAATTTGAGAAAAGTTGTCAAGAGCTTAAAGTTGTCAAAGTTGTCATCAAACCTTAGAGAACCTTGGAGAAGACCTACATGTTGCAAATTAGGGTTTCAGATATGTAAATCACTCAAAAAGAATAGAGTAGATAGGGAAGAGTATGATAAGACTTTGAAGCTTTAGAAAAGCCTAACTAGACTAATTCACCACTTTTGGTGAATGAGTCCTAGTTCCAGTCAAAATTCATATTTTTGCAGATTCAGATACCCTTTTGGTAGATTCATATTCTTGCACAGTTTTCTAGAAACTGGACTAATTCATTTAGGTTGGTGAATGTGTCCCAATCCACATTAAAGTCAAAATTTCCAGTGTTCCAGATCTCCATCCAGTCATTTCTATATTCCCTAGTGCACACCTTCCTTTCTATAGTTTTCTGTGTTGTTTCATTCAATTTTCTAGGTCATTTTATAATGCATTACATTCAATTAGGGTTTTACATTACATATTTCATTTAATTGTATTTTCCAAGTATAAACTTGGTGGTGAACCCCTCTTGTAATCTAAAATCATACCCTAGGATAGTCCCTTAGTAGATCTCTTTCTCTCATTATCATCATTTGATTGAGATCTCTAGGGCATCTGTGAATGTTAGTTGGAGAAAGGTGATGTTCTATGTCCTAAACCATAAAGCATCCATTTTTCAACTAATCATTTTGGTGAACCCGAATTTAGAACACCTTCTTTGCTGATTTGGATTCCATCATCATCCTAGATCTAGCTTGTATTGATATTGCATTAGGATGTGCATTAGTTAATTGGAATTCTAGGATTTCTAATTTTGCATTAGTGAAAGCTCATATAGCTTGCATTTTTGCATCTCATTTCATTGAAATTTATACAAAATCTACATTTGCAGATCATACAACATAAAAGGCATAAAAATCAATTGAAAATTTTAATTTTTTTTGAAAAGAAATCCCTAATGGGACTTATTTTCCATCTTGGGCGAATTAGTCCTAGTGTACATTTGAAACTACCTTTTACAACACTAAAATCCTTGTTTCTGCACTTCTGTTTGCTACCATTAACTATCTGTTTCAGTTGGTTGAGTTTTTGTTATATGTATTTCACTAAATATAGCTTAAAGTGATTCATTCATGCATTGCTCAATTCCAAATTTGCATTTACAACATTTCATCTTTCAAGTTGTTGCATAGTGTGATCAACAAATTACCTTGTTTCAAATCTAAAAATTGCATTTAGACATTTCACTTTAGGTCATAAAATTGCACTTTATTTACTTTTCTATAATAGCATGATTTATTTCAAGAGATGTGGCTTTGATATGGTTAAAAATGGATTGCATAGGTACAACATCCCCTCTTATGAGTTTAATTCAGAGGACAACAATTCTAGGTCATTAAGAAACATGTTAGTCATCCTTCTACTATATTTCATAGTTATGAGAACATCTTACAGAAAGTGGATCAAACCATTGCCACAATCCTTATTATTACATTTCCTATTGGTGATGATGGTATGATACAAGAGGATGCAAGCGTAGACAATCATAACAATAACACTCATTCTTCTCCCAATACCTCTCCTATTAGTGACAAAGGTATCTTAGTGAAAGAAGATACAAGCATTGAGAATATTGATTGTCCCTCTCCTCTTGCCCCTTTGGAATATATTAGAAAAGAAGAAGATGAGATCATAGAAACATTTCTAAAATCACCTTACCTAGTCTCCATTCATCCCTTGCTTGTGAGAATGTTTTAGTGAAAGAGGATGATATCATAGATAGCCATGAAAATCAAAATTTTCATTCTAGAAATAATATCCCTCCTCGATGTGAAGAAGATAGGTTGGTATTAGAAGATGCACCTATTGAGAGTTATGAGAATCTTGTTCCTCCCTTCCCTAATGCTCCTACCATTTGGAAAGATCTATTTGGTAAGCATGAAAATCATAGTTTTCCTTCTCTTGAAGACCCCTACTTGGGATGAAGCTACTTTACAAGATCTAACCATGGAATGTGATGAACATCTTACAAGCTCTCCTACTAGGGTATATAGTATGGAACAAGAAATGAGACCTTAGAGAAAAAGGACAATCAAATAGAGCCTTATCCTAATATCTCTACTGTCGATAAACAAGAAAATCCAACCATTAATAACTCCCTTATATGGGATGAAGTCATTTTAGAAGAACCAAGCTTTGATTTTCAAGAACATCTAGCTTGTAGTCCTCCTAAATACTCTCCTCCTAGGGAGGATATCACAGTGCAAGAAAAGGATAGCATTGACAATAATGATATAGTGCCCTTAGATGAAGATGATGAAGTAACATTAGACTCTCCTTCACTAAGGGATGTTAATATTATTTAACCTCAACTCATCCTTTACCCCCCTTCACAAAAACTACAAAATCAAAAAAAAACCTAATTCATCCTCTACCCACCAAAGAATAATGTTTCACATTAGCCTAGTCATAATACCATTTCTCAAACATATAACACTAGAAACAATCCACAACCAAGACAACCAACCCTAACAACCTTATGTTTTCCTAATCCTATCTTACTTGGTCCTCCTTGTTTTCCTTCACATAGTGGGGAGGAGTATAATCTTGTTGAACAACTTAAGAATACTCTTGCAAAGATATCCCTATGGGACCTAATTCAAAATTCACCTAATTATCACACTATGCTTCAAACAACCTTGCAACAAGTTGTGGTCCCTTCTAGTGCAAACCCGAATGACATAGCGCCCATGTTTCAAGGAATAAATGTCGACATTTTTTTCCACCAAAGTGAGATCCATCCTTTGGAAGTGAAAAAATAAAATAATGCCTTCATGATAATAGTCGGCTATAAAAAATTAAGAATAAAGAGAACCTTTGTTGATAGTGGTTCTGCTCTTAATGTGTGTAGTATCACACTTTTGGATAAACTTGGTGTGGATAAGTCAAAAATTCAATTTGATTCCTTGTCAATTCATAGATTTGATAACATAGGAAAACAATCATTGGGTGTGATTACTTTACCTATTACAGTTGGAAAGGCCACATTACAAACCTTGAATTCATGTCATGCCAAATGATCTTTCATATAATCTCCTTTTGGGAAGACATTGGATTCATTAGATGCATGCAGTGCCCTCTACCCTTCATCGTATCATGAAATATGTCTATAGAAACAAGGTATATACAATCAAATCCAACCCTAAACCAAACATTGTTTGAACATTGAGAAAGATAAGGAAAATCCTTTGGCAATATTGACACCAAATACACAAGTGGAACCCGTGCAACATAAAGACAAAGAAAAACATACTGTGGAAGTCATGAAGCTATTAGACGATGATTGGGGTTCCTTAGATTTCACACCAACATTCATGGGAGAATACAAGATCATAAAGAAATATTCTGAAAAGGGAAAATAAAAAGTGGTAATGTCAATAAAAAATTTAGAAGACCCTTCGAAAGCATCCACCTCAACCACGTCAAAACAAAGGATAACAAATTATACAAAAAAATTTGATGAAGTTGATTATCATCAACTTCCGAATCCAAAAGAAATGAAAAATATTTATGGAAGAGGTTATGAACTTATGAAACAACTCAGTTATAATGGAAAAGGATGTGTTGCTAACAAACAAGGTATTTGTGTCCCTATAGAGCCTAACACACAAGAAACAACTCATGGTATTGGTTATTATCCTTTGGTAGAAACCAAACCATCAAAAAAAACCTTCACTTAATATCAACACTCTTACAAAAGATTCTTCTAAGATGACTTTAACAGTAGTGCATCCCAAACTGATAGATACTAATGGTCTTGATTGTTATCCTTTGGAAGAAACAAAAAAAAATGAAATATTTGATTAATGTCAATTTCATCATGCAAAACACTAATGATTTGAGTTTTTTGGATTTTACACCCTCCTGTAAAGGAGAGAAGAAAATATCACAATCTAAAGAGTCTTGTGTAGGTATGAAACCTTGTACTAAGCAAGAGATATCTTTGTCACAAAATAGAGGAACATCTACTAATCAAGAAAGTATCTTGACGAGACTCCTCCAAGATCGTCTGATATCTCTCCCTCCAAGAACACGAAAGAAATTTTACTACAAGAATTCATTTGTGCATTTCACAGAGTTCATGGTCATTCTACTAATGAATGTAAGGCTCTGGGTAACAAAATTAAACATCTTAGGGACTGTGGTGCTCTTCCTTGTGTTGAAGCACCTAGTTCCTCTAATTGAAACTAATTTTCATCCTATTCAGATCATCTTTGTCTTGCACTAAGCGGGAGAAAGGTGTTAGATAGCCTTGTCCTTGTATGCCACTTGTCATTGTCTCTTTTGGCTAGTTGATCACCTTTCATATGTATATAAGAGCAAGCTTGGGATGTGGACGACATGCCTTAATTTGGTTCGCATGTGACATACTTATTCATGATGTAGTTTGATTCAGAAACATATGACTTGGCATAGGGATTTCTAAATAAGCTCCCATTTCTTCTTCTACTTTAAAGAAATTTCTCACAACAATGGTATTAGCAACTATTTTAAAGTGGAGGAATACATCAACACTCATGTCTCATTTTGCGATTTTCTTTCTTCTTGTGATGTGTCATTTTTCTTGGTGGTGTCATTGTGTTTGATTTCCTCTAAGAGTGTGATATTTATTTGACTTGTCCTCTCTGGGAGACATTAGGCATGATGTTCCCTAAGAAGAGACCTTGAATGAACTAAGAAAAATCCCTTTGAACATTTCTTACACTATTTTGCATTTACAACAACTATTATATTTCCACCTTGCATAACACACTTTGCATGCCTATGGAACCATCCTGCTTGTTCATGAGTTCCAAGCATACAAAGCTTTGCTTGCCTCAAGAAACTCAAAGTTCATTTTTGTGTGGTGCCTTATCAAAGTTGTTAGGAGGTATAACTTTTGTTATGGTTTGAGTGGGAAGCTAAACCGAGGAATGAATTTCCCAATAGCCACTTCTGTGTGTGTGTGAGTGCATACCAACCATGAGTGTATGTGTCTCCCCTTCTAGGACTTCTCACCTAGTGGATAGCTACGAGTTTCGTTGCCTCAAAATGAGTATGCATTTTTTAGAAAAACAACCTAGATCTGATCCACATCGTGATGAACAAACAGTCGAAGCTTGATCCAACTCTCTTTTATCTTTTTACCTTTTCTCTTTTTCATCTTTGACAGTGTATGTGTGTGCTTTGTTTTTTCTCTTTATATCATTCTCATGTGTGTTCTTTTGTGCCTATGTTGGTTTGTCATGGGATCTTGATCCTGGGGGCTTCATCACCCATCTTGATCGTTGTTGTCCCATCTTAGTGGTATTGGTACACTTGGACCCCTCTTGATGTTTGTTTTTCTGCTTTAGTGTGAGTTTGAAGCAAGTTCATCCTCTCACTAAAGTGGGGGCTAAATTTAGTGTCAAAAATGGTTGTTGGGGACATTTTCACACTTGTTTGGGCCCTCTTTGTGAATTTGAGCTTAATGTTGCCTTGATTTAGTGTTGTAATGTGGTTGAAACATTCACATGAGGTCTTGGGGCCTTGTGAACTAGTGGATTTGAATGGAACCTTGCTAAAGTGTTGTGAAGTGTTGTAACTCACTTTCAAACTTTTCAAAGGTCTTATTAATTAATTACACCTCTTTTTAATCTTAATCTTTCCTTATTTTAAGTGTTGTAAAGTGTTGTAACACAGTCTCACACTTTTTTAGGTTTTTCATTAATAATTGGGCTTTCTTATGCTTTAATTGGCCCTATTTTGCATCCACAAGCCTCATTTAATATATCTTTTTGAGGATAATCCTGACACCAATCATTAGTCAATCATAATTTAGGTGTTTTAGGTTTGAATGGACTAGATTTAGTGATATGGGATTCATTCACCACGTTGGTCGAATAAGTTCCACCTAGATTTTTTGGTCCCGAACCTGGTTTCACACATTTCTAGGTATTTTTAAAATTGGTCCCAAAAATTAAGCCTGGTGGGACTCATTCACCACCTTGGGAGAATGAGTCTTGTGTTTCCTAAAATCAAAATTAATTCAAATTTATCGCATAATTTTATTCTCCTAGATATGATGTCAGCTTGTAGTATTGTAATTTTGGGAATTCTTGCATAATTGAGTATAAATACAAGTTTCTTTCACTCATTTTCACCTAACAAGAAATCAAGTGATCCTTATAGCATGTTTGAATTCACAAGAGCATTCTAGTGTCTTCAAGAGTATTCAAGGGAAGATTATCAAGCATTTTAGAGCAACATTCAAGCATTTATCGTCATGTCAAGGATTTCATGCATCATGTTTGTTATTGTGATAACAATTGTGATGTAGGGTTTTGTGATTCAAGCAAGTATTTCATTCAAGATCAAAATCATTCAAGCAAGAGTCAAAGTCTACATCCATTGCATCCATCCCAAGCATATTTGTAGCACTACATTGTAAGGGTTTGGTGAGTTGCAACATTGTCATTGGTTTATTCATCATTCTCCATTCTTATTTGATTTCATTTCAAGGTTTAATTACCAACAAGGGGTTTGACCAGGGAAAACCCCTATCTACTAACCCAACAACATTTTTCCCTCTCCTTTTTGTGTGATTTGTAGGTCTAGGTTGCATGTTTCCTAAGGAGCAAGATTGGAGAAAATTTGTCAAAAGTTGTCATCAAGCCTTGGAGAACCTTGGAGAAGACCTACAGGTTGCAAATTAGGGTTTCAGATTTGAAAATCTCTCAAGAAGAAAAAAGTTGACAGAGAAGAGAAGGACCATACTTTGAAGCTTTAGAAAAGCCTATTTGGACTGATTCTCCACTTCTAGTGAATGAGTCCTAGTTCCAATCAAAATTCAAATTTTTGTAGATTCAGATACCCTTTTGGTAGATTCATGTTCCTTCACAGTTTTCCAGAAACTGGACTGATTCACCCAGTTTGGCGAATGAGTCCCAATCAACATTTAAGTCTGAATTTCTAGTGTTCCAGACCTCCATCCAGTCATTTCCAGATTCCCAGGTGCACACATTCCTTTCTATAATTTTTTGTTGTTGTTTCATTCACTTTTATAGGTCATTTTATAGAGAATTACATTCAATTAGGGTTTGGCATTGCATCTTGTATTTCATTATCTTCTTCACTAAACTTGGTGGTGAACCCCTCTTGTAATCTAAAATCATACCCTAGGATAGTCCCTTAGTAGATCTCTCTCTCCCATTATCATCATTTGATTGAGATCTCTAGGGAATCCTTGAATATTAGTTGGAGCAATATGGTGTTTTATGTCCTAAACCATAAAGCATGCATTTTTCAACTAATCAAAAACAAAGAAAAACAAAGGATCAAGCATAACTGTTGCAACAAACTATGGAACGAGGTTGTTTTTGTGTACCATATGTTGCTCACTCTAGGGTAATGAAACCTTAGTCTATCCACTAAGTGAGTTATTCCAATCATGCATGCTCACTTTTGCGTAGTGAAACCTTAGTTTTTCCACTAGATGAGTTATCCCAAAAAGGTGGAAAATGAGGATCATATTAGCCTCCCATACCATATCGAAGTTATCCTCCTGACAACTTTGATAATGCACCACAATGCTATGCTTTTGAGTGTCATGTTTGTAAGTTTTTGTTAAAGGGGATTTTTATTTTTTCGTATAAGGTCTTCTTGTTAGGGAACATTGTGCCTAATGTCTCCAAGAGAGGAAAAATCAAAGAGTATCAGATCACCACTTATGGGATGACTCTCATTTCACATCATGCCACTAAGGGAGGTTGTATGCTTAGAAATATCACACTTTTGGAGGAAATCAAACCCAATGACACCACCAAGAAAATGACATGTCACAAGCAAAAATAAAATTACGCCAAGAAATATGCTAAAAGATATCATCGATGTATGCCCGCAATTTAAAGTGGTTTCTAACAACATTACTATGAGAAAATGCTTTAAAGTAGCCAATGTTTTATCCTAAGACATGAGATTTTTCCTCTGAAAACCCTATGCCAAGTCATATGTTTCCAAAATAAAGCTACACCATGAAGTAGGAAGGGTTGCCCCAAAAGTACATAAGGGATAGATGGATTCAAGGTCAGTATGTCTTTGCTACAATTTTTTCATAGAGTTTGAAACTGTCATCATTCCTTAATTACTCATAGAACCAGAAGAATGACACAAAGAGAGTGAAAACAAAGAAAAATCCTTTCGAGTCAACATGGAAAAGATGTTCTCAACACCTTGCATCATCCCCAAAAGGAAAACACAAGACAAAGAAAAGAGAAAGGACAATCTTTTGGGTCAACATGGAAGAGACCTAAATGTCTCAATGCCTTGCATCATCCCCAAAAGAAAAACACAAGAAAAATGAAAAATGCTTATGACATAGAAAAGAAAGTAGGTACATATAGAAGAATGCACAAAAAGAGAGAGATAAATCAAATGAAACATCACAGGGGATCACATTACGCACATGCAATCACATAAAGAAACATGAAGAAAAATAAGACTAGTAAGGCACATGAGAGTCAACCTATAGCAAGTCATTCACATCCCAATCTTGGTTTGCATAAACGAAAGGAAAACAACTAGCCAAAGGGACAATGACAAGTGGTGAACTATAGGAAGCACCAAGTTCAACACTCTTGTTAGGATATTTGTCATTTAAGCTCATAGAGGAAGAAAACAATGTGTTCAATACATCATGCATTTGTTCATCTATCTTTGCAATATCAATATCATCATCTAGATTAATCACAATGGGAGGTTGAATGAAAATGTCCATGGAAGGTTCTTGTTTATGTTGTGGTGAGGGTATATAGTCATCATGTATTGCTATAGGTAAGTTAGGATTTTGATTTTCTATGTTGTTCTTGCCTTCTTTAGTCTATAACATATGAGCAATAGCACAATTTCTATGCCTATGCTCTCTAGGATTTTGATTTTGTTTCAATCTATTATCAATTTGTGTTTGTGTAAGAGTGGGTTTGTCAATCATAAGTTCCTTCTCTTTTTTGGGAGGAATGGAAGAAACAATAGGAGGTTGTTCAACCACTTTCTCTTTAGCTTTGTACACTTGTTTGATTTTAGGAGGGACAACGAGATTACTTTCGTTATCTCATGGTCTCTTATAGGAAATTGTAGGAGTTGTTATAGGTTTCTCTTGGATGGTTTTTGGTTCAATCATTGTTTCATCAAGGATAGGCGTTTCAACCATAGGTTAAGGCATGTTTTGAAGGGATAATTCTACTATGCACTTTTCCTTGAACTTTTGATATGATTTGAAAAAGAATTCCTCACGAGGTTTAATAGGTTCCATAGGCTCGAGCCAAAAGAAATCTAATGAAAAGTTCCCTCGGGACAATGTAGGATTAAACCCACTATGATGCATAGTAAAGATATCATTTCCAAATGTAAACTTTAGACATTTATGCACAACCGAAGTGATAAAATTTGTGGAGCAAAGCCATGGATAGCCTAGCTTCACACAAAATTGGTTTGGTTGTGGGATGATGGTGAATGAGACATTTAATATTTTCTATCTGATGTTTAAAGGGAGATCTATCGAGCCAATAGTAGGATAGGAAAAACCATTATGCGTCTTGATCCATGCTTTCAATTTATCATATGTATCTTGATATAGTTGATGCACAAATAGAAATTCTTCAGTGATGACATTCTCTCCACAGATGGGATCAATTAATATCCCATTAGTGGGCTTATTATTGATTTTGCTAGCTATGTAAAGAGGACCATTAGGTGCACTTTTAAGTATGTCATTTTGTGAGAAAGAAATATCAAGATGATTTTTAGTTGAGCCCTTACGAGGTCTAGCTTTAATAAATTTTACCACATTAGCCACAGGATGTTGTTCAATAGTATACATGTTGTCATCATTTGTGTCGACATTTATCACATCATTCTTCTTTTCACTAGCTTCAATAAAGTTGACTGTGGCATGTATGTTATTATTTTCTTGTTTATTCAAGTACTCATAAAAGAAGCAACTAAGGCTATAGACAATTTGTGTTCCATTTCTAGTTTTAAGCACTTTCCGTAGATTTTGTATAATAGGAACCATGCTAATGTCTATGATTTCACTAAGGATATGGTCTTGTAATCCTTTTATGTCTTCTTGCGAGAAATGGAAATCATGCACATTAGTGTAAGTCATGGGAAATGCAGTATGCAAACTGTGAGCCATAGAGGGTTGATTATCAACACTATTAGAAAGAGAGATAGAAAACCCAAGATCCACGATGAGTGAGATGTCGCAAGATGAAATGAGCCTTGAACTACATCTTATAATGGTATTGCTAATAGGACACCAAATTTTAAAGCTCATACAAGTTTTACAAACCTAGTGTGTGAACCCAAAATGGAAAGAGGTAATACAATGACCTAGAATGAAATGCGATTTTTAGATTCTAAGCAATCCAATTTATTGATTACACAATGCAATAAAGTGAAAATGAAATTTTGTAAATGCAAATTTTAATTTTGACAATGCATTAAATGAAGCAAATTAAGCTAGATGGGTAAAAGTATAAAGTTGTGTCACACTTTTATAAAGGAAATGACCAACACTGATCCAACTTTTAAACACGAGTCACTAAAAAGTGATATATATATATATATGTTTTGAATTTTGAAATGTTGTAAACTAATAAAATATTTATTTTTAAGTATATTTTATGTTTTTATTCTTTTGAAAAAATTAAAAAATTATTTGAATATATTTTTTTACAAATTAACACTATAATTTACTTGTTGATAAAATGTTGAAAAAATGAGGTTACATGAGATGACAATATTTATATTGTAAATTTTATTTTTCTTCCTTCAATTGTTTTGTGTGTATTGATAACTTGAAGCATTAGGGCATGGATACATTTTTTTCCAATTTTGATAAATATATATTTTTAAATAAATATTAAAATGTGTGTGTATTAAAACATAGTTGTTTCCAATCGACATGAAGTTTCATATTAATAATTTATCTAAAATAGAAAAAAAATTATACCATCTTGATATAGATTCTTGTATGTAGGGCATCATATTTTTTTCAATTTTTTTCATAAGTTTTACTATTTTTCCTTGACATGGTAATCAACCTAATGTTTTGTGCTAATAACCTACATTTAGTAAAAATAAAAATGAAAATATAAATAATAATTAAACTATTAAAATATATAAATTTTTGAAAACTAAACTTATGGATCTACAAAAGGGTATTTTTATATTTTAGAAAAAATGATTTTTACACGAGTAGAAGTTGTTGAAACATCAAGTTTTTCAAATAATTTTATTTTTGTAGTAAATTAGACTCAAAGTGGAGCTAAAGATGCATTTAGCCAAAAATTTTAGTTGGAAAAGTCATGGATGTATATAACTTAGCTAGAAGGAATCAAGTATAAGATCATATGTTTGACCAAAATTATTTTTTAGTTAAAAATACTTAAAATCACTTGTGTTGATAAGTTGGCCGAAAGTGTGACACAACTTTGTGTTGATACTCAGATGCAATGAATTTGATGAAACAACAAATTAGAAAACATAAACAAAAATGTAACTAGAGCAAAAAAAAGCTTAAAATTGAGATTTCAGATTCCAAAACATGTAGAACAACACATGATCAGGGAATCATTCACCTTTAGTGGCAAATGGAACTTGGATGAGGATATTTGAAATGTTTTAATTGATTTTTAAGTGTTTTTAAGTGAGTTTCAGATGCTAGAAAATGTAGGTTCAGCCTAATTAGGAACTCATTCGGCCCAAGTGGTGAATGGTTCCTGTATTAGGGTTTTTTAATTGTTTTTGAATGATTTTTAAGCTTTTTCCAATGTCTTTCAGTTTCAATTTTTTCATAGTAACCTTCAGTTTCAAATTTTCTGGAAATGTAATATGAAAAAGTAATAAAATGATGAATGCAAAGACCTAATTTGAAATGCAATTTTGTTTTGATTTTCAAATGAAAATTTATGAGATGGCATGCAAAATGACTGATTTGTTTTTGTGTTTTTCAGATTTAGAGAATGCAAAACAATGCAATTCTAAACCCTAAATGAGATGTAAGTTTGAATGCAAAGTAAGAAACCATGAATGAGATCTAATTCAATGTAAATAAAATGCCAATGAATGCAAGATCTAACCTAGGATGAGAAGAAAAACTCCAAGATAAAAAAATTATAATTTTCAATAGGTCGGGTTCACCATTAATGTTTATGTGGAAAATAGGGTTTTGCATCAAAATGAATTAATCAAGATGTTGAACCACTAATTCTCACCTTAAAACATGCAATTATGTGTATGATATGATGCAAATAATAATTAGAAATCAATCCTAACTATCATAACAACAATGAGGGAAGTTTTGAGAGGCTAGAAAGGTGTGTACCTTGTTGCAAGAAGGTTGTTTTCAGGTCATAGAGGACTCATTCGCCTTTACTAGCGAATGGGTCCCAGTTACGATTTTTGAAAACTAAGATAGATTTGGGTTATGTTCCTTCAAGATTTACACTTTTAGCTCCATTATGAATTTTTGTAGCCTTGTTTTCGTGTTCTTGCAATGTAGGTGACAACTTTGCAACTTGACAACTTTGACAATTTTGCTTCAATCTTGTTCTCAACTTGATCTTCAACCTATAAGTTTAAAAACACATTCAAAAGAAGATTTTTTTTTTGATTGTTAGAGGATATGGTTTTTCTTTAGTCAAACCCCTTTGAGGTAATTAAACCTTATGATGAAATACTGAAATAGAAGCATGAAACATGAAATATGAAATGTTGATACCTTGGAAGTTGTCCTGGAATGTAAATCTATAAACTAACATGAAGTGGCCATGTTGAATATAGATCTTGATCTCAAATTAGATGTGAAACAATGCTTGCAAATATATCTTCAATGCTACATCAACTATCTAGCTCAAAAACATGCTCGAATGCACTATGCCTTTGACATGATGATATAATATTGAATTGCTGCAATAAACTCTTGATAATCTACCTTTGAATGCCTTTGAAATGCTTTTGAAGATGCTATATAATTCTCTTGTGAAGTATTAGGATGTTCTCTTGAAAATATTAGTTTGCTTAGGATGAAACTATGTGAATATTTACACTAAATCTAAGAATTAACCTGAAAATAAAAATAAACCAAGTTGACATTAGATTTAGGATTGAAAATCATTAAAATCCCACCAAAAATAAATTCAAAATGGGGGTGTCCTATGTGAGGAGGACCCATTCCCAACCTTGGGCGAATGTGTCATAGCACAAAAAATAGGACCATGCTTCAGGGGGATGAAATAACATCAAAAATCCATTTCAAATATGCCAAGAAAGGGATGTCCTTTGTGAGGATAACCCATTCACCACTAAAGATGAATGGGTCTTTGCATAGATTTCGAGGAAACCAATTTTTCCAAGTTAAATGTCATGCAATATCATTACTGGGTGTCGAGATAGATCCTTGAAAAATGCAATAAATAAGGCTTGAATTTGAATTAAAAAGGGGTCCATTAGGCTCAATTAATTAATGAAACCCTAGATAAGTGTGAAAATGTAATACAACACTTTACAACACCCTAATAAGGTACAATTTAAGTGCATTTTATTAAAAAGGGCCCTAGATTCAATGTGAATATGTAAAACACATTACAACACTAAATCAAGGAATTATTAGGTTAATTAATTATTCCCAAATGCAGGAAAAAGGGATACTTTTTCTGTTAATACAACTGCTAAGGTTCAGAGTCCCTAAGTCAGGACATTGATGCTAATCATAGTCTTTTCGAATATTTTTTGTTTTTTTAAATATTTGTTGACTTTTCTTGCTTTTGAATGCACATAAAGACACAATGGGTTTTTAAAAATCAGCACTTACAATGCCACCCTCAAAAGACAAACCTGTGACTGAAGAAAGGGAAATTGGAAAGGTCAACTCCCAAATAGGACAACAAAAAAGGGGTAGAGCACCTAAAGTAGATCAGACAATTAAAAAGGATGAAAAGGAAGTTGGAGATACTGGTTTGGAACCATATATTCACTATTTGTAATATAATAAATGTTTCTTGTATCTTTCCATTTTTTTTATTTCTCATCTTCTATTTTTGAGCGGATGCATTTTGAGAAATACTTAGAAGGGTGCTAAGGTGCAGAGTCCCCAAAGAAACACATTAATGCTAATCATAGTCTACTCCAATATTTCTTGTATTTTTCTATTGATATACAACCATTTTTTTATTTGATGTTAATGGCTCACACAAAGCTTCCTCTTCCCACCTTAAAAACATTTGTTCTTATATCCACGGAGCAAAAAATTGATGTGGTGCAACTCCAAGTTTTCAAGTGTGACTGATATAAAAAATTCATGGGAAAATACCTTAACATCTTTTGGTTCACATGATGAAAGAATATCTTTTGTTTACCTCAAGCCTTTTGATGTTATTGAACTTAAAACTCTTTAGATTCATATTCTGAGAAGCATATGTATGGCATTCATTGTATTATCACCATCTATTTCATAGAGTTATGTGTTTGGTAGTGCTAACTGGGTGCTGGCGACAGTTAAATGTTTAGTTGCTCAAGCCAAGTGCTTCACATATATAGAAAAACAAGGAGAATAGATGAAACTTTGGTTCTTTATGCCATATTTCAATTACTTCAACTCTATAATTTTCCTGCAACAAATTGCACCAAAATTATGTTGTACATCCAACTTTTTCTCAAACTTCCCTAACTTACTATCCATTTCAGAAAGATTACATAGGAATTTGTATATATTTCATCTTTATGCAACATTGAATGCATTCCACTCAATTATCACCACACCTTCGCTAACTCGACTTTTCTCATTTACATTGAATGAGATAAAAGTGGAGTTAGCCAAAGTTTGATGAACATTGATTCAAAATGCATTAAACATTGTGCTTCAAGAGGAAGGTTATGCAAATTAATTTTGTACTCCCTTCAAAAAGGATAATAATGTTAGGCAAGGTATTGGAAAAAATTTCATGCACAAGACAACTTTGGTGCAATGTGCAGTAGGAAAATTATTAATAAACCTACATACAAATACCATCAATATTTGATACTGCAAATAACAATTGTTCTAGTTTTTCTTTGTCATAATGATAGATGAATCAAATACTAATTTTTGAATATTTAATGGATTCTACTTTGTATTCTTGAAACATGCATTATCATGTTTATGATATGGATACTTACATTAGACATCTTTTATTTCAGCCAAAGCATTTTTAGTATTCACCCATGTTGCATATACTCTCAATTTCAAAAATATAATGAAACAAAATTTAACACAATTTTTTTTTTCCAAATATAAACCTCTCCAATCCTACACAATCAAAACAATACTACAATTTTTTGTCCTATACTATGTAAATGTTTTTTCCATCATTTTGCTAGTTGGACATCATGTATTTGTCATAAATGGATATTTTTATTGCTTTCCTCAAATGTTATATTGGACACACCTACCTATATCCTATCTAGTAATATGAATATGCTCATTTTTTTCATTAAATGTTCTAAATAATGTATGCTTCATTTGTGTGTAATTGGGCTTGTGATATTGGGTATCCACTATTAAGATATTAGGATGAATATAGCATCTATTGCTTTATTGCACCAAATATATATCATAAGATTTTCCTTTACCTTCAAGGGTATAATTTAGTGTTTTTTTATCTATCTCAGATTTCATAGAAGTATAACTACAATCTATCTTGAATCTATCACCTAAAATATGAATTTGTGAGAAATTATTGTTGCAATAAGAAAATATAGCTATTATTTTTAGCAACTTTGAAATTACTTGATCCAATATATTTTCATGAGTTGTCACCCATAAACCCCATGCTAGGTGGTTTGGTTGATTTTCTCATATAAACCATGAAAACCATGATAAATTAAAATTAAACTACTAACCTACAATAATATCTTAAAAAGTGATAATAATAATATATATAATAAAAAAATCTCTTAAATATCAATGAATCTTCACCCATTTGTAAATATGAAAATAATCTTCTCACCAAATGAAATTAGATTTAAGTAATGACCAATAGATCCTATCCTAGACCATTCTTTTTCCTTCATAAGAAGACACTTTACCATCTTTTGGTTTAGATAGCCCATTATTATTACCATTTAAAATAAGACACAAAGAAAAAATATAATAATGATCCATAAAAATACAAGCAACAAGTCAATAATTGCAAATAAGACAATCAAGAGTACAAAATTGGTTGTTTAGCTATGCAAAACAATTATATTACATCCTAAAAAAGAGCTTTTAATATCAATGTCAGCTGTATACATCGTATGGTGGGTGTTGCCTTTTGTTGGTTCCAAGATGAGACACAAACTACCAAATTTAAAGGCGGATTCATAATATCTAGAACTACAATTATTTTTGTAACATATATGCGAATTAAGGAAACACCATGCATGTCCAAAAGATTGATTTTTGATTGAATCAAAGATTTGTATTTAGCTCATTTGTAATATTTTTGACAGCTTGTCTTTTTTGCTTTGCTCAAATTATGCATTGCCATTGAGGACCACAATATGGACTTCACATATTCTCCAAGTTCATATCATGGTCTTCAAAAATGGTGTAATATTATGAATTTGGGCCATCTTTTTGGGTGAGCTTTGCAATGGCAAAGAATCTATTGTTATATTGATAATCATTTTCTAGAGGTTTGCTTAACTTGGCTACATCTTAATCTTGTAACTTTATCACCATGGGAAAATTAGGAGGATAAAAGACATTGCTTTGGCTTTATCTAGTGCTATGTAAGAACATTTTTTCCCTATATTGTGGGTTCCACTCTAGATTTAACAACGATGCAAAGATACAACAAACATTTGGGTATAAAAGGTGATCATGATGGGGCCAAAAAGTGGCAATATGATGGGTATTTGTAGTGTATGTGGTTGATTACTTTTTTTCTACCCAAAATTGATGAAGTGAAAAGGGTTTTTAAAGGAGATTCTTAGCTTTCCACCAATATAAATTATGCTTTACTTTGAATTTAATAAATTATTATTATTCATTTTCTATTTGAATTACCACTAAAGTCCTAATTGATAGGCTAATTGAAAACATCTATAACTTTCAAATGGTATCAAATTTTTTAAATCCAAAACATGTCACATTCTATGTTTCCACATACTCATAGGATTAAAAAGAAAAAAAATAAATTTCATGAAGTTTTGACCAAGTTAAGGTGGTAAGACATATGAGCTTTTATATTTTTAAAAGTTGTAATAAAAAAAAAATATTAATTAATTATTTACATGGAAAAAATTGCAAACAAATATGCATCACATCCCGACATGTCCTCTACTTATACATAAAATATTATAAAAAAAATATTATCATTTTCTTTATGGTTATTAGGGTGGTTAGACAAACACCTACTTCTTATTTTTCCCTGAAATTTTAAGTACTATTGCATTGAAATTTCAAATTTTCACCAAAAATATATTTTTTTTTAAATAAACCTAGTAGTTTAGAAACTACATTCAATTTGCTACATATTCTATTCTTACATATTTTTGAAATAATATAGATAACTTATTCAAATTTTTACGCCAAGTTGCCTAACATCAATTCTTCTAAATTTTTTGCCACTCTCTATACCTATTTTTTCCACATGATGATCCTCCGCATTACGTCTAATATTTATTATATTACAAGAAATAGTATTCGATATGTTGCAATCTACGAGACCACTTTTCAATGAGTTTTTAAATATCTAGTAGCTGCCAATGTTTTGAATTTTAATATATCACATATAGATAAAAAAAAATTGTGTAATTTACAATAGTTGGCAGATTAGGCTAAGTTCCCACTAACATGTGCACATATGCATGTTTTTTTTTCCCCTACTTTTAAAAATCATAAATACTTTTATTTCTAGAATACGGCAACAAAAACAAAACCTAACTCTCATTTTTCAATATACTTTGTTTGTTGCAAGTGACAAAAAAATGATGGTAGCGATAATTTTTGCATTTAGAGTGGCAGGCATGAGAGGTGATGGTTGTTATGCACACAAAAGGGAAGATTATTGTTTTAGATCTTAATGTTAGTACCTTTTCAAAACATGCAATTATTTTTATTTAATACATCAGAAGAAAAGAGTAGTTACAAGCATGAGATGGCGGGGTGACCATTGAAGGTGGTGCTACTAGGAATAGTTACCATATTCAGTGCATATGTCATGCAGCTTCTCTTCATACTACAAATTTCAACTACTTATTTACCCATGAGAAGGTTGTTTAGTTATTTTGCAGTGATTTTGGATTTGATTTTGGACTTGGCAGTTTTTGTTTTTTAAATTCATTTCAACACAAATTTCCTTTGATACAAAAATTCTACTGTGGGTATTATTGGAACAAATAGTTTTGATTTTTGTGCTTGAATTTCATAGGAGTCCTACATATGTGAATGTTTGTGGAATAAATGGAATCTTGTTTAATAAGATGGGGGACTGCATTGCTCCAGCCTCTTTGATTCCTTCAGAGACAAAACTTTGCTAAGCCTCTTGTGTCAAAATTTCCTGAATGCACAAAATAACAAAACATAGCTGCTGCTCTATTTCCCCAAAAAAATAGGGGAATACAAATGCAGAATAAACAAAACAACATGAGACAAATCTGGGCATGCAATGTTTTCCTTTTGTATTAACTAAGCTGGAAATGACAATACAGAAAATATTAAACATAAACTACTGAAAGAAAACTCTAAACTACAAACTACAATTTGCTGGGAGCTTCATGAGCCGCTTCAACCAGACATACAACAATCTTCAGGAGCTACTAGGAGCTCACTGGAAGGAGCTATGCAGAGCTCTTCAGGAGCAATCACTGCTCACATACAAAAAAAACATGCAGCAGCTGCTGCTCAGTAACTTCTCTGAATCACATAGAGAACAAAATACATTCCCTTCAAACTGTTGTTGCTTAGGAAATTCTTCCAACTTCTGACTGGAAGAATAAAATGCCTTCAATTTCTTTTGTCTATTCAACATTCCCTCTCAAATTCAAAATTACCTACCAGCATTAATTGGGAATTCAAAAATTCCTACCACATTAACTTCAGGGGCTGTTAGGAGTTGCAGGGATGAAGATCCCAAAAAACTACCATTGAAACTGGGGGCTCCTGACGAGTAGGTGAAGCAGGGGGTCTGACATGAGAGAAAGAGGGTCAGGAGCATTCAATTTTCCAACACTCCCCCTTGGTCCTGATTTTACAAAATAGGATCAATCCTAATCCAAATCAACAACACTCAAACTACCCTTAGGTGCATGAAACTGTCCTTGCTCAAAGGATTGGTGAAAATATCTTCTAGCTACTACTCAGACCTGCAAAATGCCATTTTAATTTCACCATTCTCAACCAATTATCTGATAAAATGATACTTTATTTCAATGTGCTTGCTTCTTCCATGAAACATAGGATTTTTTGTCAAAGCTATCGATGAAACATTGTCACAAAAAAATATTGTTCCATCCTCTTGTTCTTCTCCCAAATCTGCCAAGACTCTTCTCAGCCAAATAGCTTGACATGTTGCTACATTTTCTGCTATATACTCAGTCTTTGTTGTAGATAGGGAAACTATGGGTTATTTCTTGGAATCCCATGAGATAGCTCCCAAACCCAAGTGAAACACATAGCCCGATGTGCTCTTCCTATCACCCAAACTTCCTGCCCAATTACTGTCCATGTATCCAACCAACCCAAACTCATTTGCTACTGTGTACAAAATTCCATATCCTTTGGTGCCATTCACATACCTTAGGATTATTTTACCCACTTGCCAATGGGTGTCTCGTGGAGTCTCCATAAACCTAGAAATAAGACTCACACTGTGTATTATATCAAGCTTAGTTGTTGTTAAATACATTAAA
>VDFB02168118.1:23465844-23491050 GCA_007258455.2 Sequoia sempervirens
TATTGATATTGCATTAGGATGTGCATTAGTTAATTGGCATTCTAGGATTTCTAATTTTGTATTAGTGAAAGCTCATATAGCTTGCATTTTTGCATCTCATTTCATTGAAATTTATACAAAATCTACATTTGCAGATCATACAAATAAAAGGCATAAAAATCAATTGAAAATTTTAAAAAAAATTGAAAAGAAATCCCTAATGGGACTTATTTTCCATCTTGGGCGAATTAGTCCTAGTGTACATTTGAAACTACCTTTTACAACACTAAAAACCTTGTTTCTGCACTTCTGTTTGCTACCATTAACTATCTGTTTCAGTTGGTTGAGTTTTTGTTATATGTATTTCACTAAATATAGCTTAAAGTGATTCATTTCATGCATTGCTCAATTCCAAATTTGCATTTACAACATTTCATCTTTCAAGTTGTTGCATAGTGTGATCAACAAATTACCTTGTTTCAAATCTAAAAATTGCATTTAGACATTTCACTTTAGGTCATAAAATTGCACTTTATTTACTTTTCTATAATAGCATGATTTATTTCAAGAGATGTGGCTTTGATATGGTTAAAAATGGATTGCATAGGTACAACATCCCCTCTTATGAGTTTAATTCAGAGGACAACAATTCTAGGTCATTAAGAAACATGTTAGTCATCCTTCTACTATATTTCATAGTTATGAGAACATCTTACAGAAAGTGGATCAAACCATTGCCACAATCCTTAATATTACATTTCCTATTGGTGATGATGGTATGATACAAGAGGATGCAAGCGTAGACAATCGTAACAATAACACTCATTCTTCTCCCAATACCTCTCCTATTAGTGACAAAGGTATCTTAGTGAAAGAAGATACAAGCATTGAGAATCTTGATTGTCCCTCTCCTCTTGCCCCTTTGGAAGATATTAGAAAAGAAGAAGATGAGATCATAGATAGCCATGAAAATCAAAATTTTCATTCTAGAAATAATATCCCTCCTCGATGTGATGAAGATAGGTTGGTATTAGAAGATGCACCTATTGAGAGTTATGAGAATCTTGTTCCTCCCTTCCCTAATGCTCCTACCATTTGGAAAGATCTATTTGGTAAGCATGAAAATCATAGTTTTCCTTCTCTTGAAGACCCCTACTTGGGATGAAGCTACTTTACAAGATCTAACCATGGAATGTGATGAACATCTTACAAGCTCTCCTACTAGGGTATATAGTATGGAACAAGAAATGAGACCTTAGAGAAAAAGGACAATCAAATAAAGCCTTATCCTAATATCTCTACTGTCGATAAACAAGAAAATCCAACCATTAATAACTCCCTTATATGGGATGAAGTCATTTTAGAAGAACCAAGCTTTGATTTTCAAGAACATCTAGCTTGTAGTCCTCCTAAATACTCTCCTCCTAGGGAGGATATCACAGTGCAAGAAAAGGATAGCATTGACAATAATGATATAGTGCCCTTAGATGAAGATGATGAAGTAACATTAGACTCTCCTTCACTAAGGGATGTTAATATTATTTAACCTCAACTCATCCTTTACCCCCCTTCACAAAAACTACAAAATCAAAAAAAAACCTAATTCATCCTCTACCCACCAAAGAATAATGTTTCACATTAGCCTAGTCATAATACCATTTCTCAAACATATAACACTAGAAACAATCCACAACCAAGACAACCAACCCTAACAACCTTATGTTTTCCTAATCCTATCTTACTTGGTCCTCCTTGTTTTCCTTCACATAGTGGGGAGGAGTATAATCTTGTTGAACAACTTAAGAATACTCTTGCAAAGATATCCCTATGGGACCTAATTCAAAATTCACCTAATTATCACACTATGCTTCAAACAACCTTGCAACAAGTTGTGGTCCCTTCTAGTGCAAACCCGAATGACATAGCGCCCATGTTTCAAGGAATAAATGTCGACATTTTTTTCCACCAAAGTGAGATCCATCCTTTGGAAGTGAAAAAATAAAATAATGCCTTCATGATAATAGTCGGCTATAAAAAATTAAGAATAAAGAGAACCTTTGTTGATAGTGGTTCTGCTCTTAATGTGTGTAGTATCACACTTTTGGATAAACTTGGTGTGGATAAGTCAAAAATTCAATTTGATTCCTTGTCAATTCATAGATTTGATAACATAGGAAAACAATCATTGGGTGTGATTACTTTACCTATTACAGTTGGAAAGGCCACATTACAAACCTCAATTCATGTCATGCCAAATGATCTTTCATATAATCTCCTTTTGGGAAGACATTGGATTCATTAGATGCATGCAGTGCCCTCTACCCTTCATCATATCATGAAATATGTCTATAGAAACAAGGTATATACAATCAAATCCAACCCTAAACCAAACATTGTTTGAACATTGAGAAAGATAAGGAAAATCCTTTGGAAATATTGACACCAAATACACAAGTGGAACCCGTGCAACATAAAGACAAAGAAAAACATACTGTGGAAGTCATGAAGCTATTAGACGATGATTGGGGTTCCTTAGATTTCACACCAACATTCATGGGAGAATACAAGATCATAAAGAAATATTCTGAAAAGGGAAAATAAAAAGTGGTAATGTCAATAAAAAATTTAGAAGACCCTTCGAAAGCATCCACCTCAACCACGTCAAAACAAAGGATAACAAATTATACAAAAAAATTTGATGAAGTTGATTATCATCAACTTCCGAATCCAAAAGAAATGAAAAATATTTATGGAAGAGGTTATGAACTTATGAAACAACTCAGTTATAATGGAAAAGGATGTGTTGCTAACAAACAAGGTATTTGTGTCCCTATAGAGCCTAACACACAAGAAACAACTCATGGTATTGGTTATTATCCTTTGGTAGAAACCAAACCATAAAAAAAAAACCTTCACTTAATATCAACACTCTTACAAAAGATTCTTCTAAGATGAATTTAATAGTAGTGCATCCCAAACTGATAGATACTAATGGTCTTGATTGTTATCCTTTGGAAGAAACAAAAAAAAATGAAATATTTGATTAATGTCAATTTCATCATGCAAAACACTAATGATTTGAGTTTGTTGGATTTTACACCCTCCTGTAAAGGAGAGAACAAAATATCACAATCTAAAGAGTCTTGTGTAGGTATGACACCTTGTACTAAGCAAGAGATATCTTTGTCACAAAATAGAGGAACATCTACTAATCAAGAAAGTATCTTGACGAGACTCCTCCAAGATCGTCTGATATCTCTCCCTCCAAGAACACGAAAGAAATTTTACTACAAGAATTCATTTGTGCATTTCATAGAGTTCATGGTCATTCTACTAATGAATGTAAGGCTTTGGGTAACAAAATTAAACATCTTAGGGACTATGGTGCTCTTCCTTGTGTTGAAGCACCTAGTTCCTCTAATTGAAACTAATTTTCATCCTATTCAGATCATCCTTGTCTTGCACTAAGTGGGGGCAAGGTGTTAGATAGCCTTGTCCTTGTATGCCACTTTTCATTGTCTCTTTTGGCTAGTTGATCACCTTTCATATGTATATAAGAGCAAGCTTGGGATGTGGACGACATGCCTTAATTTGGTTCGCATGTGACATACTTATTCATGATGTAGTTTGATTCAGAAACATATGACTTGGCATAGGGATTTCTGAATAAGCTCTCATTTCTTCTTCTACTTTAAAGAAATTTCTCACAACAATGGTATTAGCAACTGTTTTAAAGTGGAGGAATACATCAACACTCATGTCTCATTTTGCGATTTTCTTTCTTCTTGTGATGTGTCATTTTTCTTGGTGGTGTCATTGTGTTTGATTTCCTCTAAGAGTGTGATATTTATTTGACTTGTCCTCTCTGGGAGACATTAGGCATGATGTTCCCTAAGAAGAGACCTTGAATGAACTAAGAAAAATCCCTTTGAACATTTCTTACACTATTTTGCATTTACAACAACTATTATATTTCCACCTTGCATAACACACTTTGCATGCCTATGGAACCATCCTGCTTGTTCATGAGTTCCAAGCATACAAAGCTTTGCTTGCCTCAAGAAGCTCAAAGTTCATTTTTGTGTGGTGACTTATCAAAGTTGTTAGGAGGTATAAATTTTGTTATGGTTTGAGTGGGAAGCTAAATCGAGGCATGAATTTCCCAATAGCCACTTCTGTGTGTGTGTGAGTGCATACCAACCATGAGTGTATGTGTCTCTCCTTCTAGGACTTCTCACCTAGTGGATAGCTACAAGTTCCGTTGCCTCAAAATGAGTATGCATTTTTCAAAAAAACAACCTAGATCTGATCCACATCGTGATGAACAAACAGTCGAAGCTTGATCCGAATCTCTTTTATCTTTTTACCTTTTCTCTTTTTCATCTTTGATAGTGTATGTGTGTGCTTTGTTTTTTCTCTTTATATCATTCTCATGTGTATTCTTTTGTGCCTATGTTGGTTTGTCATGGGATCTTGATCCTAGGGGCTTCATCACGCATCTTGATCATTGTTGTCCCATCTTAGTGGTATTGGTACACTTGGACCCCTCTTGATGTCTGTTTTTCTACTTTAGTGTGAGTTTGAAGCAAGTTCATCCTCTCACTAAAGTGGGGGCTAAATTTAGTGTCAAAAATGGTTGTTGGGGACATTTTCACACTTGTTTGGGCCCTCTTTGTGAATTTGAGCTTAATGTTGCCTTGATTTAGTGTTGTAATGTGGTTGAAACATTCACATGAGGTCTTGGGCCCTTGTGAACTAGTGGATTTGAATGGAACCTTGCTAAAGTGTTGTGAAGTGTTGTAACTCACTTTCAAACTTTTCAAAGGTCTTATTAATTAATTACACCTCTTTTTAATCTTAATCTTTCCTTATTTTAAGTGTTGTAAAGTGTTGTAACACAGTCTCACACTTTTCTAGGTTTTTCATTAATAATTGGGCTTTCTTATGCTTTAATTGGCCCTATTTTGCATCCACAAGCCTCATTTAATATATCTTTTTGAGGATAATCCTGACACCAATCATTAGTCAATCATAATTTAGGTGTTTTAGGTTTGAATGGACTAGATTTAGTGATATGGGATTCATTCACCACGTTGGTCGAATAAGTTCCACCTAGATTTTTTGGTCCCGAACCTGGTTTCACACATTTCTAGGTATTTTTAAAATTGGTCCCAAAAATTAAGCCTGGTGGGACTCATTCACCACCTTGGGAGAATGAGTCTCGTGTTGCCTAAAATCAAAATTAAGTCAAATTTCTCGCATAATTTTATTCTCCTAGATATGATGTCAGCTTGTAGTGTTGTAATTTTGGGAATTCTTGCATAATTGAGTATAAATACAAGTTTCTTTCACTCATTTTCACCTAACAAGAAATCAAGTGATCCTTATAGCATGTTTGAATTCACAAGAGCATTCTAGTGTCTTCAAGAGTATTCAAGGGAAGATTATCAAGCATTTTAGAGCAACATTCAAGCATTTATCGTCATGTCAAGGATTTCATGCATCATGTTTGTTATTGTGATAACAATTGTGATGTAGGGTTTTGTGATTCAAGCAAGTATTTCATTCAAGATCAAAATCATTAAAGCAAGAGTCAAAGTCTACATCCATTGCATCCATCCCAAGCATATTTGTAGCACTACATTGTAAGGGTTTGGTGAGTTGCAACATTGTCATTGGTTTATTCATCATTCTCCATTCTTATTTGATTTCATTTCAAGGTTTAATTACCAACAAGGGGTTTGACCAGGGAAAACCCCTATCTACTAACCCAACAACATTTTTCCCTCTCCTTTTTGTGTGATTTGTAGGTCTAGGTTGCATGTTTCCTAAGGAGCAAGATTGGAGAAAATTTGTCAAAAGTTGTCATCAAGCCTTGGAGAACCTTGGAGAAGACCTACAGGTTGCAAATTAGGGTTTCAGATTTGAAAATCTCTCAAGAAGAAAAAAGTTGACAGAGAAGAGCAGGACCATACTTTGAAGCTTTAGAAAATCCTATTTGGACTGATTCTCCACTTCTAGTGAATGAGTCCTAGTTCCAATCAAAATTCAAATTTTTGCAGATTCGGATACCCTTTTGGTAGATTCATGTTCCTTCACAGTTTTCCAGAAACTGGACTGATTCACCCAGTTTGGCGAATGAGTCCCAATCAACATTTAAGTCTGAATTTCTAGTGTTCCAGACCTCCATCCAGTCATTTCCAGATTCCCAGGTGCACACATTCCTTTCTATAATTTTTTTTGTTGTTTCATTCACTTTTATAGGTCATTTTATAGAGAATTACATTCAATTAGGGTTTGGCATTGCATCTTGTATTTCATTATCTTCTCCACTAAACTTGGTGGTGAACCCCTCTTGTAATCTAAAATCATACCCTAGGATAGTCCCTTAGTAGATCTCTCTCTCCCATTATCATCATTTGATTGAGATCTCTAGGGAATCCTTGAATATTAGTTGGAGCAATGTGGTGTTTTATGTCCTAAACCATAAAGCATGCATTTTTCAACTAATCAAAAACAAAGAAAAACAAAGGATCAAGCATAACTGTTGCAACAAACTATGGAACGAGGTTGTTTTTGTGTACCATATGTTGCTCACTCTAGGGTAATGAAACCTTAGTCTGTCCACTAAGTGAGTTATTCCAATCATGCATGCTCACTTTTGCGTAGTGAAACCTTAGTTTTTCCACTAGATGAGTTATCCCAAAAAGGTGGCAAATGAGGATCATATTAGCCTCCCATACCATACCGAAGTTATCCTCCTGACAACTTTGATAATGCACCACAATGCTATGCTTTTGAGTGTCATGTTTGTAAGTTTTTGTTAAAGGGGATTTTTATTTTTTCGTATAAGGTCTTCTTGTTAGGGAACATTGTGCCTAATGTCTCCAAGAGAGGAAAAATCAAAGAGTATCAGATCACCACTTATGGGATGACTCTCATTTCACATCATGCCACTAAGGGAGGTTGTATGCTTAGAAATATCACACTTTTGGAGGAAATCAAACCCAATGACACCACCAAGAAAATGACATGTCACAAGAAAAAATAAAATTACGCCAAGAAATATGCTGAAAGATATCATCGATGTATGCCCACAATTTAAAGTGGTTTCTAACAACATTACTATGAAAAAATGCTTTAAAGTAGCCAATGTTTTATCCTAAGACATGAGATTTTTCCTCTGAAAACCCTATGCCAAGTCATATGTTTCCAAAATAAAGCTACACCATGAAGTAGGAAGGGTTGCCCCAAAAGTACATAAGGGATATATGGATTCAAGGTCAGTATGTCTTTGCTACAATTTTTTCATAGAGTTTGAAACTGTCATCATTCCTTAATTACTCATAGAACCAGAAGAATGACACAAAGAGAGTGAAAACAAAGAAAAATCCTTTCGAGTCAACATGGAAAAGATGTTCTCAACACCTTGCATCATCCCCAAAAGGAAAACACAAGACAAAGAAAAGAGAAAGGACAATCTTTTGGGTCAACATGGAAGAGACCTAAATGTCTCAATGCCTTGCATCATCCCCAAAAGAAAAACACAAGAAAAATGAAAAATGCTTATGACATAGAAAAGAAAGTAGGTACATATAGAAGAATGCACAAAAAGAGAGAGATAAATCAAATGAAACATCACAGGGGATCACATTACGCACATGCAATCACATAAAGAAACATGAAGAAAAATAAGACTAGTAAGGCACATGAGAGTCAACCTATAGCAAGTCATTCACATCCCAATCTTGGTTTGCATAAACGAAAGGCAAACAACTAGCCAAAGGGACAACGACAAGTGGTGAACTATAGGAAGCACCAAGTTCAACACTCTTGTTAGGATATTTGTCATTTAAGCTCATAGAGGAAGAAAACAATGTGTTCAATACATCATGCATTTGTTCATCTATCTTTGCAATATCAATATCATCATCTAGATTAATCACAATGGGAGGTTGAATGAAAATGTCCATGGAAGGTTCTTGTTTATGTTGTGGTGAGGGTATATAGTCATCATGTATTGCTATAGGTAAGTTAGGATTTTGATTTTCTATGTTGTTCTTGCCTTCTTTAGTCTATAACATATGAGCAATAGCACAATTTCTGTGCCTATGCTCTCTAGGATTTTGATTTTGTTTCAATCTATTATCAATTTGTGTTTGTGTAAGAGTGGGTTTGTCAATCATAAGTTCCTTCTCTTTTTTGGGAGGAATGGAAGAAACAATAGGAGGTTGTTCAACCACTTTCTCTTTAGCTTTGTACACTTGTTTGATTTTAGGAGGGACAACGAGATTACTTTCGTTATCTCATGGTCTCTTATAGGAAATTGTAGGAGTTGTTATAGGTTTCTCTTGGATGGTTTTTGGTTCAATCATTGTTTCATCAAGGATAGGCGTTTCAACCATAGGTTAAGGCATGTTTTGAAGGGATAATTCTACTATGCACTTTTCCTTGAACTTTTGATATGATTTGAAAAAGAATTCCTCACGAGGTTTAATAGGTTCCATAGGCTCGAGCCAAAAGAAATCTAATGAAAAGTTCCCTCGGGACAATGTAGGATTAAACCCACTATGATGCATAGTAAAGATATCATTTCCAAATGTAAACTTTAGACATTTATGCACAACCGAAGTGATAAAATTTGTGGAGCAAAGCCATGGATAGCCTAGCTTCACACAAAATTGGTTTGGTTGTGGGATGATGGTGAATGAGACATTTAATATTTTCTATCTGATGTTTAAAGGGAGATCTATCGAGCCAATAGTAGGATAGGAAAAACCATTATGCGTCTTGATCCATGCTTTCAATTTATCATATGTATCTTGATATAGTTGATGCACAAATAGAAATTCTTTAGTGATGACATTCTCTCCATAGATGGGATCAATTAATATCCCATTAGTGGGCTTATTATTGATTCTGCTAGCTATGTAAAGAGGACCATTAGGTGCACTTTTAAGTATGTCATTTTGTGAGAAAGAAATATCAAGATGATTTTTAGTTGAGCCCTTACGAGGTCTAGCTTTAATAAATTTTACCACATTATCCACAGGATGTTGTTCAATAGTATACATGTTGTCATCATTTGTGTCGACATTTATCACATCATTCTTCTTTTCACTAGCTTCAATAAAGTTGACTGTGGCATGTATGTTATTATTTTCTTGTTTATTCAAGTACTCATAAAAGAAGCAACTAAGGCTATAGACAATTTGTGTTCCATTTCTAGTTTTAAGCACTTTCCGTAGATTTTGTATAATAGGAACCATGCTAATGTCTATGATTTCACTAAGGATATGGTCTTGTAATCCTTTTATGTCTTCTTGCGAGAAATGGAAATCATGCACATTAGTGTAAGTCATGGGAAATGCAGTATGCAAACTGTGAGCCATAGAGGGTTGATTATCAACACTATTAGAAAGAGAGATAGAAAACCCAAGATCCACGATGAGTGAGATGTCGCAAGATGAAATGAGCCTTGAACTACATCTTATAATAGTATTGCTAATAGGACACCAAATTTTAAAGCTCATACAAGTTTTACAAACCTAGTGTGTGAACCCAAAATGGAAAGAGGTAATACAATGACCTAGAATGAAATGCGATTTTTAGATTCTAAGCAATCCAATTTATTGATTACACAATGCAATAAAGTGAAAATGAAATTTTGTAAATGCAAATTTGAATTTTGACAATGCATTAAATGAAGCAAATTAAGCTAGATGGGTAAAAGTATAAAGTTGTGTCACACTTTTATAAAGGAAATGACCAACACTGATCCAACTTTTAAACACGAGTCACTAAAAAGTGATATATATATATATATGTTTTGAATTTTGAAATGTTGTAAACTAATAAAATATTTATTTTTAAGTATATTTTATGTTTTTATTCTTTTGAAAAAATTAAAAAATTATTTGAATATATTTTTTTACAAATTAACACTATAATTTACTTCTTGATAAAATGTTGAAAAAATGAGGTTACATGAGATGACAATATTTATATTGTAAATTTTATTTTTCTTCCTTCAATTGTTTTGTGTGTATTGATAACTTGAAGCATTAGGGCATGGATACATTTTTTTCCAATTTTGATAAATATATATTTTTAAATAAATATTAAAATGTGTGTGTATTAAAACATAGTTGTTTCCAATCGACATGAAGTTTCATATTAATAATTTATCTAAAATAGAAAAAAAATTATACCATCTTGATATAGATTCTTGTATGTAGGGCATCATATTTTTTTCAATTTTTTTCATAAGTTTTACTATTTTTCCTTGACATGGTAATCAACCTAATGTTTTGTGCTAATAACCTACATTTAGTAAAAATAAAAATGAAAATATAAATAATAATTAAACTATTAAAATATATAAATTTTTGAAAACTAAACTTATGGATCTACAAAAGGGTATTTTTATATTTTAGAAAAAATGATTTTTACACGAGTAGAAGTTGTTGAAACATCAAGTTTTTCAAATAATTTTATTTTTGTAGTAAATTAGACTCAAAGTGGAGCTAAAGATGCATTTAGCCAAAAATTTTAGTTGGAAAAGTCATGGATGTATATAACTTAGCTAGAAGGAATCAAGTATAAGATCATATGTTTGACCAAAATTATTTTTTAGTTAAAAATACTTAAAATCACTTGTGTTGATAAGTTGGCCGAAAGTGTGACACAACTTTGTGTTGATACTCAGATGCAATGAATTTGATGAAACAACAAATTAGAAAACATAAACAAAAATGTAACTAGAGCAAAAAAAAGCTTAAAATTGAGATTTCAGATTCCAAAACATGTAGAACAACACATGATCAGGGAATCATTCACCTTTAGTGGCAAATGGAACTTGGATGAGGATATTTGAAATGTTTTAATTGATTTTTAAGTGTTTTTAAGTGAGTTTCAGATGCTAGAAAATGTCGGTTCAGCCTAATTAGGAACTCATTCGGCCCAAGTGGCGAATGGTTCTTGTATTAGGGTTTTTTAATTGTTTTTGAATGATTTTTAAGCTTTTTCCAATGTCTTTCAGTTTCAATTTTTTCATAGTAACCTTCAGTTTCAAATTTTCTGGAAATGTAATATGAAAAAGTAATGAAATGATGAATGCAAAGACCTAATTTGAAATGCAATTTTGTTTTGATTTTCAAATGGAAATTTATGAGATGGCATGCAAAATGACTGATTTGTTTTTGTATTTTTCAGATTTAGAGAATGCAAAACAATGCAATTCTAAACCCTAAATGAGATGTAAGTTTGAATGCAAAGTAAGAAACCATGAATGAGATCTAATTCAATGTAAATGAAATGCCAATGAATGCAAGATCTAACCTAGGATGAGAAGAAAAACTCCAAGATAAAAAAATTATAATATTCAATAGGTCGGGTTCACCATTAATGTTTATGTGGAAAATAGGGTTTTGCATCAAAATGAATTAATCAAGATGTTGAACCACTAATTCTCACCTTAAAACATGCAATTATGTGTATGATATGATGCAAATAATAATTAGAAATCAATCCTAACTATCATAACAACAATGAGGGAAGTTTTGAGAGGCTAGAAAGGTGTGTACCTTGTTGCAAGAAGGTTGTTTTCAGGTCATAGAGGACTCATTCGCCTTTACTAGCGAATGGGTCCCAGTTACGGTTTTTGAAAACTAAGATAGATTTGGGTTATGGGTATGTGCAGGATCATGATGGGCTAAAAAGTGGCAATAGGGAAAAAATTATGTTTTTCATCAACCCAAAAATGCAAAAATGTCGAGTTGACATTTTTGTGGCTTGGGTGTCAGTACACACCTCCAAAGCAATGCCTAAACCAAGATCTCCATATCGGATATCTGATTTGAGGCATATATATATATATATACATAATTTGGGCCTATTAAAATCATTTCACATTCACAAACAGGTCGTGGGCACACAATGAGGAGGTTCTCCACATATCAGATATCCGATTTAGCCGATATCCGTTTTGAAAAGGTTAGATTTTAGATTTTTCTTCGCTTTGATCAAATTTTGAATTAGATTTGTATAATTTCAGTTAGTTTTTTATGGATTTTTTTTTCAAAATAGGGTTTTGATTGAATTTTTATGAAAAATTTGAGTTTAAAATGGATTTTGATTAAAAATGAATTTTTTTGTGGATTTTGATTAAAAATGAGTGGTTTTTTATGGATTTTGATTAAAAATGAGTGATTTTTTATGGATTTTGATTAAAAATGAATGGTTTTTTATGGATTTTGATTTAAAAATAGTTTTGTTTATGTATTTGTATTAAAAATTAGAGAATTTTATAGATTTTTGTTAAAAAGTAGGGTTTTTTTTGGTTTTTATTAAAAACTAGGGTATTTTTACAATATTTTCATTTATACTATCTAATTTCAATTAGATTAATTAGTTTTTAACTTTAATTAGGCATTATGGCTGCTGAGAATGAAAATGCACAAATTCCAAATGATCCACCAGCTGAGAATGAAAATGCACAAATGCCAAACGCTCCACCACCTCCACAACCATCAATTGAAGAATTAATTGGTGAAAAATTGCAGCAATTAAAGGGAATTTCTAAATTTTATAAGAGAATCCCTCGATTATTCGAGATGTCAAACACATTGAAGGAAATAATTAAAAATATAGAAACCCTCTCCACCCAACATAATGCCTTTCATTCGTGGCAAGAAGACATGAGGAAATATTATGCATGTGGATTGTCTTATGATGATGTGAAAGATATTAGAATAACCAAAGCCCAAATAGCCTCTTTATTTGTTAACCCCCGCACTAGTTTTCTAGTTAATGTTAATAAACCAAAACTTTCTATAAAATGGTGCACACATAGGGACATTGTAGATAAATTTTGGGATTGTTGGTGTATGGTTTTTGATAAACCACTGAACAACAATTGTGATATACTATTTTAATTTATTAAAAAAAATATGCTGAGTTTGTGTTAGGGCATCATGTCAATTAATTTGACATTAAACCCTTCTAGGGCATTGGTGGAGGTATGCCCCAGGATAGACCAGAGGAAGTTAGAGTAGTCCCACACCCATATGTTTCCCCTCCTCCCCTTCCTCCACCACCTCCAGTATATCATCCAGATATTATGTAGGATGCAACCACATAGACTATCCAGGATATTCACTCTTTGAGTGGTCTTTTGGTTTCTCATGCTTCTACAGTAGCTCAGCCACATTCTGGTGATGGCTCGAGTGCTGCTGCGTCATCCTCATCAGGTCCACATATTTGTGTTCCACATACTTGCTCCATGTGCGGCCAAATATGCTTGGGTCCTCTTGTACAGTTCGCTGAGCATCCCTTGGACACTTCTGATTATGACCTCCATAATGTGGACATTATAGATTAGACGTAGGGGAGTGGAGTGCACCCTACAAACTCCTCTCCTGCTAGAGAGGGGGACATTGGAATAGCAACACAGGTAAGATTTAAGTTGTAAATTCATAACTTGCATTTGTTTTTAAATGAATATTAATAAGATATAGTATAATGTACTAATATTTATTTACATGGTCTATTTAACAGTTGATGTCTGAGGAGGAGCTCGCATAGGTGACTGATAGCACCATTAGGGCCATCTCATTTGGCCTCGACACACACACAGTATATATTTTCGCACTCACTCGTTTACATTTTTTTATTATATATTTGTTTATCATTTGAATTGTCATAAATGAAATTATATAATAACTTATATGTTTATCTTATTTCCTCTTGTAGGAAATACCTAGTGCGAGCGAGGTGCAACCTTGTCTAGATTATGGAAGTGCAATGTTAGATAAGGGGAAGGTAATTGAACTCAAATTTGATTGAATTAAGAATTTTAAGATCTTATATTGATTATACATACATCGACATAGATTGGTAGTTTCATATGTACTTGTTATTTTTATGTACATGCAGTTATGAGCTATACATCATTGTTGAAAAGTGCGAGCAAGGTGCAGCCTTGTCCAGATTATGGAAGTGCAATGTTAGATAAGGGGAAGGTAATTGAACTCAAATTCAATTGAATTAATATTTTTAAGATCTTATATTGATTATACACACATCAATATAGATTGGTAGTTTCATATGTACTTGTCATTTTTATGTACATGCAGTTATGAGCTATACATCGTTATTGACAAGTGCCACAATCCCTGAAGGAGTAAGTATTGGAACACCTAAAGGAGTAGGTGTTGAAACACCTCAAGGAGGAGGTGTCGAAACACCTAAAGGAGATAAAGAAAAAGATCAGCCTAAAGAGGTATGTGTTTATTTTATTTTGTGTTTGGTATTTATATGTTCCTATTACCAAAAATTGTATGCTAACTTGGATCAATTTTATGTCTTTGTTCACATATATAGATTAAAAATACAAAATTTGGTTTGGTCAATTCTTTGAGAGGGGCATATTCTAGGACTCCTGACCCTTTGAAGAGACGGATATTTCAAGTAATCAAGATTACAATTTTAGAGTTCAATTATAATTCAATGTATATTTATTTTGATGTTAATTATTTGATTTTAAATCATATAATATAACTAATCTCAATTGTGGTTTGAATTTTTCTTTTGCAGCTACCTTCAGAGCCAATGAGTGCTGAAAAGAGGCTCCATTTTGATGATCCACCAGTAGTTTAGGATGAGATAGACATTTTTGCATGTAAATTTTGAATAGACATCGAGATGGCATAGCCACATTTTGTAAAACTTTGTTTGAGTTGGTGTTGATTCCATTTTGTATATGGAGATACACTCAAGATTATTGGATAATTTGATATATAGAAGTTGACAATTGAAATTTAATTTCTTCCTCATGTGCATGATTAAACTCTTTTGAGAATTTAATCAAGTGAGCAATGGTTAAATATCAATGTACAAGAGCATAAAAAAGAATGGTTGTATTATGTAGTTTATATTCATATTGCTAATTACATTGCATTGCACATCTTTCAAACTAAAAGCATTATTTCACATTGCATAACTAACAACTAGATGCTGATAGATGAAAATTTTTCAATTACAATATAGTTTTTACAAAGTCAACCTAAGTAGTTATGCAATTACTTCACATTACATAACTAATAACTAGGAGCAACTGTCAATTGCATTTGATTGTCATGGAATTTTATGAGACCACATTTCTTTGAGGCATTTTTTCAAACAATTCACTGCCTTGTCTATGCCACCACATTTTTCATACATGTGTACCAAAGATTTTTATCAAACAGTTCACTGGATTGTTGTTATGGCTAAAAGCCTAAAACAAGTGGTTTAAAACAAGCTATGGATTGATGCAGAGTGGGGGTGAAAACATATGTGAAAACTACCCTTGACTCCTTTGGACCAAATTTGAGAATCAATAATATACCCCTATCCTAGGCTAGTGAATTAGCCCTCTTTCACAAAGTGAGTTCCCTTTAAACACTTGATCTTCACAAGAACACCCCAAAAAATCTTGAGTTGTTTCATAAAACAACAAATTCTAAGATTATTCTACACCTACAGGTCCTTTAATAGGATTTCCCATGAAACCATCTGTTTACCATGCAAATACATAGGGTTTATTGAAAGTCCCACTTGCAAAACTCCCCTGACCATGCCACTGACTCAGAAACCTCAATTATGACCCCAATATGCTTAAAAATTAAAGAGATTCCCCCACTCTCATTTATTTTAACATACCCTAGGCTAAAAGCTTCATTTTCATGCAATTTAAGCAATGATTTGCTTATGACAACTCCAAGACTCACAAATAATTTTACCTTTCTTAAATAGACCTGCACACATTCAAATCACATTGTACACATCCTCTCCACTGAGCCACATGAAAGGTACAGTAGGTGGAGGGATTCAATAATTCATAATTTACTCAAAAATGCAAAATCTAGGTTCACTACTCACCTTGAGAAAACTTGGCACAAAACTCACAAAAAATGAAAAGAAAGCACTCAAACTAACTTTAAAGGGGTCTCATGCCCACTGCCCCCAAAATGATCTTATTGATTCTTCACAAAATTACATTCATCAATCCCCAAAATAACTTCCTCAACCTTTTTTAAGACCCTCCCCTACACAAAACAACCGACCAACTCCCAATAATTGACTTACAAACTAAGATACTTGTTCGGGTTCGGGGGTTCGGTTTGCCAGTTTGGATAATTTTTTTTTGGGGTGGTTCAGTTTGTTTTGGGTTCATTAGTAAAAAAAATGTAAAAATAAAAATTATATATATGTAGCATAGAAGCATGAAATAGGATTAGAATATCACATAACATCATATAAACAACAAAACCACTATAAACTTGAATGTCATTTAAAACATGCATGATAAATATTCATCGTTGAAACTTGAATTGTGGTAGCTTGATAGATAGAGTCTATTGATGCCAAGGTTCAATTTGTATGATTTTGAAAAAAGAATCCAATTGAGTAGAGTTATCAACATTCTTTAGAAATCATTTGAATTTATTTAGTACACTAGCCATTTTGATGTCTCCTTGCAATCTCAAACACTAAATCTATGAAGAAGTTAACTATGCAGCCCACTAGTTTCCACTAAAAAGAAAGCAACAAGCTATGGTCTCATGGCTTTTTTTCACACGAAAATCAGCGTTGGAGTTTAGTTGGAGGGTGAAAAACTACTTGTAACTACATAAATAAATCTTGTTCTACAATTCGTATGACCTAACCAATTGTTCCATCACATCTGGATGGTTACGTTTACATTAGGTATGGTCCCCTTTCGCACCCAAATCAACTGAAGTAGTTCGAGCTACGTTCAATCAGTGAAATCCCTTAAGAGTCCAAAGTGCAAAAGGGCAACAATCTTTGACAGACTATTTCTTAGAAACTATGATGCCTACAAAATTTTTGTTTGAGGCTATGGGATCGTGTTGGGCCCCTCAACAATAACCTATCTTGGTTTTTGCTATCTCTGAGGCATTTTCTCGTGGTGGAAAGTTTTCAGCTGAGGGAAAAGTTGTTAGATGCAAGCAGTGTAAAGTTGCAAAGTGGTGCAACTTTCATTCAGCAACTCGTGACCAAACAGACTATTCCAACATGTCCAAATGGGTATGTTTACACTAGGGATGGTCCTCTTTTGTACCCAAATACGCCGAATCACTCTGAGCTACATTGGACCAACAATTTCCCTTAAGAGTCCAAAGTGCTAAAAGGAAGCAATCTTTGAAGGGCTATTTCTCAAAAACTGTGACATTTACAGACTCTCTATTTGAGGCTATGGGATCATGTTTGGCCCATCTACAATAACCTCTCTCATTTTTTGCTATCTCGAAGGCTTTTTCTCGTGGTGGCAAGTTTTTAGCTGAGGAAAAAGTTGTCAGATGCAAGTAGTGTAAAGTTACAAAGTGGTGTAACTTTCATTCAGCAACTTGTACGACCAAATAGACTATTCCAACACATCCATATGGGTATGTTTACACTAGGGATGGTCCTCTTTTGTACCTAAATATGCCAAATCATTTTGAGCTACATTGGACTGATGATTTCCCTTAAGAGTCCAAAGTGCTAAAAGACAACAATATTTGAAGGGCTATTTCTCAAAAACCATGACATTTACAGAATCTCCGTTTGAGGCCATGAGATTTTTGTTTGGTCCATCTACAATAACCTCTCTCAGTTTTTTCTATCTCAGAGGCATTTTCCCATGGTGGAAAGTTTTCAGTTGAGGGAAAAGTTGTCAGATGCAAGTAGTGTAAAGTTACAAAGTGGTGCAACTTTCATTCAACAACTCATACGACCAAAAAAACTGTTCAAACACATCCGGATGGGTACTTTTACACTAGGGATGGTCCTCTTTTGCATCCAAATATGCCAAATCACTTCGACCTACATTGGATCGACAATTTCCCTTAAGAGTCCAAAGTGCTAAAAGGAAACAATCTTTGAAGGGCTATTTTTCAGAAAACGTGACATTTGAAAACTCTTCGTTTGAGACTATGGGATCATGTTTGGCCCATCTACAATAACCTCTCTTGGTTTTTGCTATCTCGGAGGCGTTTTCCCGTGGCAGAAAGTTTTCAGCTGAGGGAAAAGTTGTCAGATGCAAGCAGTGTAAAGTTACAAAGTGGTGCAACTTTCATTCAGCAACTCGTACGACCAAACAGACTGTTCCAACCCATCTAGATGGGTATGTTTATGCTAGGGATGGTCCTCTTTTGTACCCAAATACACTGAATCACTCCGAGCTACATTAGACTGACAATTCCCCTTAAGAGTCCAAAGTGCTAAAACACCATACTATCTATTGTACGGTCTGTAGCTGGATGGTATGGCCATGGTAGATTTTATTAGGACTATATAAGGTGACTATGTGAGTTTAGAGAGCTGGAAATTTCTGTACTTGAGTTAGTGAGTTGCCATGCGAGGCAAAAATGAGTGAAATTAGGTAAAAAATTAATGCAGACACAAGGGCACAATCACAAAATCTTAGCAACCTGCCTATTTGAGGCATCTAACATTCTGACCTCTTTGGATAGTTCGAAACTCCCTTAAAACTTGATAAGCAACTGAATACACATTTCCCTCTTTAACCCCCTTAAACCCTTGTAATAGTGAGAAACTAGTTTTTGTCCAATTACTCCACAATTTTCCAAAACACCAGACCAAAAAATGACTGATTCAAACACCCATTTCCAAGTTACACAACATAGACTCCTTTGGACCAACATTGACTTCCTATACATTCACCCTTGAAAAGGCTACTCAATTAGCCCAAAAATGCAAAGCAACATACCTTCAAACACCACACAGACCCCTAAATCCTTGGGGTAGCAAATAAATTTCCAAGAAAACAAAGATTCTACAATTGGATTCCATTTGTATAGACATATAACCATCAAATCAGAAAACTCTTGTTTTTAGTGTAATTCTTGAGGGTTTATTGGATGTAGCATTTCCACAACCTTTCAGACTTTTCCACCACCTTCAAAACCTTTATTTAGGCCCCAATATGTTTAGAAAACAAAGAAACTTCTGGTATCTCAAAGATTTTTGCAAACCCTAGGGTAAAAACTCTATTTTCAAGTGAAAAAAACCACCATTTTTAGACCTTTAACTCTTCATTTTATTTCAAAACCCGCTTATCCACACCTTCCACTCTTGAAATATCATTTCCTAAGCCCTACCAACTCATCCCACTGAGTCACATTGGCACACATTAGGTGGGATGAGATTCAAGCCATTAAAATTGCAAAACTCTTATTCCCCTATTTAGGAACCCGTCCAGAGAAAGTCTGAGTTTTGAGGCACAAAATGAATAAAGAAACCCTCTATTAAGAAGTCAGAATAAATTAAAGACATTTAATAATTTTTCTACATAAATTTTTGATACAAAAATGCTTGAATGGCCTGTGCATAGGCAGAAAACACAAGAAAAACAGTAAAATCTGAACTGAGCAATTGAAACTTTATTGATTCAAAGAAAAAAACTCCTTCAACCAAACCTGTCTCGAGCCTTTGAAGGCCTTAAGTACATTGCTATGCCTTGTAATCCAACTCCAAATTCCTTTAACCACCAATTTTAACTAACTTTTGAAACCTTAATGACTATTGAAGGCCAAAATACAAACATTTTTCACATTAATATGACTCATAATGAAATGTTGCACTTTTCCACTTCTAACTTTACTAAGACCTCACTTAATGGCTTGAAATAGAATCATTACATGTTAAAAACACTATTCTTGCTTGTCCGTAAACAAATTTACCAAATTTTCCTTCAAAGGCTACAAAGCAACAACTAGGATAAGTTGGGATCTCCATGTTTTTTTGACCCTAAAACCTAAAAACTCCTCCTAATACATGACCATTGATCCTATTAGATCTCATTAAAGACAAAAACTCAAAATATTAACACTTTAGTAATTGAAATGATCCACAATGATATTGTGGTGTAGGTGCTCCTGCACCAAAAATGGTGGTTACAACTTGCTAATGTCAATGAAACATGGGGGCAACAAGATTTAAGGTTGGATCAAACTTGTGTAGGTACTAATAGACATGTTTGATGAATTTATAGGGTGTGGCAAGGTTGGAAACATTGATTTCCTTAAAAACCTCATGAAAGTTGCTAAAAATGAAGTTGCACCCAAGTTGGATTTGAGGAGCAAAAGTGGCAAGCCACTATAATTTATTATATATAAATAGGAGATATTACAAAACCTGGTTCAAACAAGCATACCGACAGGAAAGAACCAGGAAGAAAACCTTCGGTTGTAGCTCAATTAAGTACAAAAGTTATTATAGAATTGTTCCAATAACAATAACAAAGCATACACCTATATGACTAATTCAACCTATGAGTTTCCAAAATACAGACCACTTTACATTTTAAACATGCCCTTTATACAATGCCAAAAATTTGACCCATATTTCAAAAAACATTAGTGGGTATAGATTATGCCCATACACAAATATTAAATTTTTACATTTTTTCCAATTTGAGAATTCAAATTTTACAAAATTTTCCCATTGGAGGCATTCAGGGCACAGTCTTCCACAATAGTAGTATGTTCACGTTCTGGACTAACAAGCACCTGTACAAACCATCAAGGTAGCTTAGAATAACCAATCTATATTATTCTAAATGACACAAAGTATGATGAGATGGTAATGCAAACTATAAAAGACGCTTAGAATAACCATCTACATTGTTGTAATCTGTCGCATACCTCTCCGAAAGGATCAAAGCTGGCTATTGTTGCAACAGGTCCATGATCAATCATGCCAGGAATATCGCAAAAGTGGGAAAATGAGAAATCTATATTGTCACAATAGAAAAGATGCTTAGACTAAAAAATCTATATTAATCTAAACAAATTGAATGATGATGAATTGGTGATGAAAACTACAAAAGATGGTTAAAATAACCAATCCATATTATTCTAAATGACACAAAATATGATGAGATGGTAATGCAAACTATAAAAGATGCTTAGAATAACCAATCTATATTTTTGTAATATGTCGCATGCCTCTTCGAAAGGATCAGAGCTGGCTATTGTTGTAGTAGGTCCTTGATCAATTGTGCTAGGAATATCGCAAAAGTGGGAAAATGAGAAATCTATATTGTCAAAATAGAAAAGATGCTTAGACTAAAAAATCTATATTAATCTAAACAACTTGAATGATGATGAATTGGTGATGAAAACTATAAAAGATGCTTAAAATAACCAATCTATATTATTCTAAATGACAAAAAATATGATGAGATGGTAATGTAAACTATAAAAGATGCTTAAAATAACCAATCTATATTGTTGTAATCTATCGCATACCTCTTTGAAAGGATCAAAGTTGGATATTAGTGCAGTAGGTCCATGATCAATCGTGCCAGGAATATCACAAAAATGGGAAAATGAGAAATCTATACTGTCACAATAGAAAAGATGCTTAGACTAACAAATCTATATTAATCTAAACAACCTGAATGATGATGAATTGGTGATGCAAACTATAAAAGATGCTTAGATAACCAATCTATATTTTTCTAATCTATCGCATACCTCTTTGAAAGGATCAAAGCTGGCTACTATTGCAGCAGGTCCATGATCAATCTTGCCAAAAATATTGCAAAAGTGCATACAAAATATCACTATTAAAGAAACCTGCATTGCAATAGTATATAAAATATCAGTATTAAATAAAGAACACTAATGAACTTAATTATAATGAACATAAGAATTGTACCTTCCATTCTTGAAAATGCTATTCAAGTGTGCCTAAAGGGTCATCTATTTACTTAAGAGTATCCAATATTGCTTCATGATCAACATTACTAAGTGTCCATAGTTGTTTTATCTTTGGTTTGGCATGATGCTTCAACAACTTAAAATTTGTTGCTATAAAAAGGTGCAAATACATGAGAATGGTTTTGTGTTTCTCGTAGTCTTCAAATGTAGGTATGCCATTCTTTCTAATCATGTATGTTCACAACCAAGTTCCTACAACCACAACTAAACCTATAGGATACACAAAACATCATCATCTTCCATCGGTTGTGTTAGCTTATGCTTTACCTGTACACATCAAGCCAACCAATAGTTTGATCTCTCTTCATTCCCTTGCAGTGCAACAACTGCAAAAACATGTCTTGGCTGTAATAGATATGAAAGATAGGATTGAGTTAGATACTGTGGAACTCATGAGTTAGATTGTCTCATTATCCCACTCACACTAAATACAACTCTTACAAAAACAAGCCAACTCTCATGTCCAAATGGTCCATGTGCCTGCATCTAAGCTTCAAAATGAATGCATCTTTGAAGAATCTTTGATTGTATGACAATCCAATCTGCCTCCCACTATACCCTCCTCAACGAACCAAAATAATATGTGCACTATTGAATCAAGTGTCCCTCCTTGTGACAATGCTGAACTACACCAATCAACAATAGAACATGCATCGCTGAATTTTGCTCCTGAAATCTTCAATTGCTCCTTAACTAGAGATCTCTTTATGCATGCACTTGCTCCATCATGCTCCCCTTTCCCATGTCCAGCTTCAAAAAAACTCCAAATATGAGGTAGACCCCTCTCTACATGCATTCTACTCAACTAATAAAACGTGCGAGCATTCTTGAATTGACTTGTGTAATTATTTGACCAAATTAGATGTCGGCCCAGTGCTATATCATGCTCCTGCAAGAACTCAAAAAAATTCTCAAAACAATGTTGGACATACTCAGACGAGTGAGATCTATCATCACTCATCTAAAAATGATACTCTCTAATTATCTTTCGATCCTCCTCTATACTATTAGGTACATGTCTAAACGCTATGTGGACAAAAATAGCAATCTGAATGGAATTGTAATACTGATATTGTACCTCATTTTTTGGTTGAAATGTGTAGTTTTTTGCAAAATCAACTACTGATATAATAGTACCAATCAGAAAAGAGTCCTTACACATCCTAATTTGTTGATCCAACCACTGAGACCTATGACTATGCCTTGCATACTTGTAGAAAATATTGTCCTTAAAATCTAAAATAAAATCAGCAACACTACATTCTTTTGTAACCAACTCACATCTAGACCCTTCACCTCCACTTTGCAAAGTATATTTGACTATCTCATATCTCTTTTTCTCAACAAGCTTCTTTCCAAATTCATGTTCAAAACTCTCATGAAAACATTGAACATAATTTGACAAGCCACCACATTGTGAGCACTTTGCATTTAAACAATCATTTCTATAGAAAAAGAAACCATCATCTCTAGAACATAAAAATAGATCTAGCAAGTCCCTTGATGATTTCGGAAGATGCATTGCACCACACTCCTGCAACATTTCATTAGTATGCAAAGTAGAATAGATATAGCATAATAGCTTATGGTACATTGAAAAATCCACATGGTATTTGCAACAAGTATTATGAATCTTAAGAGGCACACAATAAAATGGCTTCAAACCTTCAAAAGTCCTTTGTGAGATTTCCATATCTAGATGTGTTTCAATAATTTTTTTGAACATTGTTTGGATTGATTCCAAGAAATGTTTAGGATGTGGTGTACGGTCTCAATTTCCAATTCTTAAATTTAAAACATCCTTTGCTTTGGGTGATACTCTAGAGTTATCATGCCAAAATTGCTGAATTACCTACTTTACATTATCGGTAAGCTTCTTATCAACATGTGGAAGCCTATCGGCAAAAGCCCATGTATCATTTTGAAGAGGATCATCTATTCTTTCTCTTCTTGCAAGTGCTCTATCCAAAGTTTTACGATTTATGTCAAAATCAATACAAGTTTGTCTCATAAAGCGAGCATTTTTCAATTGATGGCTTACTAGGGTGGTTGTAATGACTCTCTAAGCAACTCTCTTATCCTTTTCCTTGTTATTTTTTCCAATAGATTTAAGAGCATTAAATTTTGACAATAATAGAATTTTTTTCGGTCTTCTTGTTCGCATGAATCTTCAATTTGGCTAGCAAAGGTCTCATCTTTTGCATCTTTAGCAATTGTACAAAAAGTTGGCATTGCTCGGTCAATGTCTAATTGCTAAAATATTGGTTGAAAAGTCTTCTAGCCCACAACTGAACAGTTCGTGTTGACCTCTTGCCTTCAAAATTGTTTATAATGTTCTCATCAAATTCATGTAACCATTTAGGGGTTCTTGAAGGTCTTGAATTTGGAATATGTCTTTCTTCCACACAAGGTTCTTCATTTCTCATGTAATCTAGTGAAACATAATTTACACTTGCTTCAATATTATGTTCAAAATCTTCGTTTCCAACATTTTCACCTTGAACATTTTCAATATCAATTTGAATAATTTCATTCCCAATTTCAATATCATGTTCAACATCTTCAAATCCAACATTTTCACCTTGAAAACATTTTCATTATCAATTTCAATATTTTCATTCCCAATTTCAATATCATGTTCAACATCTTCAAATCCAACATTTTCACCTTGAACATTTTTATTATCAATTTCAATATTTTCATTCCCAATTTGAATATCATGTTCAACATCTTCAATTCCAACATTTTCACCTTGAACATATTCAATTTCCTCTTCACTTGAAAGACCATAGGGGTTAGGTTCACCAATATTTAACATACCTTGTATTCTGTTCCTATGACCTTCTCTATCTCTTTGTCTATATGCTTCAATTTATTCTTTTGTAAGATTTCTCTTTTGTTTTTTCTTCTAAAGACTATTGCTCCCCATTATACCTCATAAAAGATGCTAAAAAATCATTGCTTATGACAAATTTGAGTAGAAGATTCTCCAAAAAGTTGATCTTTGTCTCTTCCTATCTGAAACCAAATGTATGTCGACTGCAAACAGAATGTAGGGTCCATTGGAATGCACAAAATGACCCACATGGGGCTTTTCTATGGCTCACAAATCTAATATCTGTTATAATTTGATATCTGATATATTTGAAAAAAATTTAAAATGTTTTGTAATGGTATGATTTTAGTTCTACAAATTAGATATCTGAATCAAATCAGATATCCGATTTGAATTGGATATTCAATTTGTGTACATATAGACCTAAGGGTTCATGGTAGATGGTACAAGGTTTAAGGGTTAAGGATTTAGGGTATAGGGTAGAGGTTTTAAGGGGTAAGGGTTTAGGGTTAAAGGTTAAGGGTTTATGGTAGAGGGTTATAAGGGTTTAGGGTTTCAGGGTTAAGGGTATAGGGAGAGGGATAGATAGAGTGAGTGTGT